>CM053572.1:10230210-10267182 GCA_028646485.1 Cryptoprocta ferox
TTGAAAATGAAATCAGTAACTAAGACTTCGCGGGCCCCATCCCCATCCAGCACCAAGGCCTCTGCTTGACCTGACCTCAGTTCCTCAAGCCCCCCAAAGGACAACCATGTTGAGAAGCTGAGGTCAACCTCAGGGCTACTTTCCCACACTGCATCCCCCTCTACCCCACCCTCCCTTGACACACACACCCTGGATCAGCAGTCTGGGTCTAGGCCCAAGGAGGATAGAGTGAGGTTCCGAGGGTGGCAGGGAGTCACAGCCACACCCCAACCTGTTCAAAATTCCAAGTTAGCAAAGGAAGACAGAAAAAAGACTGGCTTGCCCACCCACCCCCCTCCCCCCCCCAGCCACCCCAGCCAATGGCCTCATATCCCTGATCGGTAACACTGTGATTCTGAGGGGCCAGTGGGGCTCCCAGTGGCTTCACCAGACCCTGCATGATTACTGCAAAGGGCTTAGAGCCTAGGGGAGGGGACAGGCATAGCCCCACTGCGTGCTCAGTAGTAGCCAGCCAAGCTCCTGCCCTAAGCTTGTGCCCGGGGTGCCTGTAGCCCCTCTGCCCTCCAGACATCCATGGCTTGGAACCAGTCCTCCTGCCAGAGAGAAATCAGTTCCAGGAGGCCCTTTCTCCCCCAGCCCGGGAGGAAGGATGGCCTGTGAGGCCTGGGATGGCTACACCAGCTTCTTTGCTTCAAAGAAGCTCTTGAGTAATAGCAAATATTTTCCCTAAATAAATGGAAGGACTCTGAATCTATGGTCAGTTATGACCAAATGTATCACGCTGTCCTTATGATATGGAAAGAATCATAATGTCCTTATCTAGACCATTACTGTCCTGAATCCTCAATATCATTCTATAGATACATGTTTATACAATTAACATATTGCTCAAAGATGTCTTGTGGGCTTTGATCCATTTCATGGTTGTTCACATAGGTCTGGGAAAATGAGTGAGGAGCCTGTGGGCTGATAAGGCTTAGGGTAACCTCTGAAAGGCTAAGCTTCTGTCCTGGGCTGAATCATGAGGAAAGCTGTTCTGATATATTTCTAAACATCAGATGTCTTTTGTGTCAGTAATTAATGACTATCTAGAAAGGAAACTACTGCTAATAAGGGATAACAGCCCTTCCCAATCCATATCAACTGGATTTATTTCTGAAGAAATACTTTGATGCTCCCAAAACCCTAGAACAAAATTTCTCCATCTTTCTGAAAGCTTTCCTTACAGCTAACAGTGAAAATCACAAATAACTTTTCAAATTCAGATCAAATTCCATTTCCACTGAGCCTTTCTAAGCCATTAGAAAAGTTGTAGTCCTGCATATTTTATAGCATTTTGTCTGAACCTGAGTTATAATTTATTGTATTATGTCAGGTGTCGAAGTTACCTACATTTTTAATGCATTCTGTATTCATTGATGGTTGCAATGAAACTTCTGTGTTTTGCTGGAAAGAACATGAAATATGGAATCAGAAGGCTTGAGTTTGAGAAACCTCTCTGGCATGTATGAGTTCTGACGGGCTTTGAGTGCAGTCCACTACTTTTCAGAGACCTGCTTTTACCTTTCGCAAAGACAAATAATAACTATCTTTCCCAAACACGTGGTTGTGGTATCTTTGCCGATCTATCTGCAGGTACTTTGTAAATGAGAACATGTTCTGTGAATATTTCTTACTAAGCACATTGCACAGTGCATCTGACCAGTTATCTTTTGCATATGAGGTCCTCAGTAAATACTTGCAGAATCAAATTGAATTTCAGCACTTCAAGGTACAATGGGAAATGTTTATTCAAACAAAATTTAGAAAAGATACTTTATATCTAAATATGGCTTTTATAGATAAATGATTCCCCAAGAGAATCCAAACTGATGGAAGGTTATAGTAGCAGTAGCTCAGTATCTGGAATGTTCTGGTTTGAACTACAGTATATCTTCATCATTTTTACTGGGCGGGAGCAAGAAAATAGAACATAGTCAGTTTTGATAGTATTGCCTTTGGCTCCAAAAGACAGAAAGTACCTGTTTATAAGAGAGAGACAGATAGAAACTAAATGGGAAAAGATAAATTGATCCCTGTGGAGAGAGACAGGGAATATGTATCTCCAGCCTAATGAATACTATAATTGCCCTTGTCTGCTTTCATATTAGTGGGACAGGTGAACATCCAGAATAACAAGGAATCATTTTGCTTTGGAGAAATACTGATTTTGATCAGAAGGAGCAATGTTTTCTGAAATCTGATCAGATCCAGTCATACCTTAAGTTGGAGGCAGAGACACGAGGTTGGTTTGGATACTAGATATTCCACACTTAATTTCTATGAAAACCATAGATTGTATGTACTCTTGTCCCCCTTTTCCAGTAGAGAAAGCTGAGACACAGAGAAGGCTTTCTCATTGATGCCTAGGGAGAAATTTTATCAGGGCCCCAAGGGATGGTGCATCTGTGCCTAGAAGAGAGGCATGTGTAGCACAGAGGGTAATGTCCCTGTTCTCTACAGAAACCTCTGTGTCTCTTCTTCATCAGTGACATTTATCTCTCAGGTCTGGGAGGCAACACCCTGGTCACAGACATCAGTGTTCACATGGAGAGGCCAACCATAGTCTTCTTGGAGACCTACAGGGCTTTTCAGGAAGCAGTCCTTATGGAGAAAGAGCCTGAGAACCTGGGAAAGAATAGGGCAGGACTAATAGCAGTAATAATAGTGCCTGGCATTTTCTGAACCCTTACTATGTGCCAGGCAATATCTCCCATTTTGTTTAAGTGTATTTATTTATTTGAGAAAGAAAGAGAGCAAGTGAGGGAGAGGCAGGGAGAGAGAAGGAGAAAGAGAGAGTCCTAAGCAGGCTCCCCACTGTCAGCACAGAGCCAGATGCAGGGCTCAAACTCACAAACTGTGAGATCATGACCTGGGCCAACATCAAGAGTCACACGTGTAACTAAATGAGCCCTGTAGGTACCCCAATAATCACTGTTCCCTCACTGAATTCTTACAACAACCCCATAAGGCAGGCACTCTTATTATCCCAATATTACAGGCCCAGAAATGGAGGCTGACATTAAATAATTTGTCCATGGTTATAGAAACAATGTCTGTTGATTGCAAAAGTTTGCTCTTAACATTCATAACAAGCCTTCTTGCTGCCTTCACTTCATGAAATAACTGAAGCTGGCAAACTGTTGATGGACGGGTGTGCCAGGTAATACATCTGGCAGTGCCTGTAAGTAATCTGATAAGTTGGAGACAGATCTATGTGAATGGGTAGGGAGGTAAGTCCTAACGGACTTTTCACTGCTTACCATCCAAGGTTTCCCAGGCCTCGCTAGCCCAGAAGTGCAAATGCTCAATGAGGCTCAAGTTCCTCTCAGAAAAATCTCCTTAATTTTCTAGGATACAGGGATAGGAGGACAAATATTTCACTTTTTTTTTAAGTTTATGTACTTATTTTGAGATAGAGAGCATGAGCAGGGGAGGAGCAGAGAGAGAGGGAGAAGAAGAGAGAATCTCAAGCAGGGTTCACGCTCTCAGCACAGAGCCTGGTGTAGGACTGGAACTCACAGACCATGAGATCATGACCTGAGCCGAAATCAAGAGTCGGACACTGAACCGACTGAGCCACCCAGGTACCCCAGAAGGACAGATATTTCTATGTCGTTATTTCGTTTCTAATTTCTTTGTCAGTATCTCATCAAAGCCGCTATCCCGATTGTAAATCTTTCCATTTCATCTTTGCCTGATTTCTTTCCTTCTGCCTTTCTGTACTTGGTGTGGATAAGTGTATGCTCCAAATAGGTATATCGAGAGGAAGGAAGGGCAGGATAAATAAGGAAGCTGGAGAAGAAAGGCTGACCATACAGACTCTGTCCGTGTAATGTTCTGGGGGGCCCCTTACCGGTGGGAAATGTACACAGTGAAGTATGGGGTTGTCTTTGGATGGCCCCAGCTTCTCAGAACATTGTTCTCTTATTTATTTATTTATTTAGTGTTTATTTGTTTTTGAGAGAGAGAGAGTGCGAGTGGAGAAGATACAGAGAGCGAGGGAGACACAGAATCTGAAGGAGGCTCCAGTCTCCACACTGTTAGCACAGCCCCATATTGTTCTTTATCCATGAGTTTCCTCTGCTACTGAATGTAAGAAGTAGCCCTACAATTTGTGAAAACTGCTTCCAGATCCTTCCTTCCTATTATAGTGCAAATGAAGAATAATGATTGAGTTAACCTGGGCTATGTTGGCTGATGCCTACTAATGCCTCTGGAATCCCTTCTTGGAATGGTGTTTACAAATATATAAAAATATTCTTCAAAATATGTAAAAAATGTATTAAAAGAATGCTACAAAATAATAATTATAAAATTATGTGTGATAAAATTATGTTAATAATATTAACATAAATGTTAAAATAACATTATAATAGACCTCATTTACATTGAAATATAGTTATAAAAATTTTAAACACATTTGTAATATATGTCCTTTAATTAGCACACAAATGTTCTGGTAACAAATCTAATAATTACTGTAATTTCTGGATAATGGTGAAGGTAAACAATATTTTGCCATTTTTACAACAACCATAGGTAATAGAAAATACCTGTGATTTCTATTGGTGACAAAGTCCCCGTGGCTTCTAATATCACTGTTAGTAATTGAAAATAATACTAAATTTCATTTGGCGATTAGTGAAAATAAAGATGTACTATTTCTCCATCCTTGATTTCCCTTCATAGATGTCTTGGGGATTCTGTGGACTCAAGGTTGAGAACATTGAATTAAGTGGTGTCCTCTAGATTCTACTGCAGAGTTTTAAGCTTATGAATGATAGACTACTGAATTTTAAATATCAGTTACTAGGGGGGAGATGTTGGGGCCAGGCATTGCTTTTTTCACATTCCTAGGGTAGAGACTACACCCACGTACATTCCTGAGACTCCTTTTTTTTCCACCATTAGCCATCAAAGGGGCAGAAAAAAATTATAATTGTTATTTGTGTACAGTAATACATTGAAAAATTTTAATTCTTATTTAGAGTCACATCCAGTTGTTAATTCTTATTTAGATTCACATCCAGTTCTCTATCTAGTTATGAGTCAAGAAACCAAAGAAAGAAGTCACAGTCTCGGTAATTTTGAATTAGAGTTATCTGTGCATGGAGTGACCTATAAGGAGGGCAATATAATGCACATGTATCTTAAAGAACTAGAGCAACATCTGGACCCCCCTCTCCCAGGAGTCCTGGCCCCACTATCCAATGAGGAAGGCAAGGAAGGGGTGCTAGTCGAGAAGGCTGCCTCACTAGAATTTAGTATCTACCGTGAAATCTGGATGGACCATAATAGAGAAGCCATTCTTATAACCCAAGCTCTGGAATAGCTTTATAACTCAGGCGATTTATTAATGAGACCTTTTGGGACTTGGATGGGATTCAACACAAGCCTGCCTTCTTATGAATTCTATACTCTGAAAAGCCTTTGATGGAGAAGGTCCTAATATCTTTAAAACATTGAGAAAGGAAAAATGGCTCCTTTGTATTAAGTACTAAAATGGCAAAAGAGGCAGTAAGGATATTTGAAGTCTTTCTTCCTTTTTTTCCTTTTTGTGGCGCTTTGGAGGGCTGAATCTTAGACAATGCCGAGGATGGGATGTATGTAACTACTGTGCTAGTGCTGTAGTTGGAAGTGGAGTGAAAAAAGAAACCTGAGACGCAAAGACATGAGAGCAGCAGATGTATGTGTATGTGTATGTATGCTCCTGTTTATACAAAGCCTTTGCCCATTGCCAAAGCCTCTGGGTGCATTTTCATAATTAAAAACAGCAACATAATCAGCAAGCTGGAAAAACAGCAGTAACTAGATGGGGCCCCAAACTTACAGTCTTCTGAACATTCTTGAGCCAGTACAGGTTCCTAGTAAACTCCATTAGTCACAACAACCTGAGTCAATTGTTGAGACCTTTCCGGTGCCCTGAGGTCAACACTCTGCTTTTTGAATCAACATGGATATGGTCCTTCTTACTGTGGGAGCTTTCACTAGGAATATCCTTTTCAATATAGAACTTTCCCCAGGCACCTGAGTGGTTCAGTCAGTTAAGCGTCTGACTTTGGCTCAGGTCATGATCTGAGGGTTTGTGAGTTTGAGCCTCACATTGGGCTCTCTGCTCTCAGCATGCAGAGCCTGCGTTGGATCCTCTATCCTCCCCTCTCTCTCTCTGCCCCTCCCCTGCTTGTGCTCTCCCTCTCTCTGTCAAAAATAAATAAACATTAAAAAAATAATAAAACAACTTTTCTCTAGTGATCTCTAAATTCAGCAGAGCTCTTAAGATTATAAATAAGTCACTTCTTTGGTGGGAGAATAAAACAGTACTTGCCCATTGCCACCAGAAACACTGAGGGAATGCGGCTGTTCAGGAATTGAACAGTTTGTGAGGCATCCAGGGCAGGAGGGATTTCAAAGAACCAGCTGTTGTACCTACAGCTGGAGCCAGCCAGCCCTCTGCCTGCTCCCCCAACTGCCCTCCCTCTTTCTGTCTCTCTCTCTGCAACCTCTGGAAGATTCACTCTGCTCCCTCCTAAGCGAGGACCTAGTGAAGCTTATTTCTACCTTAAATGCTCTGAGGCTTCTTAAAATGTAGACACAGTTCTCAGTCACGTTCAAAGTCTTAAATGTCTTGGTTTATTTCTTGGCTCTCTCGAAGCAGTGTGGGTAGAATTCTCAAAAGAATTGCTGATGGATGAGAGGCAAAGAGGACCAAGTATCCTCCCTGTAGGCTCCCACTTACATACTCCTAAGGGAAAGGTGCGTGCCCTGCAGGGTAAACAGGGCTCTGAGACAGTAATGACTTATTGGCTCTCAGAATGGGAACAGGGCTGATCTTCTGTCCATGTGTATTGTGGCCACAAACCAGAATGCATTTGTTCTTGCAACAGAAATACAAGTTACAAAATACCTGTTGCCTCCACTTTCTCTAATAGTTGCAAAACAGACCCTGGAACCTGGTTGAGTCAGAGAACAAGAATCTTTAGAGGCAAAATAATTAGCCTTTTGAAGTTCCATCTTTATAAATTAACATGCAAAGGATCAGACCTCAGTTCAGCCTCGGTGGATTGGATGGTTCGCTTTTATTTAAAAATATTGATTGCCCCAGAAAGATGGTTTAGTGTTGAGGGGGGCATTTTCCCTGTTGGAGACTGAAGACTTGCAAACATTCGTTGGCCTTTGAGTTTAAACTTTTCTTTTGCCCTGCTGGCACCTCTCTGGGGAATGTCATTTTGCTAAGGCATGGTGACATCATGCATCAATAGCACACTATGCGCTATTGGATAACCCTGTGGATAGACATAAGGTGAAACGGAGCTCAAAATATATGTAAAGGCAGAAAGGTCCCATCTCTCCTGCATTTTCCTATAAGGATTGTGATTCTCATTCACTCCAGTTTCATAGTGGGTTTTTTTTTCCTGCATCACCTTGCAGGATGTAAGACATTCACCTATGGAAAGCGTGCAGCTCATATCCACAACCTTGAGGCTCTCAAGTTCAGCTTCGCTCACATTGCCGCATTCCCCTGTATTTTCTCCTTTCACCATTTATGCACAGGGCTCCATCTTCTGTTAGATTTTAAGGTCCTGTGAAAGCCACATCGTAATTTTATTCCTTCTTATGTATCTTCCAACTTAGTGCTACAGCATTTTGTAATCACTAATCATTAAATACTTTTGGGGACAGAAACAGAGGACATTATATTCAAAAGTGAGCTACATAACATGATCACAAACTGTAAACAAATTAATCTCTTTATTTTAATAATATAACTATGGTATGCTTATTAAAATTACATAACATGTCAGATCTATAATTTTAATGATATCCTCATGACAAGTTAAAAAGAATATTCAAAGCATGAACAATAACCACATTCAATAAAGACTGACTTATGTGATCATGGCAAGGATTTTGACCCTGATGTGTTTGAGAGGCATCAATTTGAGGAAAACAAGGGGCCCATGACTAACTAATGAGTATTTATTACTTTCAGTGAGTTTGAGTGGAAAAAACAAAATGCTGAAGACAGTTTCAGAGTGAGGAGTAGATCCTAGGGCTCTTCTTAAATGATGCTGGGAGTTTGAGCCTGTAAATAGTCTAAATCTTGGTGTTCTCATCTTAAAAAAAAAAACAAAAAACAGGTGATTGGACTAGACAGCGTTGTCTCTCCTGGGCCCCTAAGACCATACACAGAAACCTAATGAACGTATTTAAAGATGGCCACATGTGCTTTAAAGACCAGCTACATTGTTGTTTTGTCTTTTAAGTAACTTCTCTTTGTTCCCTCTCAGTTTATATAACATGGCTGTAATCCAATTTGCTGCCAACCACAATATGATCTGTCTTTTTATTATATAGCCCAGAATGTGAGGATAAGCTGATTTGGGGCTCTGGCAAGTCAGGTCTTGGAATAGTATGGCTCCCCTGGTAGTAATTCAAGCAAGTTTCGATGTCCTTCCAGAGTATGTGATTGTAGGGGCTTTATATGTTTTTTCTTCCCTGTAGAAATTAGAGTTTTAGATAGTATTCTTCTCCTTGTAAGTAACCCATTCTCTGTAACTATTTTGTTCTCCCATATGTTACTCTTGATGCTTTCTTTCTAAGAGGGACTTGCTGAGGCCATCCAGTCTTGCTTCATCAAAAAACCCCACTGATTTATATTGTTTTCATGAGCTCTAAAGTAGTAAATTTTCTCAAAATAAGACTGGTGGTAGACATAATTGAATTATACACTCAGAGTACATATTTACAGGGGTACCATGTTACTAGAAGCTCATGCCAAATGTAATTGATGCTAAGTAATAGAATATTCCCCATTTGGTACAACCTCGCCAGCATATATTCCTACCTGATCCTAATGTTGATATTTTCTGCTTTCCTATATATAACTTTTATAAAATGAGACTTTTTGAGTGAAATCACTTGTATGTGTTTCTTAAATCTTTTCTTCTTCTCCAACTTTACCTTCCCTAACCATCCAACTGTGTGGGATCTATTATTATGGACAATTTTAAAAAGATTCCCTCTTGTTACTGGCTCTGTTTAAACTTAAGAGGAACAGACAATTTTACCTTGTCCCATGCATGAAACTACATGAATTTTAACAGTCTAATACGAAATGTAATTGCTCTAGCAACGCTTGAAACTGGCCTCTGCGGAATGGCATTTGAAGATCGCAGTGGGCCATTAATTCAGTTGAAATTATTGTCTCTCTCAGGTCAGCCCCTCACTTCCCAGTTTTTCTTGAGTGACATAGTATGACACCATGGATGTATGTTCACAATCAAATTTACTGTCCTAAGCAGATGATGCAGCACATCTTTTATTCACCTGGGTCAGCTGGCATGAGCTAAGCAAAATGCCTTATTAGATGAAATGTTCCCAATTACTCAGTGGATTAATACAAATCTGTTTATCTGAACCTGCGGCTGACAGTGTAAACCCTTCTCTGAGTTCATTGCTAACATTCAAAAGAAGGTCACATTCCTGAAGGGGAACAAAGAGAAGAAAAAGGATAAGCAGTTCAGTTCTTTTAGACCAGTGAGGTGTTGCCTGCAAAATGGCCACCCAGAGACCTTATATCCTAAAAGGAGGTCGGGGAGTCATCCTAAGCAACCTGTGACAATCAACAAAGCACTAGGGTACCATCTGGAAATACTTCCTCGAGTATCCAAAATATCACTTTTTGCCTTAAAACCTACAGACCAACAACAACTTGGGACACCTAAATAGTTGTGTGTTGTTGTTGTTTTTTTTCAAGTTCACATGAGTGACTTAACTTTTCATTTCATTTTGGCAACCAATGCATAGTCATAAGGAGAACACATATTTACTTAGCGTCTTTGTTTTTTAATTTTATTTATTTATTTTGAGAAAGACAGAAAGAGAGAGAGATCTAATCCTAAGCAGGCTCTGCACTAAGCACAGAGCCCAGCACAAGGCTTGAACTCACGAACTGTGAGATGATGACCTGAGCTCAAATCCAGAGTCAATTGCTTAACCGACTGAGCCACCCAGGTGCCCCTATTTATTTAGTTTGTGCCATGAACCAACCAGTGGATTAGGCATAAATATGTAAGTTTCTTAGTGAATCTCCTTAATAATCATATAATAAACTGTTGTTGTCTCTTTTATCTAATTGAGGCAATACTCAAGGAAATTAAGTAATTTTTCCCAAGGTCACAGAACTAATAGGTACAGAAAATGGGATTTCATTATAGTCTAGCGTGGCTCTAAGGTCTATGTTCTCTGTGCATATCACGGTTCTCAAAATACTAGATTGAGCCATATAAAATTGATGTTTTTATTAGTCAAAACCAATAGAATGTAGATAAGTAAATGATTCAACCTAACATGTTTGGAATTTTTGGAGTTCAGATGATGTGTAGAACCAGTTGCTTGGCAACACAGGAGGGGGCTCTGAGTTCGATGGATCACAAACCCCAATTAGTAGCTTTAGAAAAATTTCGAGAGTGTGTTTAGTGTAATGACTTATATACTTTTGACCAGGGAGTAGACCAGTGCTTCCCAAACTCTAGTGTACACACATTCACCCAGGGATCTTGTTAGTATGCTGAGTCTGACTGTGTCGGTCTGGCACACTGCCTTGAATTCTGCATCTCTAACAAGCTTCCAAGTGATGTCAGGGTTGCTGGTCTGAGAATGTTAGACACCTATTCTTTAAAAGGAGCATCCACTCTTTGAGAATTGTCTGGCACTTACAGCAACTGTTCGTAGCCTAGAAAATGACTAAGTGTAGTCATTGCTATGCTTCGCTCTCCCAAGTGGAGACATGGGAGCTCTACAGGGCTGGGGGCAAGGGTATGACTGCAAGAATCACCACAGCATGTGATCTGGGCTCTGTTCTCTTTCTCGCTGTGTTCAGCCTCTTCCACACCTAAACACAGAGGAAATATTTAGACAACTTATTCCTTCATCCTAGGTAGACATCACCAGCTCTGTCATAAATTACGCTAGTTAGAAGCAGTGAGAAAAAGGTAAGTTCAAGAAATTCCTCTTACGGCTAAACTAGGGATACCATTTTGTTTTCTAATCTTGTAAGTTGGTGCCAGTGCCTCTTAAATTCTTGGTACAGTCTGAGTAGTTCTTTCTTCAGGGCAGTGGAATCTTATTCTCTCTTAGCATATACAACCATAAGTGTCCATGGATATTTTGAACATTGAGTTTGGAGATTTCCTCAGCTAAAACCCAAAAGTTGATTAGGTATACTTTCTGTCTTCGAAGTGATCACAAGTGACAGTTTACCAATTGTTCTGCTACTGTATAACACGGGTTGTTATTTTTTCAGTCTGTTCCAGAAATTTCTGTGCTGTTCTTCCAGATTTCATTAAGAGTTTCCTACCCATTGTTCTATCTAGCCTTTACCAACAATTTATTCACAGATCTTCCCGCCTTTTCCTGCTTCCTGGTCCCAAATCTAATACCACATGTTGTATGTTTTTGTTTACCAGCTTCTAGGTATCAATTTTTGTCTCAGCCTTTCTCAATTTACCCCACCACCTAACAACTCAAATCATTATACATTTATTTATTTATTTCTAAAAATTTTGTGGATTTTCTGGGCAGTTCTCATGTCATGACTACTCACCCACAGAGGGCGAGTCTGGCTTTCTGTGCATGATGATCTCAGGGTTCCAAATAGAGTGGCAAACCCCAGGGTGAAAATCAGCGATTCAAGGAGTAGAGGAGAAATAGATTTCACATCCTGATGAATGGAGCTATTAAATATTGTGGGTTTTTTTTTAAATCTTATTTTATTTAGTTAGTTATTTTGATAGAGAGCAAAAGAAAAAGAGAGTGAGAACAAACAGCGAAGGGGCAGAGAGAGAGGGAGAGAGAGAGAGTTGGAAGCAGGTCAGTGCTGTCAGTGCAGAGCCCAACATGGAGCTCGATCCCACAAACCATGAGATCATGACCTGAGCTGAAATCAAGAGTCAGATGTTTAACTGACTAAGCCACCCAGGCACCCCATATATTGTGTATTTAAACTGCTACTCTAGCCTGCAAAGAGATATCATCTTAATTTATTATAAAACTCTTTAGACTAATAAAAATGCATTTATTTATATACCTGGAACATCATGATAAAATTGGCATTTCATGCCAAAATACATGCACACAAATATATTTAGATAAATGTAGATGTATAATGTATACATGCGTACATATATATACATATTATGTACATATTTATATATAAAAACTTATACATGCATATATATATGTATTGTGCATGTGTATATATATATATATATATATATATACACACACATATATATAGTGTATATGGTATATGTGCATTCCTGAAAGGATTTCTGGACCCAATTCCAATGTGTATGTTCATGAACGCTTCTCCACAACAAGCATTTCTTGAACCCCAGCAGAGTGTCTGCCAGTTCAACTCATTTCTGACACTATCTCCCCTGAGGTAGAATCCAATTCCAGAGGTAAAGACTTCACTCCCTTAAGAGTGCCCTCCACCTCAGATGCCAGTCAAAAGTCTTAGTTGTTACCTGTACTTCTTCTGACTGACTGGCTATAAATCAGAGGTTCCCATCATTCCCTCCTTGAGTTTGATTAACTTGATAGAATGGAACACAGAATTTTGGAAACCCATTTACTCACCAGATTACTGATTTATTAAAAAAGATATTAAAAAATACAAATCAATGGCCAGATGAAGAAATACACTGGGCAAAGTCCTAAATGAAGGAGCTTTTGTTCTCATGGAACTTGGTGAGCATCACGGTGGCATGTAGAATCATTCTAGTTTCCCAAGATAGAAGCTCTCAAATCCTCTCCTTTGGGCTTTTTTGGAGGCTTTATCACATAAGTGTGATTCCTTAAATCATTGGCCTTTGGTGATTGAGTCAATCTCTAGCCCCTCCTCCTTCCCCCAGAGGTCAGAGGGTGGGACTTAAATTTCCACCCCTCTATTCATGGTTGGTTCCCTTGGCAACCAGCCCTCATCCTTAGGTATTTTCCTAAAGTCACATCATTAATGTAAATCCCGGTTGTGGTGGAAAGATGAATAATCAGACACCCATTGCAACGAAGTCCAAGAGACCAAATAATGTAACAAAAGTTTCTTCCATTATTCTTATCCCTCAGAAAAGTCTAAGGATTTGGGAGCTCTGAGCCAGAACTGGCAATCTGAATGAGTACATAAATTATTTTATATACATATTTATTTACATATATATTTTTATTATATATCAGATTACACACACACACACACATATATGCTTATATATAAATATTCTACGAATTTTACTATCACAATTCCCATATCAGATGATTCTCTTCTGAATAAAAAGTGTGGGGCTCATCTTTTTTCTTTTTTTTTCTTTCTTTCTTTCTTTTTTTTTTTTTTTTTTTTTACAAATCATGTTGCAGTTTTTTCTTTTTCACTTTATTTTACGGTTACAGTAATACTCTTTATCCTAATTCACTTCATTTGGCTCAGGACCCTTGAAGATGAGAATCTAGTCAAAATGGTACTATTTACTTATATATGTAATTTAACATCCATATATTCATTCTATAAATCAAACTCTCAATTATTTTTTATACACAGCCATATGATAGTTTTTATTTCTTAAAATATTCTTTTAAGGCCCTCATTCCTATCATAGAATATTTATTTTTGTGGTTTTTAAAAGTATTTTATTCCTTTTTAAGTCATCTCTACACCCAGCATGGGAACTGAACTCACAATGCCGAAATCAAGAGTCACACGGTCTACTGAGCATTTACTCTCTGAATATCATCAACCTTAAAGATCAAATATCCAGCTATTTTACTAGCAAAATGAGTTCATTCAGGATTAGCAGAGGAATTGCAATACAACACAGGAGAGCTATAGTGAACCATAGGTCAGTCCAAAGACAGCAAGGGAAGATCAGCTTGTATTAGGCTTTAGGAGGAAATACAGGAGGGTTATTTTGAACAGAAGTTCATTGGAGAAGAACAAGAGTTAGGGGCTGTAGTAGTTCCTCACTGGCTGCAAGCAGTGCCTGGTGTATGGCTGGGGCAGGGAGGGATCTTGCTTCTTTGTCTTAAAACCAGGAGATGAAATTCCTATGTGAAAAGTGCCCTCCCTTGTCAAGATAATTCTTATCTTCCTTCTTTCTACTGGTTATATAGACTCCAACAAGTAATACCTGCATCAGAGCTCCCCCTTCAGAAATTCCCCATTCCATTTTATTTTATTTTATTTTATTTTATTTTATTATTGAGAGAGAGAGAGACACTGTGAGCTGGTGAGAGGCAGAAAGGGAGACACAGAAGTGAAGCAGTCTCCAGGCTCTGAGGTGTAATCACAGAGCCCAGTGCAGGGCTCAAACTCACAGGCTGTGAGATCAACCTGACTGGAAGTCAGACATTAACCAACTGAGCCACCCAGGCGCCCCTCCCCATTCCAGTTTAAATGTCATTTCCTTTATTTTTTTTTTCACAATGTGTATTTAAGTTAGGTAGAATGTTAACAAGTGTAGAATTGAGTTGTTACCTTTAGTTTCCAGACTTTTTCTTGAGCGTTCTAATTAAAATTACACGTTTAGGGTCCCCTGGGTGGCTCAGTTGGTTGAGCAGCCGAATTCCACTCAGGTCATAAATTCACAGTTCATAATTCTAGCCCCACATTGGGGTCTGTGCTGACAGCACAGAGCCTGCTTGGGATTCTCTCTGTTCTTTTTTTTTTTTTTTTCTCTCTCTCTGCACCTCCCTCATTCACACACTCTCTCAAAATTAAATAAAGATTAAAAAATTAAAATTACACATTTAAATCATTATAAGTAAAACGACTACAATTTTCCACAATTGGGATTTTTTCACCACCTAAGAACATAGCCAATTACTTCAATATTGAAATTTTAATTCATCTTAGATTAGAGTGTACATATAATCAGGAAGTTTATCCATATTGTGTTAGGGTCTAGAGTATTTAATTATGGAGATATTTTGATAGTGTAATTACAAAACAGTAATTATAGTTCTTATTTGTCCATGACAACTCAGAGCACAATTTTTCTTATACAATACTTTAAGTGATACAGAACTTACTTATCTAGGAACTGGAAGAAGAGTTCTTGATAGCCCGGTGTGGAATCTGCAAGTCAGAATTGAGAAAGTGAAATAAGATTTCCCCCCAAAATAGCTTCTAAACTGAAACCTGGAGAATCAATCCAAATTTATCACAGAAAAGGTATAGTAAAGAGGGGCAGGAAGGAAGGGAGGTTATTCAGGGAGAAGAACAGCATTCATAAAGACCTGTCAATGATAGAGAGTGGCTCTCCAGGACACTTCTTAGTTTGGCCATTTGGGGGCCAAATTTCCAACTGTCTGGTTCTGTCTGGGATTCCTCCTCACCTCACACCATTGTTCAGATGACATATAATCCCATTTCTGCCCTACCCTTTACATCTTCAGAGAATGAAGATAAAAATAAGGTCATTTTGGGGGTGCTTAGGTGGCTCAGTCAGTTAAGCATCTGATTCTTGGTTTCTCATGGTTCGTGAGTGCGAGTCCCACGTTGGACCCTGTGCCGTTTAGTGCGGAACCGGCTTGGGATTCTCTGTCTTCCTCTCTCTCTCTCTGCACCTCTCATGCTCATGCTTGTGCTCGTGCTTTCTCAAAATAAATAAATTTTAAAAACTTGTAAAAGAATAAGATCATTTTTCCTATTTGAATGTTCTCGTAGAACACCATATTTTGTCATTGTAATACTTAACACAACTGAATTAACTAATTAAGAGTGACTGTTTATTGCCTTTTTGTTCTTAAAGAATCAAAGCTCCCTCAAGGCAAGGACTATGCCTATTTTGATAACCATGGCTTATCAAATATATTTCACAGAGCTGACGCTCTATAACTTTTTGTTCCATAAATGTATGAACATATGAGAAAGCACTCCTTGTTGGCTACCATGTTATTGTTATATTTTGTATCTTTGGCAGTACTAGGTAACTGTATAGTACAGGCATGGATGAGACTTCTAGAATTTATTGAATGTTGGTGTTTTGTAAGGGGCCAATGATTAAAAGATAATGCTACAAGAAAAATAAATACTGGAAAGACATATTGGTCAGGTGATATACCACAAATTCTAAGCTGGAAAGGAAACTGAATGCAAGAAATTGATAGAGATAGAAAAAGTACAAGGTTAATGGAACTAAAGATACCCAAAAAGATATATAAAAAGAGCTAGCTACAGGGATGCCTGAGTGGCTCAGTTGGTTGAGCATTGGACTCGATTTTGGCTTAGGTCATGATCCCAGGGGCATGGGATTGAGCCCCGTGTTGGGCTCCATGCTTAATGTGGATGGAGCTTGCTTAAAATTCTATCTCTCCCTCTGCCCCCAACTCAACTCTCTCTCTCTGTCTCTCTTTCTCTCTCTCACTCTCAAAATAAAAAATGAAATCATTTTTTTAAAAAAAATCGGGAAAAAAGATGGAAGTAGAGAAATGTTAATGAGAGAATTATAGACCTATTCCTCAGAATATATATCTCCTTGTTAATATTTCCCAGGAGACTGTCTCTTGGTTTTCAGTTTTACAGTGTAAAAGAATAAATGTATCAATATTAATTGTTTCAACCAGTGTTTACAAAGGAGAATTTTCAGTTATACACTTTTAACTCGGTATAACATTTAAAAGTTATTAATCTTTCTTTTGGTTCCTATTTTCATCATCTTTTACATAGAAATGGAGTCAAAGACTAAAACAAGATTTATTTTAAATACAACAATCCACTTTTCATTTTCCATTTCCCTCTTTTGAGTTACTTGGCTATATAGAACATGTAACAACGCTTACTGGTTTTCAATTTTAAGCATTATCTTTTGATTGGCCACTGTAGGTAGGGATCTAACTTCCCTTTTATTTCTTTTTCATTGTCACTCCACACCTGCTTCTTTTCATACGTATATACTCCCTAATATTGTAATTGAGGTTAGATATATGTCTAGTATTATTCATCAACTTATATTATTATTACCACTACATATCCTTTTACTATCATCTGGGGTAAATGTCCTTTGTCTCTCTTCTGTATTGTGTCCCTTGTTCCTTGCCTCCCCCAAATATCTCCTTTCTTGGTTTACTCCCTAATTATGGGAGATCTGACCTTCAATAACTTCCTGAGAAAGGATACGTATGGGATTATAGAAAGTGTTCTTACATGATGATGATTTGACTAGATAAAAAATTCTGTATTGAGAATAATTTCTTTTTAGAATTTTGGAGGCATGTTGCTGCTGAAAAGGTCCAAGTCATTCTGTTATTTTGATTCCCACTACCATGGGGCTATATATCTCCCTACCTCACCCCGACCTTCATGGAAATTTATAAGGACTTGTCTTCATCCATAGCCCTTTGAGATTTGGAATACTCGGTGTGATATGCTTTAATCATGTGTAGGTAATCAGCAAGGTCTTTCAGTCTAACAATGAAAGTTCTTTAGTTCTTGGAAATATTCTTGAATTATTTCATAGATGATTTCCTCCATTTGCTTTTTCCTTTTCATTTTTTTGGGGGGTAGCTTCTTGTATTAAGGTGTGGAACTTTTTATTTAATTTTCTTACATTTTTCTTAAATATTTTCCAGCCATGATTTGTATGTTTGTGTGTGTGCATGCGCGTACATGTCTGCACACACGTGTGCGGTTTGTGGGATATTTCTTTAACGTAGGTTTTCTACCATTCTGTGAGTTTTAAAAGTATTCCTTTCTGTTATTATTTTTTTATTTTTAATTTTAAGACTTCCTTTTGGTTCTCTGAGTATTTCTTAATTTTATTCTTTTACTTTTTAATTTTTTTCTGAGTATTCTTTTATATACTCTACTCTTGTTTTATGGATTCAATATTTCCTCTCAGTCGTCTGAAGATATTAATGATAGTTTATTTGAAGAAGTAGTCTCAAAGAAAAAAGTATTCTCTCTGCATAATTTTTCTTTATGTTGCTTTTGTTTACATGTGGGTGCATGAGAGTGTGTTGGTCCTTATAAATTTTATACTGAAGTCTTTTCTCAGATATAATTTTTAATTTATTTTGGCCTTTTTTTTTTTTACTTTTTATAATGTTTGTTTATTTTTGAGAGAGAGAGACAGGGTGTGGGTTGGGGAAGAGCAGAGAGAGAGAGAGAGTGAGACACAGAATCTGAAGCAGGCTCCAGGCTCTGAGCTGTCAGCACAGAGCCTGACACAGGGATGAAACCCACAGACGAGACCACTAGATCATGCCCTGAGCCAAAGTCAGATGCTTAACTGACCGAGCCACCCGGGTGCCCCGACTTAATTTTTTTAAGACTTTATCAGATAGCGATTAATCCATGATTTTCTGCTCATATTAAAGAGTAGAATGCTGAAAACAAGATTGGAATCTCATAGAGTTGCTGACTAGTTTTCATTATTAAGTGTTCTGCCTGAGCACATAATTTTGAAGTTTTCCTCTTGCCAGTGCAGTCCAGTTTTCAGCTAGAAAGGGATGATTCAGTCCCCTGCCAACATTCTGGAAGCCAGTTGGCAGAAGAGGGTTCAGGAGCCTCAGGAATTGGTATGCAAATTCCAATACCATATTTCAGTACAGTACTCCTACCCGCAACTGCAGCTCATTTCTCCTACCCTGGAGTATCTTGTATTTACCTTCCTGAGAGAGCAAACCTCCAGAGTTCTACTAAAGTAGATGTGGTGTGGTTGCTTGGCTAGAGTTAGAGCTCTAACTGAGAGTGGGGACTAGCTCAGAGATGTACAAAGCTCATTAGGGGAACTCCTTGGCTTCAACTAAGCACTCAGGTTTACAACCCTATCATGGGTCATGCTAGGACCAGGGTGCTCAGAGACATATACGCAGGAATGACAACTTTGCAGAAGGGCGACATAGGCATTCCTTCTAAAAGAGTCCTTACAGCAAGCAGCCCATGAAGTAGTCTACACAACCATCTAGTACCTGTCCAAAGTGCAAAGATCGGGGGGGGGGGGGAGTCCACATTAGGAGATGCAAGAGTCATTCTGGCTTCAAAAACTGATGATCCATAGAAGGTGATAGCTCTTGTCAGAATTCCATAGGCATAGCTCCAGAGTCTGCACAAAAGACATACTAGTTATAAGAACCACCAGACTCAGGGAGGACCAAAGCTTCCAATTCACATGTAGTTTTTCAGGGGTCATTTTTTTAAAGTTTATTTATTTATTTTGAAAGAGAGAGAGGTGTAGAGAGGCAGGGAGAGACACTTCCATGCAAGTTCTGCAATGTCAGTGTAGAGCCCAGCACAAGGCTTGAATTCACTAACCATGAGATACGACCTGAGCTGAAATCAAGAGTTGGACATTCAACTGACTGAGCCACCCAGGCATCCCAGGGGTGTTATTTTTGTTATAAGCAATAATTACATACCATTTTTATCAGATACCAGACAAACAGTGTTAGAGCTCTAAATGAAGTTCAAGTTCTCTGGTCCAAAGAAATGGACTTTACCAAGTGTTTATCCACACAGCCTAATTGCTTCTTTTACATTTTTATTATTATTGATGAAACAGGAGGGAAAGAAACACATGGAGAGAAATATGGGGAAGGCAGCTGGTTAACACAGTATGAAGTAAAGGCATTTATGTTTCTACATTCTCAAAGAACATGAGATTAAAAATACAGTCATAGAATAAGCATGGGAAATGAGGTGTGAGTGATTAGCAATGGGAGGGGAGCAAGTGAGAATTAGGCCATTTTGTAAAAGTATTTGATCTGGACCTCAATTCCTCTAAAAAAAATTTGTATTTAGGATTTCTTTCTTTTTTATTTAAGTCTGTTTACTTATTTTGAGAGGTAGGAGAGAGAGAGAGACACAGAATGAGTGGAGGTTGGCAGATAGATTGGAGGAGGGGTTCAGACAGAGGATCTGAAAGGGGCTCCATGCCTACAGCAGAGAGCCCGATAAGAGGCTCAAACTCACACAACGCGAGTTCATGACCTGAACCAAAATCAGACACTTAACTGAACACCCCCTTGTGCCCCTAGGATTTTTTTTTTTTCTTGATGTCATCCTTAGGATCCATTCAATGCAAGAACAAACTTATTCCAAAATGCATAATGGTCCAAACACTATAGAGGTCTATTTCACGGTCATGTAAAAGTTCTGGCAGGAATGTAGGATTATGGGTGACTCTCCTCCTTGCAGTCAGTTTGGAACACCTACTGGCAGAACCTCTACCATCTGTAAAGTTGACTTCCAAAGTTGCTGGGTCATCTTTCTGTCAGCCGGAATGGAAGAGTTCAAAAGGCCATGGGTTGTTTGAAGTAGACGTTAAAAGCGTCACCCTCTGGAACTAAGGCAAGTAGCTGCACTGAATCTCCAGCAGTGCTGAGTAATGTTGTCCAGCTTTGTGCCCATGATAAGGAGGTAAATATAGTTTTTATTGAGCAGTAGTATGGGATCTAGATTTTAGAATTATTTCTATTAAATAAATTCTATTAAACATATAATAGACATTATTTGAGAATCCAAGGATATAGTCAATTATTTTTAAAGGGCTTATTTGAAACATTTAATTCCTTAACAAGGTCAGGTCAGTAAAATGGTATTTTTAAACTGAGTACTAATAAATTCAGGAGCCCCACATTAAAGGTGAATCATCATGTCATTATGTTCATGATTTGCATGTAGATGACACAAATGTATACTGTTCTCTATAAAACACACTCCTAGACTTTGCAAAACTGACCACAGGTCAATTACCTTCATAGTAAATGAAGTACTCATCTTTATTTTTAAAGAAAAACTTATTTTTTTTAATCTTGATGGCTTATTTTCATAGATGTTTACTTCTTTTATTTCAGGTAACAGAGTATTTTAGTCAATTCTCCATGGCACCAAATGGCCACATTACAGCAGATATGACATTTTAAGGGATCAAAAGAAACCAAATATCAAAAGAAACCAAACCAAGCAGAAACATCCCATTTATTAAAATACTTCTGTTACTCTGCCTGACACTGACTGAGGCTCTATTCTTTGCTTATCTTGGTTTTCCTAATGGAACATGGGAGCTGCCGGAAAGCTGAACAAATACCATTTGTACTTTGAAACACACTTGAAAACACTGAAAGAAAATAATAATTGGAAAATAAATCTTTTCAACTCACACATTCAAATTAAATGCTAAAGAGCATATGCACCCCCCCTTAGTTCATAAACGTGAATTGTTTTGATCTTATCACTCATTTTTACCAGTTTTAAACTTATAGGAGAGGTCTTTTGCTTCACTTGTGGTGGTTTGAAGCACACCTATTTTTTTTCTTTTTAATAAAGTGACTTCCCAAAAAAAGAGAAGAGAAAAAGAGCCAACTCAGTGTTTGATCGCCTGTTTCCATTCATTCACATCTTTCTGTAAAATTATCCTTCTGATCTAACGGGTTCCAGTAAAAGATGAAAGTTTTCATGATGTGTGAGCCAAACACACATTGCTTTTGCTTTTTTTTTTTTTTTAAGTCACACAGGGATGAAAGGAAAATGCTGTCCCTGCACTTTGATTATTTTTGCATATGTGTAACTTAGAAGGTGACTGTAAAAATTGAAACTTTCCATGGGTCTAGTTTGTGAAAAGGAAGCCTCTCATGGCCAGTTTCGAAAAACAAGCATCCAAAATTCTGAATGTTTGAAAAATTACTTCAAGGCCAGTTCTGTGGCATTTCAAGCATTTCACCTCACCCTTTTTAAGTGACAGTCTTATCTCTTGCTGAAGAAATTCACACATACAGCATAACTATCTTATACATACGTGGTGGTGGCATCTTTGGTATTAGTGTTTCTTTTTTAAACTCTTGGGTTGGGGAAATAACAGTGAACTTCAATAACTCTGAATTTCAATGCTCCTTTTTTTGCACAATGTGTCAGCGTTCTGTAATCCCTCCACTTTAGGAATGAAGATCCAATTACAAAGGAGTATAAGTCTGAATATGTTCAGACATACTTACTTCCTACACTTTTTAAAAAGAGAGAAAAAAACATACATTTGTTTAGACCCTAAAAATCCTCAAGGAACATATTTCTCACCAAGGATAGAACAAGGTTTTCATGTATATAGTTTTATTTGAGGGAAAGACAAAATTTGTCTTAAATTTTGCCTTTAACATCGTTGCCAAATGATACTTTTCAGAATTTAATACTAAAATTTACACTATGTAAGTGACCCTAAAGACTATTTTATAACCCCCTCTTTTGTTGATGACTAAAGTAAAACAAGTGATATCATGAGTTGAAGATGATGAAAATCACAAGCTTGAATTCAGTATAATAACCAAGATTCACTGACACAAGGTGATGCCTCTTGTGGTATCTCACTGGGTTTTTAATATTATACCATAACAAGCATAGAATCTGAGGACCACTTTGCAAAACCATGAGCAGAATGCCAGAAGAGGTAGATTTCTTCTGTTTTGTTTTGGTCTGGTTTGGTTTGGTTTGGTTTTGGTGAGAACTTCAGGCTTATGTATTATGGAGATTATTTATCTCCAAAATATTGCTCCTATAAGTTGTGATGATATATTGATTTCACTGACCAGTGTAAAGACCTTTGGTCTTGGACAAATGAACAGGTCAAGGAAGATCTTAAAGATTCTTTATCAGAGTAATTTAGGAACTTATCATGTGAGAAGTCACATTTTCCTCCCAAATCTGCGGTATGAACACAAGTGACTGATTGCATTATTCAGCATGAATATGATAAAACACACAGGGCCATTGAAAATGCTATCATCCACCAATCCCCTCTCCAGAAATCCTTCCTCTCATAGACCACACACTGATGTCCCTTCTTTTCCTCTCCAGCCTCATGCTTTCCTCTTCACTCACACCCTCATTATCTCTCATTTGGTCTCTTTATCTTATCTCTTAACAGTCTTGCTCTGCACCATTGCCAGAATGGTCTAATAAAATGCATGTCTAACCATACTATCTTCTCTTCCATGTAAAGACCAATTTTTTTGTGGTTTTACCATGCCTAAAGAATGAAGTCCAGACTCTTTAAAAGGCCACTAGACATAATGTCTTCCATCCACCTCCTCCCTCACACTTTGCCTCATCTCCTTTCCCTGTGTGCCAAGCACCAATCAGTAATGCCTCAAAGCCACATCATTTCATGCCTTCTTTCCCCCTTCCTTTTATTTTCAATGCCATACTGCCCTCCTCTCACCTCATCTGCTTTTAAAACCTTTGAAATTAAAAATTTTAAATTAATATATTTAGCACATCTCTGGCATACATAACCATCACCTAGATAATAGCCTTACAATAGCCTTACCTGGAGAGGGGAGTCCCTTACCTCGACACTCCCTGCTATAATTTTGTGATTATTCTTAAAGTCAAATTCATCCTACACCTCAAAAATCAGAGTAGACATTGAATGAAAAATAAAATGCCTGGTTTGTGTGTCAGTGGAGATATTAACGTAGTGAGCTCCATGTTCACACCCACTCAGGCTTTTTCTGCAAGGAATCATACTTAAATTTGGAGAAACAGATTCCTGGTACTACCTCCATGCAAATTGGATACTTGAGGGATGTCATGACTTTCAGATACTTCTGATGCTTTGGGGCAAATGCAGATTGAATATGCTGTTCGGCAATTGACTGATGGTTCCACTAACTCATACTCAAGTGACTTGAGAGTTAATGTAAAGGTAAATGGCTGCAATACTAAGATGAAAAATTGTGTTTGACTCTATCTGAGTCATACATTCTCATTACTATTGGAAAGAAGGATTTGTATTTGGCAGATCTTTTCACTTACACGCTATAAAGAAAGAAAATGTTTTGTTCATCCTGGCAAGAACAATATTTTCCCATTTAGATTTATTTTTAAAAGTAAGTTGCTGGTTGAAAAGTCACACAGGTAAATCATCTTCTATAGAAGTAATGACATTCCCAGGCCAGCAGGCTTTAGTTCGAAATACTCAACCAGGCACCATCTGGAATATTCATTTCCAAACACTGTGCCAATGGGATCAAGTCCTGGCATGCTCAACCTATATTTGAATGAGTAACATACTTTTAAAATAGAACTGGCAAATCAAAACCTTCATATATCTGACCTTGGCTCAGAGATATACTGACATGCTTGAGGTTGAGTTTACTTTTTAATAGGAAGCATCAACACCTGGCTGCATATTAATCATGGAAGAAAGTGATAATTAATTGTTAAAAAAAAAAAAAAACACAACTTTGCTTTTTTGTCCAGAAGCAAAGTCTATGATTTTAATGTATAGTAGATGGACTTTGAATGTACACTTCACTGCTCTTAGTCAAAAGGGTCCTGTAAACCTCACCTAGACTTTGTGCTGCACAAGCTGGTCACTATTTAAGAGTTCTGTGCTTTTCTGATTTCATTCTCAATGGTCTAAGGGTAAGCTATAGATTTCTTCTGTAGTCTCCATTCCTTCTTTAATTTATTCAGCGTGTATTGGGTGCCTGCTATTTTCCTAACAGCAATACTTAGGATGCAAATACAAACATCAGTGTTCCCTGCTCTTGAGAATTTCAGTGTAATGAAAAAAACAGATATGAAAACAAATAATTACAGTGTAGTGGGAAGTGTGGCATACTCAGGCATGTAAAGAATGTTACGGGACAAGAAAGGGACAAGCCATGGTCTGGGAAGTTGGGGAAAGATTCCCAGAGATCGCTTTGGGCTAGGCCTTGATGAGTAAGTAGGTTTTAAACCAGAGCAAGAAGGATAAGAACACTTTAGGTAGCTACAAAGTCCAGAAGGCCCTGAAGGACCCAGTGTGCTTACATTAGTGACCAATTAGCTTTGGCTGGAAGAAAACACCTTCCCCAGAAATCTTGCTATAATTATATGATTTCTGTAACAGTAATGAGAATATTATAGGAATGTAAATTCTCAGCAATATAGTACAGCAGAAGTATATGGTTTAAGGCAAGTAATTTTGGACCAGACTGCCTGGATCTGACTTCCAACCTGGACACATAAATGCTGTGTGATTTTCAGCAAGTTATGCAACTGCCATGAGTTTCAGTGCCCTGGCCTGCCAACCGAGCTTGTAAATATTATTGGCCAGCTTAAATAAAATAATCCTTAAAAATTTCTAAGAAAAATGACAGCTATTTGAAAACTTTTCATAAATATTAGCTACAAATGTTTGATTTACTCACTTTTTTAAACAGTATTATTGAATTATAATTAACATACCATACACGTCACCCATTTCAAGTGCACACGTTAATGATTTTTAATGCAGTTGTGCAAGTATCCCCTCAGTCTGAGTTTAGAATGTTTTCTTTCTCTCATAAAGATACCTATGGATAGACATTCTCTATTTCTACCATTCTATCTAGGTCTAAACTCTGTCTCTATAGATTGGCCTATACTGGATATTTCACATAAAAGTAGTCATAAAAAGTCATAAAAACTGGACATTTGTGTCTAGATTCTTTCTTTTTTCCTTTTTTTTTTTTCCTTTTCTTAAGTCTGTTTATTTATTTTGAGAGAGCAAGAGCTTGGGAGGGGCAGGGAGAGAGAGAATCCCAAGCAGGCTCCATGCTGTCAGTGCAGAGTCCATTGCGGGCCTCGACCCCACAAACAATAATATCATGATCTGAGCTGAAATCAAGAGTTGGAAGCTTAATCGACTGAGCAACCCAGGCACCCTTCTACCTTCTTTCCTTTGGCATAATGTTTTCAGGGTTCATCCATGTTGTAGGACATATCAGTATTTCATTCCTTTTTATGGCTGAGTAATATTCCCTTTGATGAAATGCCACATATATTTATTCATCAGTTGGTGGATGTTTTGAATATTCTGCTTATTGGATACTATTTTCCTAAGAATATTTAGGTGCAAGTTTTGGCATGGATGCATGTTTTCATTTGTATTTGTCTTGGACATGTATACGGGAGTATAGTTGCTAGGTCATGTGTTAACTTTATCCTTAACATTTTAAAAAATTGTCCACCTGTTTTCCAAAGCAGCTGCATAACTTTACTTACCGTCTGGAAAATGTGTGAAGATTTTAATGTATTCACATCCTCACCAATTATTGTATTATCTATTTGTATGAAAATGCCATGAGAATTTTGACAGGAATTGCATTGAATCTATACATAGCTGAGGGTAGAATGACATTTTAACAATGTTCACTCTTATAATCTATGAACATGGGCTATTTTCCACTTATTTGTATCTTCTTTAATTTCTTTTATCAATGTCTTACAGTTTTTGGTATATAGATCTTTCACTTTCTTGGATAAATTTATTGTTTTCCCTTCTATTATAAATGAGAATGTTTTCTTTATCTCTTTTTCAAATAGTTTATTGGTAGGGTAGAAACACAACAGATTTATGTCTGTTGATTTTGTATCCTGGAACTTTACTCAATTCATTGATTAGTTCTAACCATGTTTTGGTAGAGTCTTTAGGATTTTCTATATACAAGGTCATGCCATCAGCAAACAGACACAATTTTACCAATTACTTTCATATTTGGATGTATGATTCCTGCATGATTCCTCTGACTAGGACTTCTAGTACTATGTGAACAGGAGTTGTGAGAGTGGGTACCTTTGTCTTGTTCTTGATCTTACGGGGAAAGCTTTCAACCTTTTACTGGTGAGTATGATGTGACTTGTGGACTTGTTGAATATGGCCTTTATTATGTTGAGTTACTTTCAGTCTACTCTCATTTTGTTGACAGTTTCTATCATGAAATGATGTTGAATTTTGTTCAGTGTTTATTCTGCATCTGCTCAGATGATCATGTGATTTTTTTTCATTCTATTGTGATATACCACAGTAATAATTGATGTCCCATTATTGAACCTTTCTTGCATCTCAGTGCTAAATTGCACTTGATTGCAGTGTTTGATTTTCTTCTGCTGATGAGTTTGGTTTGCTAGTATTTTGCTCAGAATTTTTACATCTGTATTCATCAGGGATATTAGCCTGTAGTTTTCTCTTGTAGTTTCCTTATTTGGCTTTAGTATCAGGGTAATGCTGGTCTTGCAAAATTATCTTGGGAGTGTTCCTTAATTTTCAACTTTTGGAAAATATTTGAAAAGGATTGGCATTAATTCTTCTTTAAGTATATGGTAGAATTCATACGTGAAGCTATCTGATCCTAGGCTTTTCTTTGTTGGGAGGTTTATGATCACTGATTCAATCTCATTACTCATTGTGGGACTTATCAGATTTCCTGTTTCTTCATGATTCAGTCTTGGTAGGTTGTATGTTCCTAGAAATTAATGTTTCTTCTGAGATGTCCAATTTGTTGGTGTATATTTGTCCATAGTGGTCTCTTATGATCCTTTGTATTTCCATTGTATAAGTTGTAATGTCTTCATTAATTATTTTATTTACCTGAGCCCTTTCTCTTTTTTTCCCCTTAGTAGATCTAGCTAAAGGTATATCAGTTTTGTTGACTTTAAAAAACAAACCAAAAAAACTTCCTAGCTGCATTTGTGTTTCTATGTTATTCTAGTCTCTTTTTCATTTATTTCTCCTCTGGTCATTGTTATTTCCCTCCTTCTGGTAACTCTGGCTTCAGTTCTTGTTTAGTTCTGAAAACTTTTGGCTGCTTTATTATTTTGTTTGTATTGTGGAGCTACTGGCTTCCTCTTAATTGTTCTCCACTAAATCCCCAATGCTCTTAGACATGTAGTTCTCCATGTTCTATTTCAAATAAATTCAGTACCCATAAATTCTCATGGTCTGCCTTTACCCTGGGCAGAACCTCAGAACTACTGCACCGGAACTTGAGGAGGCAGGGCTCCATTGTGCTGAAATGACATCCCCATTCTACGAGCGGTCATGGGGTAGATGGGATACCTTCTGGTCTTGTGTTTGACTCTTCTAGCATAGACCTTCCACCCTAGAAACAATCTGAGAAATGCCATTTGGACCTCTCTATTCTTACCCTGTCATGTTTAGAGTAGATCTTCTGTTCTATTCATAGGGGTGCAATTTGGGGCTACAGACCTGATCCTTTCAGCCTTTTTGGCTGGAATAGAACTTCGGCAGCAAGCAACAGGAGATAAGAAACCCTAATATTCTACTTCTCCATGGGTGAAATCTTATCCCCAGACTGGATAATGTGTGTGAAACAGAGAGAGGCCCCTCATATTCTTAATCCTCAATTGACAATTGTAAAACATTTTAGGATAGTATTACAGAACTGGTAGAGTCGGGGAGGTTGGTGGTGGTAAGACCATGCATAAAACCACAGTCATGTCTTGCTGAGATTTAATAGATTTTCTTTAATGAATGTTTCTCCATTTTCTGTTTTCCCTTAGGACAAATTCCAGAAACTTTTTAATAATTGTTGGCCTGATTTTATTTTTATTTTATAAAATGTGTACAAACTAAATTGGTTTGTTGGGGAAAGGGTCCACCAAGCTTTTTACCTTGACATGCAGGAGGTTTTTCCCTCCTTAATTATTTTTGTCATTGCATTATTTTTCATCTATTGTGATGGAGTTTTCATCACTTCATCACTTCTGTACAAGTGCACGTTGCTGTCTATTTTTATAAGGAAGTGCATTTCTTCATGTTTGATGAGCACCTCTGCAATTAAAAAAAAGGATGTGGTCATGTTTTGAATCTGTGTTAATAAGCCCCTCGTGGATAGTCATATTTCTGATTAGAATATTCAAGGATGTACAGAATCCTGCACAGAGGAAAATGGACTCTTTATCAAGTCTCTGTATAAAGCAGTGTTTACTGGAAATGTGGTCGTAGTAAGTAAGGGTGTAGAAGCAAGAATAGAACAAAATGTGTGACCCAAAAGTTGGAGGCCATAGTAGAGACAGAGAAGCAGATATTAGGTACTCAGACACAACCAGGGTCATATGCAGAAATCTCTACCTCAACAGAGGTCATTGGAGGTGTGTCTCTGCCATGACATCATGAAACGTAGACCCTCTACCCCTCCTGCTGCCATCCAGGGAGAAGGAGGGACAGTGAGGAGAAAACCCGTACCTAATCATATGTTTACTGCCAGGATACTGGGCTTTAAACTGAAAATGACTGTTATCTTGGTTACAGAAGGTTAAATGTTCCCTCTGGCATAGACTGAATGTTTATGTCCCCCTAAAACTCTATGTTGAAGCTCAGTCCCCAGCGTGATGGTATTTGGAGGTGGAGCCTTTGGAAGGTGACTGTCACCTTGGAGCCTTCATAAGTGGAATTAGTGACATTATAAAACAGACCCCAGACAGTTCCCTTGTCCTTTCTGCCTTGTGAGGACACAGAGAGAAGTCTGCAGTCTACAACCCAGAAGAGGGCCCTCCCCAGAGCTCGATTATCTCAGCACCCTGTTTCTAGGCTTCCAGACCCCAGGACTGTGAGAAATAGACTTCTATTGTTTATAAGCCACATATGTATGGTATCCTGTTATAGTACATAACATCCAAGCATAAATAAATAAACCAGATCAAAGTTCATTTCCGTTAGAGACATTAAAGGAAGGTACATAGTTGAACACTTAAATTTCATGATTCCAAATTCACACCTGCTACATTGCCTTGCACGTTTCCTATGTAGAGGCAACTTGAAAAATAAGAATAATGTAAAACACAAGGTGAACAGAAGAATTCAAATAACATTATAATGCAGCAAAATTTGCCCTCATGTACAAAGACTAATATATGGTGCTAAAATATTAAACATAATAGACACCTCTTATGCCACCTCCCATGCACACACACGCACGCACGCACACACACACACACACACCACTTAGTTCCAATCTACTCATAAAAAGTTGACTCTTAAATTTCTATTACTATTCCAGGCTAATGATGATAATGCATTAACATCAAATGATTGAAATTATATACAATAACTCATAAGATCCCCATTATATATCACTTATAATAATTTAGACAGATAAGCCAGACCATAATTTTTTTATGCTTATTCTTTGAAGGAAAGATATGTTCTAAAAACAAACAAACAAACAAACAAAAACAAAACTAACCAACAAACTTGGTATGTAAGTAGACCGCTTGGGAAATCTCTAACAACTTAAAAGTATACAAATACTTTTGAAGCAGCCCCAGATTATTTATAAGCTTTTATTTATAAAGGAATTGCTGGGAGTTAATGTAGAAGATATTCCTCGCTATTCGTTTAAGCAAGCCCCTCAGGACGATTGAAATGCAGCAGTTAGGAGAGTTCTACTTACTGTACTCTGAAACAAAATGCAGTTGTCTCCCGAATTCATGGCAGAATAGATTTCTGTAAAGACATTTGCATTCTCCCTAATTCCCACACCTTTATCCTTTGAATTAGTACCTCTTCTGCTTATATTTTATTTCCATTCCATTACCTATCTTTCATTCTCAAATTTTTTTTAGAGCTCAGTCCTTTTTCTTCTCCTTTTTATATTTTATGTCTTAGACTCAAATCGCTCTTTTACATTGGAACCTTCCAGATGAACAAAACAATTGTAAGCAATTCCTGTTAGGGGGAATCATGTCTTTACTTCTTTCAGCAGAGAGAACCTTCCTTTCTTACCTGCTATCTCTTTACAACAGAATTCTGTGTGTGAAATAAAAGACTCGGGCATGTTCATGTTGGGCTGCAGTATTTTTTCATAGCTCCGAATACTGCATACCATGATGCGAGAGTGTCCATTAGCTTTTAAAAAAGGGTCAGAGTTAATAAAAGTATCATATACCTGCTTCCCAGCAGCAACAGCTATGGACTTCTTTATTTCCTCAAAATGGATCTCCCAACTGGGAGTCTCCTGGAGCTGTCAGGGAGCTGCTAGATAGGAATTTGTTCTGCATTCTGACACACTTAGAAAATAAGACGGATAATGATTAGATCTGCCTGCTGGATGATAACAGCAACCTCCTAAGGTTCTCCAGAGGCCTGTGGCCATCATCGGAAGCATTCTGTTTTTTGAGCTATCAGTAGTGTGCTCTGCTCCAAAGTCAAATCTCTGGAAGATAGAATCACATGTATCTCTCTTATACAAACTTTACTGCAAGTAGCAGCATTAAAATTATCCATACATATACAACATCATATTATTTTTAAAAAAATTTTTAACACTTATTCATTTTTGAGACAGAGAGAGACAGAGCATGAGTGGGGTAGGAGCAGAGAGAAAGGGAGACACAGAATCCAAAGCAAGCTCCAGGCTCTGAGCTGACAGCACAGAGCCTGATGCGGGGCTCGAACTCACAGACTGCGAGATCATAACCTGAGCCTAAGTGGGATGCTTAACCAACTGAGCCACTCAGGTGACCCCCAACATCATATTATTAATAGGACTTTAGAAACCCAGGGGGGAAAAAAGAGTTTTGCCATTTAACATGGACATGTTTTCCATTATATTGCAAGCATTTTAAGATTGCTTGCCGGGAATTCCTTTTTAGGAATCACTTCATAATTCGTGCATAATAAATGGTACATTTTCTAGATACACTGATGTTTGAAAAATGCTTCTGGTATATATATTCTTTTCTTTATTAGTGTCAAATTCTTTTAAACCAAGTGCTCTAAAAACAGGGATGACTTTGTGCATCAAGTGGCTAATGTGATTACTAGCATAAACAGTCCTTGGCAAATGTTCTAAATCTCTAGGGTGCTGTATAGTTTGGGCCTGTGAAGTGCTATTTGGTTATTTAATGTTTTCAACCTTGTGCAGTCTTTTTTGAACTTTCAGAAAAGAAGTAATTGGTATCAATATTCAGGCTTATTCTAATTTCACATAAAGCTCCCATATAATAAGTCACTTGTTACATTGCATGGCCTCACACAGATGCCTTCTATATTAATGTAGTAAACAAAAGAAAATGCTTAACCCCTCTTGAAAGCACATCTAAGGCTCAGTTAAGATGTTGTCTATAAGGAACCCTTGGTATTAGGAAGCCCACATGGTTAACATCTTTAGCCTGCTGAAGCTCATATAGATCTTTCTCTCCTCAGCAGCCAAACATTTTAACTATTTTTGAAGAGAAAGTAAGATGCACCACCTTGGAGGCAATGACTTCCTCACAAGATAAAGAACTTCTGCGTGTGTTATTAAGAGGTGGTATTAGATATTTTATTTTTTACATGGAAAGCTAGCTGACCTTCCATGGACGTGATAACAAATTCTGTGATTCTTGTGGCCAAGATGACCACCTTGTAGAAGGGAGCTATAAAGGCTAAATCTGTGACTGCAAATCTTTTTGATATTCTACAGTCAAGAAACAGGATATCCCCTTCTTTTGTGTTTTATTTTGTTTTGTTTTTAATGTTTATTTATTTATTTTGAGAGGGAGAGAGAGAGACTGCAAGCAGGGGAGGGGCAGATAGAGAAGGGAAAGAGAGAATCCCAAGTAGGCTCCATGCTGTCAGCAATGATCCCAAAGTGGGCCTTGATGTCCACACTGTGAGATCATGACCTGAGCCAATATCAACTGAGCCACCAAATGCCCCCACCCCTCCTTTTGAATTTGAATGGCTTATGACTGACTCCTTTGATCAGAAGGGTTTTGCAGAGGTAGTTACACGATTTCCTAGCTGAAGTTACAAATGCAATACAGCCTCCAGCTTTCTTCTGGAACATTCCATTTGGGGGGGGGGGGTCCCTGAACTCTAAACAATTGTTTCTTTAGGCCATAAGAAATGGCCACATATAGGCACCCTTTATAATAGTGATAGCTGGGCACCCTATAAGCAACCAGAATTAATTGCCAGTCACACAAATGAAACATCTTAGCCAGCCAGCCATTTGAGCCTTCAGAAGACTTCAATTCTTCTGAATGTGACACAATCACATAAAAAACCCAAGTGAAAACTTCCCAGCCAAATCTTTTCCAAATTCCTGATCCATAAAGTAGTGAGAAAAATAAAATAGTTGATGTAGATCAGTTTTAAAATACTTATGCAGCACAGCACCTGGGTGGCTCAGTCGGTTAAGCATCTGACTTTGGCTCAGGTCATGATCTTGCGGTTCGTGAGTTTGAGCCCTGTGTCAGGCTCTGTGCTGACAGCTTAGAGCCTGGAGGCTGCTTCAGATTCTGTATCTCCCTCTCTCTCTGCCCATCCCCCACTCATTCTCTGTCTCTTTCTGTCTCTCAAAAATAAATAAACATAAAAAAATAGTAATAAAAAAATAAAAGTTATGCAGCAATGAATAACTAGAACACTAACCAATCAACAATAGTCTGAAAGCTCAAAAGAGATTAAAAATAGTTTGAAGCTGTTATATACGGGACTGGAAGAATTTTTGTTACTTCAAAAATAAAGACCATTAATACATTATTTGAGGACATCAAAAAAAGTAATGAGATTGTCTTACATTTTATTCTGGGAGGAAAGGTATGCCCCACAGAGCTGATTAAAAATAGCAGTTGTAAAAAATAATTATGTTGCTTCCTTCCTGCTTCACGCTGAGTCCAGCTTATTTAATAAATCCGGTTCCAATCTGCATAGAACACCACCAGCTCCATCATCACCATTACCATTACAAGAAATTAGTGTGTCATGATTAAGTTGTTAAAGACTTCTATTAAAACACATTTATTTTGGCAGGCATAAAAGAGGCATCTTCATAATCTCTTCTTAACCCGTTTTTAGTGATTAGCTAATTACCATTTAGTTAGTTGTAGATGATTCTGTAAAAGACAATCTTTTCAAAGGAGATATTACAGCCCAGGAAGCCAGACTCAGTGACTTAAAAGACGGCAGAGAAGGAGAATTGAAAAAATCAGAAAGGAGGAGTAAACCCAAAAGGCAATGATTTTGTGTTTTGCTAATTCCATCTACGTGAATCTTCTACGTAAATTATCCTCAGCTTCTTTTTTCTGTGAGACCCGTTTTCTTCCCTCAATGAGGAAAGCAATGAGTTTAAGCTTCTGCTATGACTGACCCACAGCGATGGAATCTTGCTAGCCAAAATTCACCCCTAGCATTCTAACAGAGCACGAGGAAAGCATTGAATGAACTTCTCTCTAATTTAACTTACAAAAAATAATGCTTTTGTTCCAACGCCTTGCCTATGTGACTCACTGTAGTAGGCCACATTCTGAGATGATCTCCAGTGATGCACATCCATGGACAGTCTCTTCCACCTTGAGTGTGGGTGTACCAAGGTGGCTATATCATGCCAGGGATGAGGTTTGTGAAGGTAGACTGTTTCAAGCTGTGGGCTGGAGCAGGAAGCAGGTGGCAAGGAATGCAAGTTCCATCTATGATCTGGCAGCAGCCCCCAGCCAAAAACCAGTGAGAAAATGGGACCTCAAGCCTCAAACCATAAGAAACTCATTCTGCCAACAACCGCAATGAATGGGGAACCAGATTCCTTCCCAGAGCTTCCATGAAGGAACATAAGTCAGCTGACACCTGATATTCACCTATAAGACCCTGAGCAATAGATCACCTCAAGCCCAGACTCGTGACCTCCAGAACTGTGAGCTAGTATGTAAGTATTCTACTAAAGTGCTGAATGAGATGTGATTTGTTCACAGAAATAGAAAATTAGAACTAGAAAAATAGAAATAGAAAATGGGATACAGAGTACAGTTTTACTAGATCTAATGCCTTTCCAGAAACATAAGGTTAATTGTGTGTCACCATTTTTAGCATTAGGAATCACCTTTGTATGTGTGTTAATGAGTCCAAATAAAGGTCAAATCCACCCCAACAAAATATTTATCAGGTATCTTTGGGAATTTATTAATTTTAAATTTTTATTTATATTTTTTAGACAGAGTGCACGTGTGCTGCATGCACAAGCTGAGGAGGGGCCAAGGGAGGGGGAGGAAGAGAGTCTTAAGCAGTCTCCATGCTCAGAGTGGAGCCTGACTCAGGGCTTAATGTCAGGACTTGGAGATCATGACCTGAGCCAAAATCAAGAGTTAGTCACTGACTGAACCATCCATATGACCCATGGGAATTATTAGTTTTAAGTAAATGTATCCTATAATTACTTTTTTTCCCCTTAATCTTGTTTTCATCGTGATAAGTGTACTGTTAAATCCCCATCACCTATTTCACCCATCCGCCACCCACCTGTCCTCTGGTAATCATCAGTTTGTTCTCTATAGTTAAGAATCTGTTTCTTGGTTTGTCTCTTTCTCTCTCTCGATTTTTTCTCCTTTACATGTTTGTTTTATTTCTTAAATTCCACATATGAGTGAAATTGTATGGTAGTAGTCTTTCCGTGATGGGCTTTCTTAGCATTATTCACTTTAGCCCCATCCATGTTGTTATAAAAGGCAAGATTTCATTCTTTTTGTGGTTGAATAATATTCCATTGTATATATACCACATCTTCTTTATCCATTCATCAGTCAGCGGACACTTGGGCTCTTTACATAATTTGGCTATTATAAATAATGTTGCAATAAACATAGGGGTGTATGTATCCCTCTGAAATAGTGTTTTTGTATTTTTGGAGTAAATACCCAGTACTTGGATTACTAGACCATAATGTAGTTCTCTTTTGAATTTTTTGAGAACCCTCCATACTGTTTTCCAGAGTGGCTGCACCAGCTTGCATTCCCACCACCAGTGCACAAGTGTTCTTTTCTCCACATCCTCACCAACACTTGTTTCTTGTGTTTTTGATTTTAGCCATTCTGACAGGTGTGAGGTGACATCTTCTTTCAGTTTTGATTTGCATTTCCCTGATCATGAGTGATGTTGAGCATCTTTTCATATGCCTGTTGGCCATCTGCATATCTTCTGTGGAGAAATGTCTGATCATGTCTTCTGCCCATTTTTTAATTAGAGTATTTCTTGGGTGTTGAGTTGAATCATTTCCTTAGACGTTTTGGATACTACCTTTTATCAGATAAGCCATTTGCAAATATCTTCTTCCATTCCATAGGTTGCCTTTTAGTTTTGTTGATTGTTTCCTTTGATGTACAGAAGCTTCTTATTTTGATGCAGTCCCTATATTTCATGTTTGTTTTTATTTCCTTTGCCTCAGTAGACATATCTGGAAAAATGTTGCTGTGACAGATGCCAGAAAATTACTGCCTATGCTGTCTTCAGGGATTTTTATGGCTTCAGGTCTCTGTTTTGAGTTTACTTTTATGTATGATAAAAAGAAAGTGGCCCAAGTTTGTTCTTTTTCATGTAGCTGTCCCATTTTCCCAACACCATTTGTTGAAGGAACTGTCAAAGATATGCTCACTTCAGCAGCACGTATACTAAAATGGGAATTTACAGAGAATATAAGCATGGCCCCTGATCAAGGATGACATGAGGAGACTGTCAAAGATTAATTAACCATATAATTTTATTTGCTTTTTCTGGATTTCTGAGTTTATTTCTGGATTTTCAATTTTATTCCTTTGATCTATGTGTCTAATTTTTATGCCAATAGCATACTGTTTTAATTATTACTGCTTTGTAATATATCTTGGAATCTGAAATTGCGATACCACCACATTTTTCTTTTTCAAGATTTCTTTGGTGTTTGAGGTTTTTTGTAGTTCCACACAAATTTTAGGAATATTTGCTACATTTCTATGAAAAATCCTCTTGGTATTTTTTCTATGAAAAAGCCAGAGGCTTTTTCTGCATCTCTTGAAATGATCACATAATACTTATCCTTTCTCTTATTGATGTGATATATCATGTTTATTGTTTTGTGAATATTGGACCACACTTGCATCCTATAGATAAACCATAGTTGATTGTGGTGTATGATTTTTTAATGTATTGTTGGATTTAATTTGTTAATATTTTCTTGAAAAATTTTGGATCTGTATTCATGAGAAACCTTCGTCTTTAGTTCTCTTTTATTGTGTGGTGTCTTTATATAGTATTGGTATGAGGGTGATACTGGCCTCATAGAATGAATTTGGAAGTTTTTTTGTCCTCTTCTATTTTTTGGAATAGTTTGAGAATAATAGGCATTAACCATTTTTTAAATGTTTGGTGGAATTTACCTGTGAAACTG
>CM053572.1:10267682-10313984 GCA_028646485.1 Cryptoprocta ferox
CTGGTCCTGAACCAGGGGTGACATTTTTGATTACTGATTCAGTTTAATTGTTGGTAATCAGTCAATTCAAAATTCTATTTTTTCCCCTGCATTACAGTTGGTAGGTTATATGTTTCCACGAGTTAATCTATTTCTTTTAAATTGTCTAATTTGTGGGCATATAGATTTTCATAATATTATCTCATGGCTGTTTGCATTTCAGTGGGTTGGTTGTTATTTCCCTTCTTTCATTGTTATTAGTGATTTTTTTAATTTGTGTCCTTTTTTAAAATGAGTCTAGCTAGTGGTTTATCAATTTTGTTGAACTTTTCAAAGACCCAGCTCCTGATTTCATTGATCTGCTCTTTTGGGCTTTTTTTATTTACTGTATCATTTATTTCTGCTCTAATCTTTTTTTTTTTTTCCTTTGGCTCAGTTTGGGTTTTGTTTGTTGTTCTTCTTCCAGCTCCTTTAGGTGCAAGGTTAGAATGTTTATTTGAGATTTTTCCTGATTCTTGGGGTAGGCCTGTATTGCTGTAAACTTCCCTCATTTTGTTGCATCTCAAAGGTTTTGGACTGTCATGTTTTTATTTTCGCTTGTAATTTCCATGTAATTTTTCATTTCTTCTTTGATTTCTTGGTTGACCCATTCATTGTTTACTAGCATGCTATTTAACCTCCATGTATTTGTGCTCTTTCCAGATTTTTTCTTGTAGTTGATTTCTAGTTTAATAGTGTAGAACCACTTTTATCCTCCAAGAAATACACTGTACTTCATTGTTGTTTTCTTTCACAAGACTTGGCCTATTAGCAATGAGTCCACTTCAAAGAATTTAAATAATAACTCTAGTCAAATTCACCAAAATGTGGTCATTACTTATTTGGTGGGGAGAACTTTTATTTCAACTAACCTTTTGGGATAACATGAGTCTCAAACCCTTGTCTTTTTTGTAATGTTTTTCTCCTTAAATGTTATCTGTTGTTTTAGAAAGGTGCATATTACGCATTCATGTCTCTCCATATCTTTCTTTGGTTACATATGAACTTTCTGATCCTGTATTTACTTAAAAGCTATCTGTTCTCCACACTGACATTGGCTGAGTTTCTGGAGGGTCCAGGTCCATCAAAAGCCTCATTTAGTAAGTGACTAAATAAGTTCCCATAGAACTCCCTCACTCCTCTTGACAGTAACCCTCTTTGCTTCCTCCTCCCATTGATTTACAGCCTGATTTCTAGAAAACACAGTATGAAGCAAATGCTGACATAGTAACCCTGTATTAGGGAACACAATCCCAGAGAATCACTTGTGTTGGAGAAAGAGAAGTATGGCAGGGAAGGACAGAGAGCAAATGCATGAGGATATTTACCAAACTAGATGCAGCTTCAGGATTCATTGTTCAGGCTCGTGAAATATCTGCAGAAAATCTATATAAGAAGCTACTACACTGTATGGTAGTTGTACTATTCTGGACCTGGGGGATAAAGGAAGATACATTTATTTGTTAGGTTTCTTATACCTCATCACCATCTGGTCAAAATCAACCCCCCAAGGCCTTAACACCTGTGCTGTTGTGGAATATGACCATGCCTCAGTGTGACCACTGAGGAACAAAGAGCCTGGATGAATCTATTTTTGCCATCTCTACCATATAGGGTTTTTCTTCAGGTAGTTTCTTGTAATAAAAGTAACATCCATCTGGCAAATAATGAAAAGAATGAAACAAGCCATTTCTGCAACTTCTGTTAGGTAATGAGAAGATCCTGAGGCTTCAAGCAGAACTTGGGAGATGATCTGAGATGTAATATAGGTGGATTCAGGAACATCCCAAAGCTCATCACCTTACATGGGGTTGTCTACAGAAGACCATCAGGACCTATGCTTTATCTCATCGTTTACACAATGAAAACAAGAAACACAAGACACCAACGTGGCCACTAAACCGTGGATTCCTTCTTTCATACAGCTATCTTACAATCTTTACTACAAATCATTCTCTCGATCCCTTCTCATTCTCTCAAACTTTTTCAGAGTCATCTGGAACTCATGGCTTAATATCATCTACATCTATCTATCTATCATCTATCTACCCATTCATTCATTCAGAACAGGGGAGGGGCAGAGAGAGAGAAAGAGACAGAGAGAGAGAGAGAGAGAGGGAGGGAAGGAGGGAGGGAAAATCCCAAGGAAGCTCTGTGCTGTCAGCATGGAGCCCAACATGGGGCTTGATCTCAAAAACCATGAAATCATGACCTGAGCTGAAATCAAGAATCGGACACTTAACACACCGAGCTACCCAGGCAACCCTGATAGCATCTAATTCTTAATATTCTCAGTCTCTTCTCTGAAGGAACTTTCACGTATGCCTCCTAGTTTATCCAGAAATTAAGTTAAAATTTATCAAAGAGCTAAATGTAAAAGGTACTACTATAATATTTCTATAAGAAAAATAGGGGGAAAATCTGTTGGATTTAGATTAGGCAGTTATTAGATACTAAAAAAATGAAAAATTAGATTTCATAAAATTATAAGATTTATTCTTTGGAATACACTAAGAGAAAGGAATATTTTTCAAACACTAGGAAAAAATATTAGTACATCTTATGTGTGATCAAGGACTTGTATCTAGCATAGATAAAGAACTCTCAAAACTCAATATTAAGAGAACAACCTAGTAGAAATCAGAAAAGCATTTTATTATAATTTGTTAATGTTTATTCATTTTTTTGAGAGAGAGACAGAGCGTGAGCAGAGGAGGGGCAGAGAGAGAGGGAGACACAGAATCTGAAGCAGGCTCCAGGCTCTAAGCTGTCTGCACAGAGGCTGACACAGGGCTTGAATTCACAAACCATGAGATCATGACCTGAGCCAAATTCGGATGCTTAACCTACTGAGTCATCCAGGTGCTGAGGGAAATGGGCAAAGTATTTTAACAGACACTTCACCAAAGTCATGCAAATGGCAAATAAGCACACAAGTAGATGTCCAGCATCGTTAATCACTTGAGAAATAAAAACCTAGGTTCAAAAATCTTTATGTAAATGTTTATAACAACTTTGTTCAAAATTACTCAAATTATAAAACAACCTGAATGTTCTTCAGCTGGCAAATGAATAGACAAATAATGTGGTATATCCATACTATGGAACAATGGGAAGAACATTTACATGCGTAAATCTTACATTATGATTAGGGAAAGGCCCAAAAGGTTACATATTCTGTGATTGAATTTATACAGAACTCAGGAATTGGCCAAAAATACCCCACTTTCATTGATAAACAATTGATGTACTTTACTGTGTAAGTTGAAGGCATACCGTGCAATGGTTTGATTTTCATATATTATGAAATGATTGCCATAAGAGGCTAATATATCAATCTTATAGAGATAGAATAAAAAGAAGAGAAAAAAAATACCTTGTGATGAGAATTCTTGTGTGAGGATCTACTCTTAACAATTTCCTATGCATTATACAGCAGTATTCGCTGTAGTCATCATGTTGCACATTATAGCCTTACTATTTATTTGTCATTTAACTGGATGTTTCTACCTTTTGACCACCTTTCTCCAACTTCCCCTCCCCCCACCACCCAGCTCTGACGACCACAAACCTTATTTCTTTCTCTATGATTTTCCTGTTTATTTATTCCTCTTATTTTTTCATATTTTACATACAAATGAAATAATTTCTCTCTTTGCCTTATTTTACTTAGCATAATGGTAAAAGGCAAAATTTTCAGATGAAAGAATAGACCAATATATTACAGCTATTAAGGGTAGTAAGTAGTTGACTAAAAATGGATAGGATAATGGAACGTTTCGGGGGTGAAGGAAGAGTTTTGTGTACTGAATGTGGTGTTGGTTTACACAACTGTACATTTTTCATAGTTCATACAATTCCTACTTCATCTTAATATTGTGTATTTGTGGATTTCTTTAGTTAGGCCAGAAATGCACTGTACATTTTTTTGATACTTTGAAATTTCTACTTATTTGGTATGTTTTCTTATTGATTAAGAAGGCTTTTGTTTTTGTAGAATAGAATATCTTTCCGAATGTGAAATTTTCTTGAACTTTACGTGGAAAGTTCCCTTGGGATTTATTTTCCTTCCTGATCTAGTTGTCCAAGTCTCTTAAAAAAGTCTTACTTAAATTCTCTTTCTTACTTTTGCTAAAATTGAGTATTCAAGATTGATTTAAAAAAGGATATATCATTAAAAGATAAAAAAAATTGTGTCAAGCTCTTCTTTGATGAATTGGGAGTGAAGCGATTCAGGTTTGTTTCTCCTCAAATGTTGAAGTTACTGCTACATTGCTTTCTGGCATCTTTTGCTAATTTAATATCATCAGTAAAGAAGATTATCTGTTCTTTGTATGAAATCTGTTTATTCTTTGTTCTCTCTGTCTCAGAAGTCTTTTAGTATTTGTTCTTTGTGTTCTACAACGTCATCATGGTATTTCTAGATGTGGTTTTTAATCATTACTTGCGCTAAGCATTCAGTCAATGTCTTCCAGTTAAGGTTTTGTTTTGTTTTGTTTCGTTTTGTTTCGTTTTGTTTTTTTCAGATGTGGAACATTTTTTTCCTGTTATTTCTTTGACATCCCCTCCCACTCTCTCATACCTTAATTTTCTTTGTTTCCTCTTTTGGGAAAAGCTATTTGAAGAAGGTTAAATTTCTTATATGGTATTTCTTGTAGTGGTTTATATGTCCTAACTTTTCTCTTAGATTTTCCATCTTTCAAATTTTGTTCTTGGATATAAAAGATTTGCTGGAGTCTATTTTCCACGTCTCCTGTTAATCTATTTCATTTTAACAAACACATGTGTGATTTTCAGAAATTGCTCTATTATCCTCTGATTACTCTGTTTACATAATAGCTTCCAACAATTTCAATAGCCTTTCAAAATTTCCCATCAGTTAATCAGAATTTCCCAAAATCCTTTTCAATTACCTTAAATATATAACATTTTTCAAGCATCATTGTTTAATTTTTTATTTAGATTCTTATCTTTGAGCACATTGATTTGTCTCTAATCTCAGCCATTCTTATTTCTGCTCATGTCTGTGAGGAAAATATTTGACTAATCAAAATCTGTTACTGCTCAGGTTTTGTTTGTGAAAAAGAAGTGTTGACTGTCAGACTATATTTTTAATTAACTTTTGATTCGGAAATTATTTTCAAGATAACAAAAGTTTGTAAAAATAAAAATGGTACACAGAATGCCCATATATCCTTCACCCACATGCATCTGTCATTAGCATTTTACCTAATTTTGTTTGCTCTTTGTATATGAGTATATGTGTATATATATGATATATATAAGTATATAGTATATATATGGTATATAGAAAGATATATAAATATGAATACATTTATAATAATAAATATAATATATAAATATAAATGTATAGGTATACTTATATATTTATATTTATATACTATATTTATGTGCATATAAAATATATGTTATATTTACATATATTCATATAAATATATATGTTTATAAATAAATAAGTATAAATAAATATATTTATATATTATATCTATATGCGTAAATGTGTATATATACTATATATTTATATATAATATAAATATGGTATATAGAAAAATATGTAAATGTAAACACAATATATTTATAATTTTAAATAAATATATTTATTATAGTATATTACACTTATATATTATATAAGTATACATATATATTTATATTTCATATTTTTATTTTTATATATACATATACTTTTATATATACTATATATTTGTATATATTTATATTTATATATTTAACTACTTGAGGGTAAGTTTCATACATCATTGCCTTTTACCCATAAATATTTTATTGTGCATTTCCTAAAGATAGAGATAGTTTAATGTCTTTATAGCATTTTTTCCTTTTCCATTACAGGATCAAGTCTAGAACCATATATTTCATTTAATTGTCATGTTTCTTTAGCTTCCTTTAATATAGAACATTCTCACAGTCTGTGTTCATCTTCTATGATGTTGACATAGCTTGAAGACTATAACCCTTCCTTTGAGAAACAAAGTTTCTCATTTTCTGTTTGCCAGATCTTTCCTCATTGATTAAGTTAAGAGTCTGCATTCCACCTGGGATATGGCACAAGTGAAGTTGTGTCCTTCTCAGGGCATCACATCTGGAACCACATATCATCATCTGTAACTAATTATATTAATTTTGGTCACCTGGTCCAAGTGTCATGAAAATTGTTCACTGTATAATTACCATTTTTACCCCTCGCAACTAATAAGCAGTCCGTAGGGAGATACTGAAAAATCACGTAAATACCTGATCCTCATCAAAATATTCTGACTTACCTCCACTGATGATTCTTGTTTTATCTAATCTGTCCTGATGGTTATAAAATAGTGATTTTCATCTACCTTTATCAGTCAGCCTTTACATTCTCCTGTAAGCAAGCACCATCAATTCTACTCCTTTTATTTATGTGTTTATTCATCTTGTTATTGTTGGTTATGGGTGTGAATTCCTATTTTTCTATGTTTTTTTTTTTTGCTGTATTTTATTATTTTGGTGTTCCAACTGTCCTAAATTTGACCAGTCAGGTCCCCTTTAGGCTGGCTCCTTCATCCCTGTGACAGCCCCTCTCCTTTATGGGAGGGAGGGGGACTTGCTTCTGTTCTCTCACAGCATGATGTTCCAGTCTCATCCTGTACCTCCTCTGTCCCAGTCCTGAAAAAAAGCCTTTTCTTTGACAAGTCTTCATTCCTTGTTTTGTTTTATTTCATTTTGTTTAGTGTTTAGGCTGTGGGAAATTTCCACTTTTGACAGTTCTGTATTTTGGAAGATGAGAGGAGAGGTAGATATATTCCTTTCATTGTCTTCAAATTATCTCCCGAAAGCTCAGTCCCAGTTTTTATAACTCCTTTTAACTAATGATAATACTGGGAAATTTTGGCTCTGTGGACTGAGATTATTTTATGAGTCAAAAGACTTCTGTTCATTGGAGCCTACAGAATCTTTACACTGACTTACAAATTGAAAATAAAACAAAAACAAAAACAATAGGCATCTTTTTAGAACGCAAAAAAAGCGTCTCTGTGGGATTTTCCTCTGATGAAGAAAGTGATATTAGCTAATATTCATGGTAAGGGCAGGCTATGGTAAGCTATACTTTTCTTTCATATTATATTTTTTATTTTAGGACTCATTGAAAAATTCACTCATTTTATTCTTAGGGGAGGAAGGCAGCCATTGAATAACATAGGCAACTCGTGCCATCCCTGATATGATACGTTAGTGTTGGTATATGTTCTGTGGAAGACAAACTGATATCAGACCTTCACAAATATCTGTTGAATGAATAAAGATAAGCCCTCAACATCTTCCGTAATGAGGGAAATAATTTGAAAGTCAAGAGAAAGAGAAATTAGAGAGATTGTTATCAGTTTTATTTATATCTTTTCAGCTAATTACATCAGACAAAATAATAAAATTTTGCCATAATAACATATGTAAATTACATAATACATTCCCACATGATGCATTTAATTTCATTTCTAAAGTGAAGCAAAACAGTGATAATTTGTCCTTCCTTTGGGTTTAGCACAAAATGCAGTTTTTTTTTTTTTATGGTAACTTATTTAACAAGCCTGGCCCCCGTCTATAATCTTCAAGTATATTGGATGATGAACATTTTCAAATTACATGGTCTGCAGTTCCTGGTTCCACTACATTTACACCTGCTTTCAGACTCACTGAGCTGTTTTTGATGAGGCTGCATTTGGTCCAGAATCTTTCTTTGGGTACATAATTGAAACTGTTCTACCAAATCTGTTTCAGTTAGACAGTCTATAGTCACATCATTCTGTCAGCCCCTGAGAAATACCTCCACTGCCACACACACTTAGCATGTGTGTTAAAATTCCATTTAATCACTTTTCTAGGGTGTGGGTGACACTCAACCCAACTGTTCAGTGACAGTCCAGGATGACAGGTTCCATGATGAAAGACTGAATATTCCAATGGGTGCAGTCTCTGAGGATTAGGAGGAAGAATTAGACATGAACATGTTGCATAAAAATGAGTATTAAAAAACTGGTCCCCAGTTTCACAAACAGGTGAAGTTTACAAAGCTTAAAGTGAAGATTTCCATCTGCCCAATCAGTTACAGCTCTTAGTTGGTTGGTCCCCTATTCCTCCAACAGGGACATTATAAAGCCTCAGAGGTTTAGACAGTTGCATAAACAGGTACTAACTAAACTTCCCTCAACTGTCTTTCCCCTCTGCCTCCACTCCCATACTTAGAAAATGATTAATTCATTTCTCTAGTCAGGCATAGAGCAATAATGGCCAGCTTGTAAGTTTGTCTTTGTTCTGTACCAGAAGAAAATCTCCCTCTAGGCTTTCTTCAGAAGTACATGTTTACCTAAAATGGAAAAATGAGAAAATGTTACTGGTTCACTAGCAAAATTAATAACAAAGGGGACATGCTAAAGCACAGGACAGAATGTTAGTTTTACCCAGGTCGATGTCAAGATGCATATGAAGAAAAGTAGATATTGTTTTAGAATGCATCCAAAGTCACTGAATGAAAAATGTATGGAAATGGCACAGTCTTTAGAATGTTCCTGCTGGTAATGATAAAGAACTTAATAGCCAGCAGCCCTCTTTGATGAAAATGGGAGTCAACGATGCAGACTAATTTTTTTTTTCAGTTTTTATTTAGATGAGGGACTCTGAGAGGCAGTGTTATCCTTTGCCATGATAATGGCATGGACTCTAAAACAGCAAAGAGAAAATGGCTTCTGAACATGGTACAGTAGAATTCCACACTTGTAGCCAGAAAATCTAGACTGAAATCTCATTGCCTTATCCTCTATGGAACCTTCAATTGGACACATAAACTGTGTTGTACATCTGCTTTCTCAAGTGCAAAACATAGCACTAGCAATGAGTAATCCCTATGCCATAAACATTTTCAAAATGACCAAGTGAGAATACATTTTGTCAACTAGAAAGTGCTACATACGGTGAAGCTATTTCTGAAATAGTGAACTCTTTTCAGGGAAGATTTCTTTGTTCCCTAGGTTGGATTAGTTGCTCTATTTTTTCATGGCACACTATGCCTCCCTCTAGCTCAAAGACATAACTATAGCATGATGTGGTAAGTGATCTCTAATTTGAAGATAGAGAGCTAATGTGGGAGAGATGGAATGCATCTGATTTATTTCTATATCTCTGGTGCCTAAAATAGTACATGCCACTTACTGAACACTCCACAAATTTGTGATCATGTTGTTGTATAACCAAGTACAATCAATTTGGAATAAATGTGAATACATTACTTATACAGCATAAGCAAAATCATAAGGGACAAAAGTGTAAACACAGAAACACCAAGCTTATTCTATCATTCCCTCATCCCAGTCAAAATTAGTTCCCTTTGCCATATAACTACAAAAACACTTAATCCATGAAGACCATGGTTTGTCAGTATAGAAAGCACTAGAGGACTTGGTAATGTAATTTAAAATAAGGGGTTGGCTGAGTATTTGGAAAAAATGGGCTCAGAAGAAATGCAGACATCACTTTCCAGCAAGCAAAAAAAAGTCAAAAAGAAAAGGAGAAAGCAGTAGCACACAGAAGAAAAATACAAAAATCTGGACTTGATACAAGAACAGGAAAAGTTATTCTTTCTTTCCCTTCCTTTCAGTGTTCATTGAGTAAGCAGATGTTTTCAGAATATCGCAGTGGTTGCATAGGTGATGTTTTACTTTGGGAAATGATGCCCTTTTGGTGTTCTTTGTATGTTTGTTGAGAGGGCGGTATATGTGTGTTGAGAGGGTGGTCGCTTTCATCTACACCAAAAAGCAATTCTTGGACAAGAGCTGGGTGTCTAAGAATTCCGACTTTCAGCTCATTTCTGACACTATGTACCAGGAGATAGCATCATATTTTATGGGTTGAGGGCTCAGTCCTAGGAGACTGCACAGTTTCTGCCTCCCCAATCCCCCAACTTCAGATGCCAGTGGCAGGTCCAGTTTGTTATCTATAATTCAGATCAACTAGCTATATCAATAAGAGGCTCCTCCAACCTCCTCCTCAAGTTTATTTATTAGCTAACATGACTTACAGAACTCAGAGAAACACTTTCCTACTAGATAATGAGTTTATTATAAAAGGATACAACTCAGGAACAGCCATAAGAAAGACATGCATAGGACACAGGGTGGAGAAGGTGTGGGAGCTTCTATGCCACTCTCTGGATGCACCACTCTCCCCACATCTCCATGTGTTCCCCTGGAAGTTGTCTGAAATGTGTCTTTTGGGTTTTTATGGAGCCTTCATCACATAGGCAAAATTAATTAAAGCATTTGCCATTGGCAGTTAGTTCAGCCTCAAGTTCCTCTTCCCTACCTGGAGGTCAGAGTAGTGAATTTCTAACCCTCTATCAGGTGGTTGGTTCCATTGGCAACCAGCTCCCATCCTTAAGTGCTTTGCAAAAAAAAAAACGTCACCTCATTAACATAACAAAAACACCTTAATCACTCCTAGCCCTTAGGAAATTCCAAAGGTTTTGGGAACTGTGAGACAGAAATGGAGACAAAGACCAAATATATATACATTAAAACCTTGATTTGGGAGAATAATTCATTCCGGAAACATGCTTGTAGTCCAAAGCACTTGTATATCAAAGCAAATTTTAAGAACCATTGGCTCAGTTGTGATCATGTGACATTCAGCATTATCTACCACTCCTATTGCAAGATATTTAGAAATGTTTGATCACCTTGCAGAAAACTCATAGAACAAGTTACTTGCAATCCAAGGTTTCACTGTATATTTATATCTTGTGATAAATCACAATATTACTATGTGGTTTCTATAGTCATAGCTCAAGAATACATGGATAAAGAAAAAAGCCCTTAGATGGGAACTTGGTAACAATCAATGACTTTCAGTTCATGCTTTTTCTCACTAATTAAGCTTGAATTCATATAACCTGATGTAACATAAGTTAGCAAGAGAAAAGCCTTGTCAGAGTATTTGTCTAGAGTTGCTAGTAATACCAGGGTTTCATATGTCAGCAAGGCAAATACACTTAACAGAGAACTGCCAAAAGATTGTTCAGTTTTGGGTGTTATTTATAATTCAAACCCAATTCTTTGTTAGCTTATTTTAAATAATCCATGGCATAATGTTTACTATTTCCCCTAGGATACTATTCTTTGATGATTCCACTTTTTTCCTCCAACTTAGACTCATTTGACTATTCTTAAATTACATGTTATTTTTTTATACAACTTTGAGCTCAGATACAAGATTTTCAATTTCCATATTTTCATAACACTCCTAGTTTGCTTATTACTTAGCCAATTAAATACACATGTTCCTTTAATCTTTCCTCATGCATTAATTTCTCTATGTATCATTATTTTTCTTTGAACTATTGTTTCGTGTGTCTGGTTCTAGGATCTCACTTACCTTCTGGGATTGTTAAGTGCTTAGAAACCATTAGAAGACCACCAGTTAAGGCTGGTCACCTAGCCAGAGTGATGAGAACAGAGATTTAAATTCTTAAACTTTTATTTTTCTTGAATGATACATTTTATACTGGGAGAAGAAAAGCACTCCCTAACTTACTGAATGTTTGATTCATCTCTCCAGCTCATTTTCAATAATTTTTAAGACTTGGAAATGTCATGAGCAAGAGGAAAGAACCTGAAGTGGGACTCTGAAAACCTGAGGCTTAGGGACTATGGAAAATAAGACCTAAGGCATCATAGAATGTTTCTCACTTGTGCAAATAAGGAAATCATATCAGCATTGTAAGGCCTGCCTTGCTTTCTCTGTAGAGGTGTTGTGAACTCCATGAGCTCCACGTGAGACACAGGTGATAAACATGCCTTGTAACCTACATAGTACTTTAAAATTATAAAGTAGAATTAGTCCTTCATGCTTTGTGCATTGGCATATAAAAATGGTAACACTGCTACTTTTTCATGCCATCACTTATAACTCAGTTTAACTCGGTGACCATGAATTCACATAAAACCATAAGACTCTGATGAGAAAGTATTTCATAGATGACATCTCAAGCTATTACCAGAAAGAGGGTTGAGAAGGTTACAAATGGTCACATTAGAGCAGGGGAATGACTAAGCATTTGAAAAGAGAAGGAAGAATGTGATTATTTTATTAGAAGGGAGGCAAGAGGTCAGAAATAAAAAAAGAAGAAGAAACAGGAAGTTCAGAAATGGGAAGAGTCATGGAGTCCGTTAGGTGCAGAAAGGCTGTTCCAGATGGCCAGAGAAAGCGTGGGAGAGCAGTCCTCTGGGACAAGGACTCAGACAATTGCAACAGACTGTGACTGAGGCTGATGACTGTAAATCAGACACTGTTTTCTTTTTTTGGGGAAAAATAATACCCATAGAAACATTACTCTGTACCTCCCATCACACCCCACTTTTAATCTTTTCTTTTAGGGTATGCTTTTAAACATTGTCCTAAAATTTTTTAAGTCCTGCAGTTACATTAAAAAAAAAGTTTTCTAGAAATTAACTCCATTCATAGAATTTTCCAATAACATAGGGGGAATAATGCAAATGACCTGAATCAACACCAGGTTAATAGTCTTGCCCACACACAGCAAGGGGGGTCTCCCATATGACTTAGTGTTGTCATATTCCAATCTTTCTTCAAGAAAAGCTTCCATGAAGTTTAGTAGCTGGATCAAAAAAATATCCTATTAGGCTCAATATGTTTACAATCTTGTAGGAAGGGGGTAAAACAAAATGAGTATGTTCTGAGTTCATGCCAGTAGCATCCTCCACCAAAGAATTCAACTTAAACTCAGACGTTAACAATAGATCTCTACCAATTTTGCATCCTCAGAATCTCTGAAATCCTACCTTCCCTCTTTTTGTCACTGAAGCAGCAGATGAATTAATGTTTTTGATCTATTCTCTGGGGAGGGGTAGCTCTCTGAGCAGCCTCTGGTTTATTCTCCTTACACACCGGTATGCTCATCTTTGTTCTGGGTAGGTTTCTTTAAAGTTTTCTTTCTTTCTTTTCTTTCCTTCCTTCCTTCCATCCATCCTTCCTTCCTTCCTTCCTTCCTTCCTTCCTTCCTTCCTTCTTTCTTTCTTTTTTCCTTTCCTTTCCTTTTCTTTCCTTTCCTTTCCTTTCCTTTCCTTTCCTTTTTCCTTTCCTTTCCTTCCTTCCTTCCTTCCTTCCTTCCTTCCTTCCTTTCTTTCTTTCTTTCTTTCTTTCTTTCTTCCTTCCTTCCTTCCTTCCTTCCTTCCTTCCTTCCTTCTCTCTCTCTCTCTTTCTTTCTTTATTCAGAGAGAGAGAAAGAGAGAGCGAGCAAGCAGGGAAGGGGCAGAGAGAGGGAGAGAGAATCCCAAGCAGGCTCCACATCATCCGTGCAGTGCCTGATGTGGGGCTCAATCTCACGAACTATGAGATCATGACCTGAGTAGAAGTCAAGAATCAGATACTTAACTGACTGAGCCACCCAGGTGCCCCGTGGGTAGCTCTCTTTAAATGGCAGTCCTCAAATGTTTTTATCAAGACCGTTTTACACTTAAAAAATGATTGAGGATCCCAAGGAATTTTTGTTGATGTGGGCTTTATCTATTGATATTTACTCTACTGGTAGTCCTCATTTTGGATGTTACCATGCTACCTATAGCTCAAGAATGTTCAAGATTTTACCTTAGTTACCACAAAGCTGTGAAAGAACCAAAATCATGGTTCTAGTAGTCATGGTTTCATTCAGCATAGCAGAGTGTAAACTGAGGATTCCTTACATAAGAAATTCAAGTTGAAACATTTGCAAAATGTTTTGTTACTAACATTTTAAAATGACAAAAAATGAATCATATGCAAACCTAAATAGAAACCATGTTTTCCAAAACAAAAGGAAATTAGCAAGAACACATTGTTTTATTTTTACAATTCTTTAATGTATGGCTTAACAGAAGACCACTAAGACAACTGAATTCTCTCATCTAGATCTGTCTTCAAGATGTTGAAATCTGTTTGGGTTAAAGTATATGAAGAGACTATGGACTCAACAGACTCATAGTTGGAAAAAGGAGTAGTAGTTTATTAATCTTCTCAGATAATTAGAAATATCCTTTGATATTACATCAAAAGTCAACAAGAAATGGAATCTTAAAGATGGAATGCAATGAAGAATGTCAAACTATATCAATTATATCAATTTATATCAATTAACTTTTGATATTTTTTACATTAAAATCCACTGGTTATCTTGCATTTCAATGAATTTTACCCAGGCACTATTGTTTGTAGCATGATACAGTGGCTATTAGCAAAGCATTAGTTCATTGAATTATGTCAGTCTTCCAAATGTTGACACATTTCATTATAAAATATCAATAAAACAGCACTCATTAATCCTACTGATTTCATCAGGCATGACTGTAAGTATTAGCCATTAAGCTATCAAAGACAAATACAAGTTTTCCAAAATTCCAAGTTTCCTTGAAAACACAAATGATATTAATATGGAAATGTTGATGTTCAGAGCCAGTGGGCACAAAAGAATTCTTGAGACAGCTTCAGGGCAAAAAGGGGTTCTTCTGAAAACACAGGGACAGGACCCATGAGCAGAAAGAGCTGCACTGGGCTTGTGATGGGTGATTATATGCCTTTAACTTGGAAGGGTGTCAGGGATAGCAGTATGTCTCCAAGGAATTTTGGAAGCAAAGTTTCCAGGACCTTGGCGGGGGAGGGGGGGGCTAGCTATTGTTAGGAAAAGGTTATTTCTTATTGTCTAGTGCAACTTTAGTCATGAGACCCTTCAGATGTATCTTAGTGGGCCATATGCTTGGAGGATAATTGCTAACATATATTTGGGGAGTAGAGATAAAGGAAGTTTCCAGAGAAATTTCTATATGTTAAAGTAGACTTAGGGGATCCTGAATGTGGTCTAACATTACCTTTTGCCCTTAGCAAAGTGACATTATCAAGGCAGCTGTGCTCCTAGAGCAATGTCACTCTGCCTATCTCAAGGACTTGTCATTGGGATATAAGTTGTAAGGAAATTTAATTTTTCATTTGCCTTTGTTTCCCACATCAGTATCATTTGTCACAAATATCTCTATTGGTTTGCTTATGTACCTGCAACTGAATTGAACACAATTTCTCTTGTTTTTCTTGAAGTGACAGCCACACTTCATTCATTTTTTAAATATATTTGTCAAATATCCAAGTCTAAATAAACATCCATTATTTCTTAACTATTCTTTCAAGTAAAAATTATTTTTTGTGAACTAGTTCAACTTGACATTCCAAAAAAATATTTTTCTTTGAGCCAGCTCTAGTTCACATTAAAAATGCTTTATGTATACTTTCCATGTTATCACACAGAATAGTCAAAAGACATGGAACAAGATTAATAATTAAATAAAACCAGCAATTTGTATTTCCTCATCAAGGGCATTCCTAAGTGAAAGTGGCTGTTTTTTTTTTTAATTGCAAGTGCATTGCAATGAGGAATATAAAGACTACTAGTGCACTTTGTTGCTCCAAAGTTCACGTGGGCTGAGACACCAGGAGTTTTAGCCACTATTGCTTTCCAAACATCAGTGCAAATAGCAAACCACTGTGTGGGGTGGGGGTGGAAATGATATCTATATTATTATGAAAAAAAGTTGTTCATAATATACCCCTTTGCATACTCCCTGAATGTGTCTCTCAATCTTATGGGGCTCCATAGACTATACTTTGAGAATCATTGCTTTAAAGCAGATCTGATCTGGGGGGCCTGGGTAGCTCAGTCCGATGAGCATCCGACTTTGGCTCAAGTCATGATCTCATAGTTCAGCTCAGGTCATGACCTCATAATTCGTGCGTTCAAGCTTTGCATCGGACTCGCTGCTATTGGCATGGAGCCTGCTTGAGATTCTCTCTTCCTCTTTGCCCCTTACCTCCTTATGCTCTCTCTCTCTTTCTCAAAAATAAACATTTTAAAAAATTAAAACAGTCTGATTTTATCAAGCCCCTGCTTTAAAGTCTTTTATCTTTTGTCCTTATGTCACGCAAACAAATTCCAAATCTGACCTACAGAATTTTGACAGTCTGGACCCCACCTGCCTTTAGGCCGCCATTACTTTGGGATGTGTGCCCTCTGCTCGTACCACCCTGAGCTACTCACTACACACCTCACACTGTGCCTTTTATCACTCTGGCTTGCATGCAAGCATTACTTTCTGCCTGTATCTTTCCATCTCTGTTTACCTAAAACACTCCTCATTCTTTAAGATCCAGTTCAACTCTCAGCACCCATGAGATGCCTTTTCTCTCATTCCAAGCCAGCTGGCCAGCACTTCCTCCCCTGGGCCTCCCTAGTACTTCACTTATTCAGTCAACAGAATATCGGGAACGTATTCAGGCCAGGCACTATTCTCAGAACAGAGATGAACAAGACAGAAAAGAACCATAATTTAATCTTTTACAACTGATCTAATAGAACTTAAATATTAATGGGGTGATAGACAAAATACAAAATACATCATAGGGTTTCAGATGATGATAATTGCTATGAATAAAAATAGAATAAAGGGGTGAAGAATCACTGAGTAAGTAACAAGTCCTAGGTAAAGTGTTCAGGGAAGGGTTCTCTGTGGAGGTAATCGTTGAACTTAGGCCCAGGAGATTTAAAGAAATGAGTCAGGTGGGGAAAACAGGAAAGGCTCTCTGAATAGTGAAATGGTAGATGTCAGAGGGTCATAATGCACTTAGGTTGCAGAGAGAACAGAGGAAACCCTAAAACACACAGTTGTCATGACAAAGCAGCCAGATGCTACGTGGATCCATTCGCATGAGGGTAGTAGTAGAGACATTGGTTTTAGAGGTCGCCTAGAAAAACCCAGAAGGGATCCCCAGTGCCTGACTGGATGACAGTGTCAACACATGTGTGGCGGCCATCATGTATTCACTGGAACATTTTGTGGTTTAGGGAACCTTCCATGCCATGTTCTCAGGCTCCACAGATGATGCCTTGAGCAGCTACATATCCTATAATAAATTCTCTGTTGGCTAGAACTACCTAAGCAGGCTCTATTTTCAGTTGCTAAGAACCCTGACCCCTAAAACAGTCCTCACTACATATTTTTGTGGCACTTAACACCAGGTAATCTAGGGAGTAAATGTGGGATAAGGGAGTAAAGGTAAACTCTCTTCACTGTCTTGCTATTCATTACCTCTCCAGATAGATGAGGCCACCTACTAAACTCCCTCCTGTTGGAGCCCTCTGTTCCTCCAATTTGAGCAATTATGGATGGACTTTCGAGGGCATTATGCTAACTAAAACTAGACAGAGAGAGAAAGATACTTCAGGAGTTCACATACATGTGGAATCTAAAAATAGCAAACTCATAGAAACAGAGAAGAGGAAATTTCTTGCCCTGGGGCTGAGGGGTGCGGAAAATGGGGACATGGTTGCCAAAGAGTACAATCTTTCAGTTAAAAGATATATAAGTTCCAGCCTCAGGACTAGAGTTAACAATGCTGTATTATATACTTGACAGTTGTTATGAGAGTACAGCTTTCATGTTCGTACACTAACAATAAATATGGCTAAATCATAATTATGTGAGGTGAAGAATTTATTAACTAACCTCATTGTGGTAATTATTTTGCAATACATACATGTATCATTTATATTACTCTAAGTTCACTTATTTAAAAGTTACTCTCATCCCAAAGCACACTTCAGAAAAAAAAAAAAAAGAATAATGTTGGACCAAAAATCTTGGCACCATGGCCCAGCCACGTTGATGCATAAAATTAACCAACATACCCACCTGTTTTGGACAGAATCACCTGGCCATTGTGCTTTTTTTTTTTTTTTTTTTAACACTAGCAGACTTTTTAGTTTTTTAGTTTTTATTAGTCTGAAGATCCATGATTTATGGAATGCCAACGTAGACTGCCTCAGAGCAAACTATGTAATCATTGAGTATGTCTTCAGGCAATTACAAGAAAAGGTCAAGGTAATGCTCCTGTTGAATACCAAAATCATGTTGAATGTAAAGCATAAGTTGCTTCAACCCTGGTGAGATTTATCCTGACTCATGGAAGTCAAATTCATTGAGATGGATAACCCAAGTTTCACTTGCTTTGTAAATCTTTTAGTGAAAAATTGGTAGAGATCATTGGCAGCCTTCCAGCCTGGGTGGTAGAGAAGAATACAGTATAGACGCTGCTCTTGAAGGACCTACAATCTAGGAATGAGATGAAAAGTGGTAATCAATATAGGATCACAGTGCACACACCCACACACATTCCTTGTAAGTTGTTTTGTTTTTTTTTTAATAATTCAGGGAATGAGATTCTCGATAAAAAAAAATGGAAAGAATCCTTAACCATCAAAGTCATCTTTCCTGGAGCAAAGGACAGTAAGTCTGGGTCATGAAGATGGATAGGATTTGGAAAATCGAAGGCTACTCAAGAGCCAAACAAGGGGGACAAATGTAAAATGAAGAGAGTGACATAGCTTGGCTATGGAAGATGGCTTGAGGGAGAATAAATTTGATAATGATGAGACCTTCAAGTTTCACGAAATTTGCAAATGCCACTTACAGTTCATTTCACCTTCCATAAATTCAATGAAATATAACTGCTGAAATATTTATGAAAGTTCTCCAGACAGTTAATTATCTTCAAAATACAAAGCAAAGTTTCTAGCTGGAAATCACCACTTCTCTGACCTCTTTACTTTCTGGTAATTTGCATTACCAACAGTTTCACTTCTTTCTCTTCCCGGAGACATTTTACATAAAGTGCAAAACAATTTATTGGGTCATAGGAACTCCTGTATACTTAATAAGAAACAGACAAAAACCATTTCTCTTTTAACTCAAGGTTCTTTCCCGAACACTAGCTTCACAATATGGGCAGTCAGAATATGTATCTGAAACATGGGAGGAACCAGAGATCTCAAACAGTCAATGTCATTTACAGCATCATGTTTTAGGCTAGGACTTCTGGACCGAAATTGCCTTTGGAGTACTTAAAATTTCATGCAGAACATGATATAAATAATAATTTCAAACTATTCATTTTTATTTTTTTAGTGTTCATTTTTGAGAGAGAGAGAGAGAGAGAGAGAGAGAAAGAGAGAGACAGACAGACAGACAGAGACAGTTGGAGCATGATTGGGGTAGGGACAGAGAGAAAGGAAGACACAGAATCTGAAGCCTCTCCAGACTCTGAGCTGTCAGCACAGAGCCCAACGCAGGGCTCAAACCCAGGAACCACAAGATCATGACCTGAGCTGAAGTCAGATGCTTAAGCGCCTGAGCCACCTAGGTGCCCCAATAATTTCAAGCTATTAATTATCTTTAAGAAAAAAAGAAATACAGACCATCTAGGGTAGTATCAACTAATTGATAGAATTAAAAAATGAGAAATGTAAGATGCAAGCAGACTTTGAAAAAAATGTTTTTTTAATAAAGGTGAGGATGAAATATGAAGAAAATACAATGTTTGTCATAGCGCCTCCCCCCCCCACGCCCCATCTTAACATGCTGAAATTTTGCGATGGCTATCAGATTAGGCTGGTGTAATGATCTTGTTTGGGTCAAGTTCTAGAAATTTCTTTTTTCCTACTTCATTTTTATCAATCATCCTATTATCAATCATCCTATTTTCAAACATAGATGATTCCTTTCTAGAAAGCATATTCTGATTCCTTTGCATGAAATGAAATTCAAGCCTCACATACTGATAACAGTCCGTTATAACCAGCACTCCTATAAAAGAATATAAATCATTTTCAGGATTTCTATGTTATTCACCATGTAGTAGTTACAGCTAATCCAAGCTGTTGTATTTTCAAGGGCACTGCTGCTTTGCAGGGCATAATGCTGATTTTCTTATCTCAGCAATGTCGCCTTCAGTTATTTTTGTGATCTTGAATCTCCTCGATCCTTTTTTGCAGAGATTCAAAACAGTATTTCTTTTGTCCTGATTTTCCTCATGAGTTTAAAATAGAAGTTTGACTTTGAATGTTTCCTGTGTACATAACAAAGGAACCTGAAAACTTGCTTCATGGTATTGTGATTGATTTGTATTCTTGAAAGGGACTTTTTGGAAAAAATCCTTTTGCTATTACAGAAATCAGATACTTCTCTTGTGTCTAAAATAGAAAGCACCTGCCATTCCAGTTCTTTCATAATGTTGGCATGCCATATGCATTCAATTCAATAATTTAATGACATGATTTTTACTCAAAATGTATATACTATATCCATGTTTTCACATAGTCATGACTTGATGAGCCAAGGTGGAACTATCTTACTATTCCTAAATCTCACTAAATATTTTCTACTCCACATGGACTAGGATATATAGCCCACAAAATGTATATGCCTGATAGATGTGTTCTACTTACTTTTGGTTTGGTAGCTATTTACTACTCTATCTCCCAGTAAGTTTTCTAAAATGTCAAAAAAAAAAAAAAAAAGCGTTGCGATCGCGTTCCTTGTTTCCATAAATAGTCCTAATTCATCTTAGTATATGGAAAATAACACTACAAACCCCATTTGGGCTTCAAGATCCTGCCAGTTGAATACATTGAACTCTTACAGAAAAGGAAATGAAAACTTTCAGCACTAGATCTTCAACCGGATTCCTTTGATGGATTTCTTTAGACAGAGCTACAGCTGTCAGTTGGAAATATGTAGGCTACCTTACCTGTCTCATTTTTCTTCCACACGGGAAAAAAAATCAGAATTATTCAAGACAATAGAGAAGCTTTGCTCTAAACTAACAAAAGAGGAAAATGGCAACAAGTACAAGTTTTCATTTTTAGCCACTTGTTTCGCCAAGTTCGTTTGTCTGAGTTATTCAGAACCGATGTACCTGCCTCAGATCCTGCTATAAAATGCTGAGGTATAGAATATGTGATCATTAATTTGTCTCGGGAAAGTGAACACTGGTTTCTTCAGTACTTAAGACTGAAGGTATTTTAAAGTCCCTGAATAGAAATTCTAAATTCTAGAATAGGTTAATTTGAAAAGTTATAATTATCCTACAATTAAAGTTTATTCTCAATGTCTAAGAAAACTCTCTGGCAGGAATACAAAGCCATTTCTGCACTTGGTATACCTCTCATAATTTAAAAAATGTCCTTTCCAAATTGTTAAAATGATGAATTTCTGAAATTATAAACCAATGTATTTGGTGCTAACTACACAGTCTGTGTGAGCCTTTTATTAAAATCTGTTTTTTAAATTGTTACATATATATATGAAATTGGTTCATATATATGAAACAATTTTTAAGTGTATATATAAATTTATGTGTTTATAATTTATTGTATATACAATTTTATGTATATATATGAAATAGTGAGTAAATAACTATACGAATGTATCTGCAGATAGAATGAAGTGTTATTATCATGCAATCCCAATTAGTGTTTATAATGTAAATATAAAAGTCGGAGATAAGACTTAGAGCAGAAAATATGAATGTGGCAATAATGACCAGGAAGTAGTTTTAAATAACTTGAGCTACATTTATTGGAGAATCCAGTGTACATTTGGAGTGGTAAAGAATACAAGAGTTGTGTGAGGTCTAAGATCTGACTGATGAGAGAGAGATAGTCCAGCACTACTATGAGGTGGATGGGGTGGAGCTGGTGTAGGCGGGGGCTCAAATGTGGGAAGGGGAGAACAGGATGTTTTCCAGGAGTTAAGAGAATTTGTGAGCACAGCCGGGGAAGCCAGTGAACAAGGCACATTAGAAGCCAATATATGTTAGTTCACATAGGACCTTGTAAGCCATATGAAAGGCTTTGGACTGTATTCTAAACACAGTAGGGACCTTGTGGTAGGCTTTAAGCAGAGGAGCTTCATAATCGGATTTGAGTTTTAGGACAATTCCCTTGGCTCTTATGTGAATGGACAGAGGGCAGGGTCTAAGCTAAGAAGACAGTACTTTAGTTAGTAGTCATTAATATACTGTAGGAAGGAGATGATAATGACCTACAGTAGTCAATTACCATTGAGAATAGAATGAGGTAAATGAAATCCAGAGATAGAGTGATATATTAGTGTCAAGAGTATGAAAGGGGGAAGGCAGAGTTGTGAACAGCACCCAGAGCTCTGTCTTGGGCACCTAACTGGTGGTCCGTTGGGCCATCCTCTGGCAGAGTAGGCTTGAAAATGGAAGAGCAACTGAGGGGGATGGGGAAGGTGGTTAACAAAGTTGATGAGTTCATATTTGCCCATATTGAGTAGGGTCTTCCTTGGATCATGTAAGTGGTCCTATGCCTAGGTAGTTGGGTAAATAGATAAAAGGTTTAGGAGAAGAATCTGGATTAGAGTTAAAGTCTTGAAATTCATTCTTCATTAAATGTACAGTTTATGCTTAAAACAATGTGGGTTTGAACTACATCAGTTCATTTATACACCTGGGGTTTTTTTGATGCATACAATACAGTGCTGTAAATGTATTTTCCTTATAATTTTCTTAACATTTTCTTTCTGTAGCTTATTGTAAAAATACAGTTCATAGTATATACAACATAGAAAATATGTGTTAACCGTTCATGTTATGGGTAAGCCTTCTGGTCAACAGTAAGCTAGTAGTAGGTAAAACCTGAGGGAGTCAAAAGTTAGACAAGAATTTTCAGCTGTACAGGGGGAGGTTAGTGCTCTTAACATGCGCCTCCCCCCACTGTGCTGTTCAATGGTCACCTATAATTAAAGACAGGAATGGTTCAAATCTCTCAGAATTATGGGGAAAAGGAAAAGAAAGGAATTGGAAAGATGGAACCCTAAGAAACTTACATTAAAGAGCCGGCTAAGAAAGAAAAGCCTGAAAAAGAACTATCAGAAAGGTAGAAAGGAAACTTATTTTAATCATAAAAATCCCTCTAGTAAAGAGAGATTTTGTATCCTATAAGGCTAATCTACATGTTAACAGCATTACTATAATATGTCAGAAAAGGAATGAAAACAAACAGAGCGATGTTTGGAGCCAGAAATATCAGGGAAAATGAAGTGAAGGAATCGCATTCATTTTTTCATTCATTCATGGATACATTCAGGAGCTTTCCTATTAAGCCTGCATTGTGAAGTACTATACAAGATGTTGCAGCCAATATAAACATTAATCAAGCACACAGTCTGGCTTTCAGGAGCTTATCCACCACGGTAAGAGATGAGACATGCGCTTTAATAAATAACTTAAGATAGAACAGGACTTGTTTCCTAAGGAAAGCACAGAAAACATACTGGGGGTAGGAGGGTCAGAAAAAGAAAACAGTGCTGCCCCAGGGGTCAGGGATGGTGGAGCATCTCAGGGTGTGCACACTGAATCAGTTTGTGCCATCCAGCTGGAACCTTAAAAAAGGCTTTCTGTAGCAGTTGGTGTTCACCATTAAAATAAGAGAGTTCATATATTTAAATATAAAGCTGGGGATTTGGATAAGTCAGTGGTGGGTATAAGGGCAGCAGCTGGAGGTACTTAATCTGGGGCAAAGACCTGGATTTCTTTTCAAAATACTGTGAGCATCTATGCTAACCTCAAGTTACAAGCTAAAGAAAACAGCTCATTTTGGAGGGCAGTGGCTGTTGCCCGGATCAGGAGCTACACACGGTCCAGTTACATCCATTCACCAATTGATAGCACCCCAAACCTTTAGAATGTATTTCCTGTTTCATCCTCAAAGGTGAGTTTAATGATCAAGACAGTGATTTCTGTGCTTGTAAACTGAGAACTGAGTGGTAAAATGTAATAAAATGTAAGACTTTGCACCGCCCCATGCCTATGTAATAGAATGTTCTGGGCATTTTCATAATGACATCCTCACTAAATAATTTTAGAGTAATTAAAGATTTATAAGGGCATTAAAAAGGATATAATTCTGGGTCATATCAGCTGAGCATAGAAGTGCCTCTAAGAATAAGTAGAGTATGTGTGTGTTGGGTTCTCTGTCTCCAGTACATGGGAAGGGCTGCAGAAGGAAATGACTGAAATGCTGCAAAAGGAAGGGCTTCAGTATGGGCTTGGCTTGTTAAAGAGAGGACTTACCAAAACACAGTAAGGAAATTTAACTGATCTGAGGTTGGAGTGACCATTCGCAAGCCTAGTTTCTGGCCTTCCATTCATGGGTTGATCTTTGATCCATTGCTGAGTCCTTGAATTACACCAGTTTTCCTTCTCTGGGGTATCATAGTAACGTTTATGTGGGGGACATACGTAACAAGGCATGTGAGGGGATTGTTGAGGAAGTGACCATACTCCAAAGACCTATTTGGAAGACAGTATCCCCCAGTGAGAAGAGGTGTATGGTTTTTACACACCGTCGTGAGCCTGTGTATGTTTCTACTGGGTACCTAATTGGGTGATGGATCCATTTCTATCCACTCATTTTTCTCCAGCTAAATATATATCCCTGTTATCATACAGCCCATAAAATTCACAGTGCAGCATCCAAAGAGCTGCTTTTTTATTTGAAATAATTCTTCATTGGGTATTACATATGTAAATAATAGCACTTGATGCTTTAAGAAGGCCTGTTAACTTAAATGTCCGAATTTCAAAATATATTGATATATATCAAAATATATTGATAAACAGTTCTTAACAGTTCTTAAGGTATTTTTTGTACTGTCTTCTTAAAGTAGTGTAACAGGAAGCAGTTAATATACTTATATTTCTAATGAACATTCTCAGATACACTCCAAAATTTTTATCCATGAGAACCTATTGTATGTTACCAACATATGATAGCAGTTAAAGTCTATCTTTTGCTCACTGTTAATATATTAAGGTTATATTATCATTTTTAAATACCTGCCTTTGATATGTATAGGATCAATGTAATATCCCTAATGAAAGGTGACATAATATACCCTCTTTGGCTATTTGACAAGGAGTATAACAAAGAAACATGTGGGGTGGCTCTTGGGCCCTTGGCTAGCTCCTTTGATCACTAAATGTTCTCCGTGAGCATGTCTGAGACAGAGTGGTGCATGGGCATTGGCTTCTGCCAAACCTCCATTTTCCATTCTTGAATGGTAGCCAGTCTTAGCTCTCTGCCTTAAGTTTAATGCCTTTGCCTAACATGCATAAAGATTGCTTCCAGTGCTTCCACTGAAAAGTATCCCTACACAAGAAGTCAGAAAGACATTATTATTTTCATGTTATGAGAGTGGCAGTGAGAATAAAGAAGAATTAGCGTGGATTCCAACATATACATCTAGGTCACTCTTGGTTAGAAAGCACTTTGTCTTCAGGTTTATTTTTTCCTATCCCTATACTAAATCATTATTGATGTTTTTGAGAATCTTAAATCTCGCTAGGACTTGTGTGGGCTTTTAGAAGAAAGTAGAGCAGATTTTGTTTTCTTTCTGTCCCCAGAAAAAGCACAAGAACTAACACTCAAGCAAATTTACAAGTGTGAACCTACCTATGTTTTCTTAATGGCGGGCCATACTGAAGACTGTTTTCAGTATGTGTGTGTGCTTGTATATGTCATCTTGGCTCTTATAGCATAGTATGTATACATATTCTTATATATGTATGAAGAGTTTTTATATATGTATGTAAAAGTTATTGGCAAGAAAATGGAGGTTATCCATATGAATCAGATGTATAGGAAAATTGTCTACTTTGATTTTCCTGAAGATCACTTAATGTCTGACTACAAACAAAGATATGTAGGAAGCAGATCTGGGGGACAGAGTCTGTACTTTCCTAAGGGCCTTATCTTTACATTCCACCAAAGCAAGACCACCCACCAAAGCCCATTGACCTCCTAAGTTTAGAAAGCATATGGGCACCTTCATGGCTCAGTCGGTTAAGTGTCCAACCTCGGCAAAGGTCATGATCTCATGGTTTGTGGGTTTGAGCCGTGCGTTGGTCTCTGTGCTGACAGCTTTAGGAGCCTGTAGCCGTCAGATTCTGTGTCTCCCTCTCTGCCCCCCCCACTCTATCTCTCTGCCTTTCAAAAAATGAATAAGTGTTAAAAATTTTTAAAAAAATATTCTGCATTCTCAGAATTCAGTGAGATCATACATCATTTTTGTCCACTGATGTTTTATGGTACAACCACAAAGCTGTTGATAGCAAAATCTCTAGTACTTAGAAAAGAAGTTCCTCACACTAGAGGCCTCTGGATTCAGTTCCATCAGTTAACAAAAGAGATGATATCATATGATAGTGTCATGAACCTATTTTGAAATTCAGTTAATTTTCCAAGAAAAAATATATATGTTTTCTGTCATCCATTTTTATTTCTTTCCACAGTACATCATGGCATGAAATATCTATTGCAAATAAACACAAATGGATTGTAACAGAAACATCCTACTGAGTCCAGATGAGTTGGATCTCGGGTAGGATCTTGTAATTTGATTGGACACATTAGTAAAAAACAAGCACCACCTTCCTAAATTAGAAATCTAGATTGTGAATTTTCTAGTCTGAGATAGTAAATGTTGGCTGTATGTTTGTATTTGTTGTCATGCAGGAAAAGAGATCAAGTTCATTTTTTTTTAATTTTTTAATGTTTATTTACTTTTTAAAAAAATTTTTTAATGTTTATTTTTGAGAGAAAGAGAGAGGGAGACAGAGTATGAGCAGGAAGGGGCAGGGAGAGGGTAACACAGAATCTGAAGCAGACTCCGGGCTCTGAGCTGTCAGCACAGAGCCCGACATGGGACTCGAACCCACAAACTGCAAGATCATGACCTGAGCCAAAGTCAGATGCTTAACCAACTGAGCCACCCAGGCACTCCAATGTTTATTTACTTTTGAGAGAGAGAGAGAGGGAAAGAGAGAGAGAGAGAGCAGGGGGAGGGACAGAGAGAGAGAGAGAGAGAGGGAGACACAGAATCTGAAGCAGGCTCCAGGCTCTGAGCTGTCAGCACAGAGCCTGACGTGGGGCTCAAACTCACCAAATGTGAAATCATGACTTGTGCCGAAGTTGGATTCTTAACTGACAGAGCCACCTAGGCGCTCCAAGACCAAGTTCATTTTGATGATGTAAGCCAAAAGCTCAAATGCCATGCTGCCTCCTGAAAGTGAATATACATCCAACTTTCTAATGTGTCTTTACATATTTAGTTCAAGTTCAAGAATGGACATCTTCAAGATATTAGAATCCATGCAAGCCATAGATAAAAAGCGTTACAGTGGCTTGGCTTTTTGTAGAATCACATAGTTAACCCTCTACATCTATGCCTAGAAATCCATGTTACATTTGCAGCATCTTTATCCTTCATGATTTACTTAATATTTTATTTTATATAATATTCTATGTTAATAATGTCATTACCCAAGCAATGACATTACACATGAGAACAAATCTGAGTCAACAGGATCCTGAAAAGAACTGCAAATGACTTGTCACTAAGAGTTCCAAGTCCAGGCAGCTTCCCCAAGGAGGAAGATTGGCTAATAAACCTAAATTCATCTTTCAGAGTCCAAGACGACTATGTTTAGTGTGCCTAAATATACAACATAATAATACGAGTTTTGTAATTTTTTTTCTATTTTTTTTTTTAATTTACTTATTTTGAGGCAGGAGAGGGGCAGAGGGTGAGGGAGATACAGAGAATCCCAAGAAGCCTCCCCACAGTCAGCACAGGGCCCGAGGTGGGTCGCAAACTCAGGACAACTCAGGAACCACGATATCATTACCTGAGTCAAATCCAGATGGTTAACTGACTGAGCCACCCAGGTGCCCCTAGTTTTGTAAATTTTTAAGCTTGTCAATATCAGACACACTATAAAGGGATTTCTGCTCTCTGGTCATGGCTGCCTGAGTCATTCATATCACCCTTCCTTCAGCAAAACTAATTTTAACTACCACATGAAACACTTAGCTTTTTCTTTAAAGCAAGGGTAATGTGAAAAGATAATAAGGAATCACTAGGATAAAACTAAAAGGAAAGAGGGAACCACGGGTGTAAGCAAGGATTAAAGCTGTTTTTCATCTGGATGGCGTTGGCTGATCCTAGGCAATTTGGACTTTTGTTTTGAAAGCCTTGTAGGCAAGAGGAATAAAAAGCAAACTCAATGCTCGCAACAGTGAAGCCTTCTGAAGGCAGCTTAACACAATACGCTGGGACCCCAGAAAGCTAAACCCTCATGGTGTGATGCTAGAAATAAATAGTCAACATGTAGTCTTCATCCTGAAAAGTCCATTTAGGTGTTTATGAGCATATGCATGTGGGTAATAATGAACAGAAGAGAGTTTTAAAGAACTTGAGCTGGGTTTATGGGAGAAGCCGGTATATATGAGGACTGTATAAGCCTGCGAAAGTTGCGTGGGCTCTAGGATCTGGCAGACGAGGAGGGCACCATTGTAGGGTGGGTGGGGGTACACCTGGGGTAGGCAGGGGCTCGTATGTAGAAAGCAAAGTTATGTTCCAGGACCTAAGGGAAGTACACTTCCTAAAATATTTGCTGACATACATGGTTTTTAGTCTTTCTTTCAAATGTCTTTGCAACTTACCTTCACTTAGGTAACACTTCCGTATTAGCAGTAATGAGATGAATTCAGTGAAACACATTACTTAGATTTTAATTCAGATCCAATATACTCACTGGATACCTACTTGTCTTTTGAAGTGTCTCAACATATTATACATTTAAAACATGCTTTTTTATGAAAATGTACTGCATCAGAACAATTTAGTTGGACAAAAAAAAATAAAGTGTGTTAGTTCAGTTACCCACCAAGTAAGGAATGTCTGCCCCAGGTGATGCGAGAATGGTAATAGTTGACTAATAGCTTCCAAATAACGCAATATGCCTGCTACTTTAATGGCACTCCACTTGAAAATGCTCACCTTGACCCTGAGGAGTTCCTATGCATGAACAAGTTATTTATTTTTTATTTAAAAAAATTTTTAATGTTTGTTTATTTTTGAGAGAGACAGAACATGAGCAGGGGAGGGGCAGAGAGAGAGGGAGACAGAATCCAAAGCAGGCTCCAGGCTTTGAGCTGTCAGCACAGAGCCTGACCTGGGGCTCAAACCCAGTAACAGCCAGATCATAACCTGAACCGAAGTTGGATGCTTAACAGACTGAGCCACCCAGGTGCCCCTAGTAGTGGCTGCTTCTTATTGGTGACAATTTTATTAATGTATATCCTGATATTTTATCATTTTGTTGCTACTTTTTAGATGTTCTAGAAGGATTAGGTATTACAGTAATAATTAGGATACATAGAAGTAAAAGGTAAATAAAAAAAAGGAAAATAAGACATTTTCCCCATGAACATTTTTTGGGACTAAGATCTGTCACACTGGGATCATAAAATTCTGAAGCCATTTCTTGAGATCACTCGTTCTTTAGCTCTGGCTCTACCTTGAAGACTCAAGTAAGCCTGTGACATTTCAGTCAAGCATAAGATGAATTTCAAAATCTTACCAAGAGCTTCCCACAATCGTAAATTTGAAAAAATTCTTTGCAACACTTTCGAGTCATAAAAGCACACTTTTCATTTAAAAAAATACTCAAACATGATTTTTTCTTGAGAGCTAAAACTTAAAATTTCTGCAGAGGCAATGATTTGTCTGAACAAAATTTCCTCAAAGGTATCAATCATGGCAGCTTGCCCCCAGTCTGGTTTGTGCCATTTCTGCTTAAGTTAAGTTGGAGATAGAGAACCATCTCCCTGGCACTGCCCGGGTTTGTGTTTTCTGAAGGCTAGTGTAAAAATTACAGTTTATTTTATAGATGATCCAATGACATTACAGATGAATTTATACTGTCCTCTTCCAAGGAAGTTACAAAATTACAACCAAGGGACCTGATGCAACTTGTGCCTACTTCATTTTGGGTGCATATAATTTTTTTGGAAATTTAGTTGAGAGAGAGAGAGAGCGAGAGAGTGAGCAAGCGAGCATGAGTGGGGGAGGGGAAAGAGAGAGAGGGAGACACAGAATCTGAAGCAGGCTCCATCAGCACAGAGCCAGACACTCGGGAGTTCAAATTCATGAACTGTGAGATCATGACCTGAGCCAAAGTCGGGTGCTTAACCGACTGAGCCACCCAGGCGCCCAGTGCTTGCATATTTTTAAAATGAATCGGTGTCACAATTTATAAATCATGAGATTGTCCACCCAGAATTCTGGGTTTTGAGGCTTCTCCTAAATAATTCGACAGTCTGGGTGTGCCTGGGTGGCTCATTTGGTTGAGCATCCAACTTCAGCTCAGATCGTGATCTGCCAGTTCATGGGTTCCAACCCATGTTGGGCTCTGTGCTGACAGCACAGAGCCTGGAGCCTCCTTTAGATTCTGTGTCTCCCTCTCTCTCGCTCTGCCCCTCCCCTGCTCAAGCTTGTGCTCTCTCTCCCTCCCTCTTTCTCTCTCTCTCTCTCTCAAAAATAAACATTAAAAAATTAAAAAAGAAAACTGGAAATAGTGGGCAGCAATTTGTTGGAAGTAAGCTTGCCATTCTTTAAGGTAGATCTCTGTTCTCTGGGCTTTCTAAAACCTACCTTATCCATTTAGGTTTACTGCCCAGCTCCAGTGGGCATTTGGATTGGTGAATTCCGTCTGCAAAGAATGATGTTAATTCTCATTGACAGCTGTAATTATTCAGTGAAAAACGTATACCCATGGAGGCTACTCGTGGTGTTTCTGTGAAAAATTGTTTCTGGCTTTTGAGTCAGACATCATGGATTGTGTATCAGGCAGGATGACTTTGGATGTGGCTCAAATGGCTTTAGCGACATTAAATGAATTTCTCCTCAAAGTAAGAAGGCCTGAGCTGAAGTGGCTCTGAGGTTGGTCAGTTTAGGAGCACAGGGATGCCCTCAGGGATCTAGAAACTTTCTCACTGCTCTGCCATCCTCAGAGAATTGGTCTTACTCTCATGCTGTCTCTCTTCAATGACATGAAATTGCTGACACAGCAGTTATCACATGCAAAGAGAGAACACAGCAGAAGAAAAGGCCAGCTCTCTGTTTTGAGTCTCTTTTTAAGAGGAGAAAAAACGGACACCTGGATGGCTCAGTCAGTTAAGCTTCTGACTTTGGCACAGGTCATGATTTCTTGGTTCCTGAGCTCAAGTCCCATGTTAGGCTCTGAGCTGCTGTCAGCTCAGAGCCTGGAGCCTGCTCCGGATTCTGTGTGTATGTGTGTCTCTGTGCCTCCCATGCTCACGCTCTGTCTCTTTCTATCTCAAAAATGAATAAACATTTAAAAAATTAAAAAAAAAAAATCCACACAGAGGGGTGCCTGTGTAGCTGAGTTGGTTAAACTTCTGACTTTTGATTTTGGCTCATCATCTCACAGTTTGTGGTTCAAGCCCCGTGTTGGGCTCTGTGCTGACAGTTCAGAACCTGGAGCCTACTTTGGATTCTGCATCTTCCTTTCTTTCTGTCCCTCTCCCAGTCCTGCTCTCTCTCTTTCTCAAAAATAAATATTAAAAAAAGTTTGTTCTAAAGAAAAATAAACAAAAAACAACTTTCCAGAATCCCTCACTAGCATATCTTTCTTAGATATAACTTTGGTCAGAATTGTGCCCTGGGGCTCCTGGGTGGCTCAGTTAATTCAGCATCAGACTGCAGCTCAGGTTCTCATGGTTTGTGAGTTTGAACCATACATGTTCTGTCCCCCTCTCTCTGCCCCTCTCCCCACCCCCCTCAAAATAAATAAATAAACCTAAAAAAAAAAAAAAAAACTGCGTCCTAAAGTCTAACACTAGACAAATATAGGCAAGGAACATAGTAGAGTATCTATGATAGGTTTTGAAGATTCATCCTCTAAGCTAGACATAATATTGCCTTCCCTTACCACAAGGCAAGTCGCATAGGGAAAATGACCCCAGGGTAAACCATTGATCTATCACAGGAAAGAAATGGTGGGAAGGGGGAACTGAGTTTATGTATATAATGACCAATATTAAAAGCCATTCTCTAGCTTTGTAAGAACCTTGGTCATTTCAAACTTTGGTAACTTCAAGTTCTTTGTCTGTAAATTAGGAATAACAATGCCCTTTTCATGGGTTTAATATAAATATTAAATGTTGTAACATGTGAAAGTGTAGTTTTTTAATATATGTTTGTTTTTTTTAAGTGCTGGATATATTCCTGAAAATGAAAAATAATGAAAGATAAATCGTAAGGGTTGTAGAAATTTAAAATGAAGCTGGTTGAAGCATTTTCAAAACTTTTGTAAAATGCTGTTTTAGGTGAAAGTTTACTTTTACCTCAAGACATATTTTCTCTTCCGCTCAATTAATGGATGAAAAGAGCCATTCACAACTTGAAAGTAGACTGTTGTGTTTATGAGGTTTAGATCTTTGTCCTCTGTTATATTTTATGAAAGAGAAAAATGGGGGCGCCCAGGTGGCTCAGTCGGTTAAGCGTCCGACTTCGACTCAGGTCACAATCTCACGGTTCGTGGGTTCAAGCCCCGCGTTGGGCTCTATGCTGACAGTTCAGAGCCTGGAGCCTGCTTTGAATTCTGTGTCTTTCTTTGTCTCTGCCGCTCCCCTGCTTGCCCTCTGTATGTCTCTCTCTCTCAAAAATAAATCAACACTAAAAAATATTTAATAATACAAAAGAAAGAAAAAAGTGGATGTGGTACCCTAGCAACAGAGCTGAACTTTGGCACAATTCGGTATCAAACCCTTTTCCCCCTATCCCGCCCTGTCATTTGGATACATGAGAATACTTGGTTGTCTGAGGTTCTACCAGAAGGGATATGCTGTGGCAAAGGCACTATATAAAGCAGGTGCTACCTCATGCTCTACTGGGCAGGATGACAAGTGATGGCTTCCCCAGAGTCAGACCCAGAGACAGATTTAGTGACTCTAGCTCTATGATGGAGAATCCACACACCAGGCCTGTAGATGAAACTGCTGAAGTGAGAGTACTTGCATCCGTACTCCCAGGAGAGCTTTCATCAAGTGGCAAGAGAGAGGGAAGCTCTGACATCTGCATATCACACACTCACCACCCTATGGTCCCTACCAAGAGGACTACAAAATCAAATTAAGACCTCAGAAAACAACAGATGTAGGAATCATGCAAAATCCCTGTGGTTTCGAGGATGTAACTGTTTCTAAGGTGGGGGAAGGAAGACAGAAACCTTGCAAGGTGATCCAAATAGTAGCCGGGCATTCCAGAGAGATGCGTTCTTTGCATTGATGCGTTTGCAGAAGCATGCTCCTTGGGGATCATCTATCAAAGGGTATTGCTTGCTGACATTTTCGGTCACTTGTGGCCTCTGTGATGACAGTGTACTCATGTTAGGCCTTGAAAAGAGAATGAAACCACCCACAAAGGCTTCAGCTTCTACTTAATCAAGCATGTTTCAACATAGTTTTAAAAAAAGAAAGAAAAGAAAAGGGAGAGAGTGCCTTGGTAGGAAGACTCAATTCTAACCCTAGTTTCTTCTGCAGGTATTTAATGCCTCAGGGTTGTAAGCAACGTCTTCTAATTTCTACACCTCAATGGCTCCAACTTTACGATGATGATAATAATATCTACACTTCCTGTATTATTCCTGTTCTGATTTAGTGCCAAATAGGCTTTCAATGGGAATATTCCTAAATTATTATGGAGCAGGTACTTCCCAGAATGGTCAAGCCATGTATATGCATCATAAAAAAGTAATATTCACATTCTTATTCTTTGGGGGAGAGGGACTGAATCATTTGACAGTAAGTTGCAGAGACCATCATGACGCCGTGCCCTTAAATATTTCTCTCTCTGAGCCACTGAGCAAATTTAAGAAATATAACATTGATGTATTATCATTATGTAATTCAGTGCACATTCATATTTCACCGATTGTACTTACAGTGCTTTTTCTCTCCTTGAATATAGGACAGCTCTCCTTTGTTTTTGTTTGTTGTTTGTTTGTTTGTTTGTTTGGGTTTTTCATGACCTGATCTTGGCATTTGAACAAGGACAGGCGGGGCACTGCGTGGCTCAGTGGGTTGAGTGTCCAACTCTTGATTTTGGCTTAGGTCATGATCTCAAGGTTCATGGGTCTGTTCTGACAGTATACATCCTGCTTGGGATTCTCTCTCTCTTTCTCTCTCTCTTTCTCTCTCTCTCTCATCTCTCTCTCCCCCCTCCTCTTCTATCTGTCTCTCTCTCAAAATAAAGAAATTCACATTAAAAAAAATCACAGGCTCAGTGGGTTGGTAGCATATCCCTTACTTGGGGTTTTTCTCTTTGTTTTTTGTTTTTTTTTTTTTTTCATTATTCATGTCAGCCTATGCCATTAGTTGTCAGAAAGATCACATACGTGATACAGCATCTTTCTCAAAGCATGTCAGGAGGCACTTGGTGTCCATTTGTTTCACTCTTGGTTATATTAACTTGATCCATCAGGTAAGGTAGTTTCTGCCAGATTTCTTTGCTTTTAAAGAAATCCCTTAATAATTAGTCAGTCATCTGGTGCAAGATACTTTAAAACTATGTAAATATTTTATTTGTCAACAAACTTCAACCTCTGGTTTTAGCATCCAGCAATGATAATTGTCCATAGAAATGTTTTCCTGGTTCTGTGCACATATCATCATTTTCTGACCCTATCATTTGGTAAAGTTAGTTCATGTATCAGGACCCACAAAATGGAGGCTGTCTGGGTGGGCTGGACTGCATCCCAAATCTTAACATAAGTAAGCCAGCATGCATTTATGGGAAACACCTGTCAAGGAATTAGAACATATACCAATCCGGGACACCTGGGTGGCTCCGTCAGTTAAGCGTCTGACTTCAGCTCAGGTCATGTTCTCAAAGTATGTGAGTTCAAGCCCCATGTAGGGCTCTGTGCTGACAGCTCACAGCCTGGAGCCTGCTTCAGATTCTGTCTCCTTATCTGTCTGCCCCTCCCCCAGTTGTGCTGTCTCTCTCTTTTTTTCAAAAATAAAAATAAATAAACATTTTAAAAAACTTAAAAAAAGAACATAAACCAATCAGAATCCTCCATCTCAGCTTTAGCTGGCTTATGTTAGGGTAGAAAATAGGACCTGCTAGCCTTAAGGAAATTCCTGGCCTCCTGGCCAAGCTCGCTTGTTTCCCAGGGGCCTGTTCTAACTCCCTGTGAAACTGGTTCTTGCCCCGGATCCCTCAGGGACAGTGCTCCATGGCTTGTGAGGCGCTGGGCTCCCCCAAACCATGAATTGTTTCCTCGTGAATGAAGGACATGAAACTCCTTACTCAATTGTATTATTTTTGTCATTTGACACATTCCTTCAGCCTTTATCATGTATTTATTACTTGCTTATCGGTATCAGTGTAGTTTATTTTTCCAACATTATAATCATTAATGGCCATTATTCATTTTTGATGCTTACGTTGTTCTGGATTTGGTCAGTGGAAGCCCCATCAAACCAGTTCCTATGCTATTTTGTCCCCCCCCCACCTTTTTTTTTCTAGTACTCTCCAGAATAATGAGATTCAGGCTCCTTTCATGCTTCCCCTGAACCAACCTGGGCTCTCCTAAGAGTGCTGGTTCCATTTGGCAAAAACTATATTTGGAAAGAAATCTTTGGGAGTTAGGGGTGCACATACCTGATGGGACAAAAAACTACTATCAATTTTTGTTTAAAAAAAATTTTAGGAGTGACTGAGTGGCTCATTGGTTGAGTTTCTGACTTTTGACTTTGACTCAGGTCATGATCTCATGGTTTGTGGTTCAAGGCCTGCATTGGGCTCTGTGCTGGCAGTTTGGATCCAGCTTGGGATTCTCTCTCTCTCTCTCTCTCTCTCTCTCTCTCTCTCTCTGCCCCTCCTCTGCTTGCTCTCAGTCTCTCTCAAAATAAATATAAAATAAACTTTAAAAAATGCTTACAATTTTTTAAGTTTTATTTTATATTTATTTTAACAGAGAGAGAGAGAGAGAGAGAGAGAAATAGAGAGAGAGCAAGCAAGCGTGAGCAGGGGAGAGGCAGAGAGAAAGGGAGAGAATCCTAAGCAGGCTCTGCATGACCTGAACTGAAACCGAGAGTCAGACACTCAATTGACTGAGCTACCCAGACGCCCATTGTCTAAAAGTGTTTAAGCAAATTAAAATTAAAAACTAGTACCACATGGATTTGTCAAGGAGGAAGATAAAATGGAAATTAAATTCTAAAGTTGGTGGAAGTGTAAACCAATCTGTCAGTATGTAGTTAGGTTTAAGACATTCTTACTGATACACCAGCAATTTCTTTTTGGTGCATTCACTCTGGTGGTGCTCTCCCATCAGTGCAAAAAGAGGCATGTTCAGGAATGTTCACTTGGCATAACTGATTATAGCCAAAATAGGGGATGTGATAAAGAAACTATGGTATAGTTATCAAATGGAAGCCTTTATAGCAGCTGAAATTCATGAATTAGAAATACATGTCTTAATATACAACTGAAACATAAAATGTAAAAAATGAAAAAAAGGTATACTAAAGAGACCAATAAAACAGACACCAATGCTGCTTACGGTTTATATGTATAAACCATTGTTTACATGTATGTATATCCTGCTTAGGGTTTATATGTGTAGCCATTATAAAAACATGAATTAGAATAACAAGGGCTTCCTTCATGTTAAGGTTGTTTTTGGAGAAAGAAAAGTGGAAGCAATAGGTAGAGCTTGAGCTCTATGTCTTAAGTGTTACTTATTTACAATTAAAAGAAGAAATAGGTAATTTTATAGATTTTCAAATGTTTTAAAATTTATAAAAATTTAAGTAATTATGTGTTACCATATGGGATTTTATCTAGCAATGTGGACATTGAGCAGAACTCTTGTGAAGAAAATAGAACAATGATTAGAGGACCAGAAATCCAGAAACTAAGGAATGTTAGCTGTGTTTCAACCTAAGTGTTTTCTTTTTTGGAGAATGTAGACTTTCTTCCCCCTGTCTTTCAGTCAAGTATGAACATGCGGGGTTCTCATGGTATCTTCCTCTGAGGGGAAAATGGCATTTGTATCTGTTGTTCAATCATTCTGAGCTGTTTGCAAGTAAATTGTAACATTGCCACAAAATGCAGGGTACATTTTACATCCTTGACTAGGAAACATTTCGAGAACTGAAAATTCTAGAGAAGGAAGGTCATTTCAACTGAATCCAGTGTTAGAAGATATCAGAGGAGGCAGAATTAGGAACCAGTTGTCTGAGGGGAAATTAGCATTGCAGAAAGAGAATCAAATCTGGCAGATCAAATGTAGAGGCTAAGGAAGTACTTATCAGTAGGAACAGCAGAGAAAGGAGAAGAAGGTATTCAGTTAGTAACAGGCCAGTTACTTTCATAGGCCACAATTATGAGATAATGAGACAATTTTCTCTCCCCCACACATAAAAGAGATATACATGAGAGAGGAAAAGGGAGACTTGTCTTAAACTAGAGTGTGGGTGGATGGGCACAGTTAGAAGCCAGCAAAATTCAGAATGGTGCAGGGCTTTGGGGTGTATGAAATAACATGAACAAAATTCATTAAATCATGCCTAAGCCCTAGATTATAACCCCAGTTACAATTACTGAATGACCTCTAGTGAGACACTTGACTTTCCTGTACCTCACCTTTCTCATCTGTAAATAAGGAGGATGTACTCAATTATCTAATTACTTTCCTACTTTGGCATTTATGATTCTGTGACATTCAAATCATTGAATCTATAGATACCATATTTATCAAGTATCAGCAAATATGCAAAGTATTCTAACTGGGGGCTTTGAATGTTTCATCTCGAATCATCAAGTAGGTTTTACCAGCTTTTTGCAGAGTTTATCAAGGTTTAGTAACTTGGTCAAGCAAGTTGGTGAGATAGTTGGTGAGGGAGCTAGAATCGACCTGGAATGTGAAACGTTCTTGTCTGAAATATTTTTCCATATAGTGAACCACCTGGGTAAGCAATATATATACTTAAATGCATAGGAATTGTTGTAGGAACTTGCTTCTTATTTATTATACCTTAGTGTGAATCATGTTAATGCGAACATCATTTATCTGAGATACCGGTATTTCTCTGGTTGGGTAGAGAAGGCAAATCATGAAGGGTACAGCAGGGAGATGTATAGACCTATAGAGTGAGAGATACTGAATAATCCAAAAGTAGCAAAAAAAAAAAAAAAGGTACTAGAGAGCTCATAGGGCAGGGAAGAAGAAACATAAAGCCTAAAAAGAGCTCAAAAAAGAAGAATAACGGCCCAACATTTGTGCTACTTGGGACATAATTCCAAAATTCTGGCACAATCCAATGTCCCCCAAATACTGAATGAGTATATCAACTCCTTTGAAAATGGACATTTCCCCAAGGCAGCTCATTCTCTTCTTTCTTGTACTTGTCTGTTTCCTCATTGAGTTAAGTTTATGAACAAATATCGTGTATAATGGAAATGCTACCCATTATACACCCTATTTATAGGGTGTATAACTTCTGTAGCTCCCCACCTAAGTCTCACTTTTGTTATCAATGAAGTAAGGGTAGGGGGTGGGATCAACAAAGAAAAGAAGAAAAAGACAATGACAAAACAGCTTTTAGAGAAGATAAATACATTCAAGTATTAACTCACCTCCTCCTTTTCCCACTGGAACATCAACCTGTGCTGATGTTTGCTGAATTTATCAACATGTGAGACTTCACAATTAACTCTCCTAATCAGCCACTGGCCTTGATGATATTTAGTAAATACTGTCAAAACGAGAAATGGCTTTTATGTCTCTTTTCTCTTGCTTATTTTACTTTCTAGATGGTGGAGGAAGATATTCAGTTAAATTATAGAAAGTGTGGATAGTATTGATAATATTAGTTCCTAAATTTAGATTCCTGAGAAATATCCCCCCACACCTTGACTAAAAAAAAAAAAAAAAAAAAAAAAAAAGGGGATTTTTTTTCTTTGATTTAGGCAAAAAGCACCTTAGTTCCAACTGTCTTACTATTTTAAGTCAAAGGTGATTTATATCCGAACTAAGGGGAAATATATTTCTTTATTCAAAAATTCTGATTTAGACACTCACTCTATAAGACTCAGACGGCCATGTTTAAATTATTAGAGGCCTTGGTGAGTCCACTGGTTTCTGTGTCTGGATCATTTACATTTGTCTGTTTATTTGTTTGATGGTTTTCCTAGTCTAGCTACTGGGTTCAAGTACCTACATCACAGTTCTAAATTATATTTCAATCCATGCTTCATATAAACGACCTGGTGGAAGGATGCAATAAAATTGTACTTAGTAATCCTGAGTCTACTCAGGCCATTACAGAAAGCACAATGTCAGCACTTTCATTTCCATTATACACCCTATTTGTTCAGAAATTATATACAGAGCCATAAAAATTTGCTTGGCTGCAAGGTATTAGCTCAGCCCACGAATAAACAATTAGATAAAAACCATAAAATGGCTAAGACAATTGATTAAGAGTAAAGTTTGGGCCAACTATATACGTGACCTGGGTTCAATGTCATTTAGAAACTCTTTCTTCCATACCAAGAAAAGAGCCCTGAGACAAGGGATTCCTAGGCTGGAGGGATATTGGGGCATAGACCCAGATACCTGAGGCTGGGTCTTTGTGGGGGTAGAGTTGCGTGTTTCTTTGCCTTAGTTGGGAAAGAAAAGGAATTAAGGGGAGAGCAAAATTTCTCCCTTGATGATATAATGGTGTATTTATCAGGAGAGCTTTTGACCAAAGATCAGGAAAATAGTCATGAAAACTTCTCGACATTAGAAGAAACTCCATCTTATAGATCAAGGGGTGAAAGAATTCTAGAGAACAGACATCAATCAGTTCTTTTATTTTTCTTGCTTATCTGTATTCTTTTATAGTTAGGAGTATATTAAGTAAGAATCTAGGTACTACTCACATGGATTTCTCTACCATCTGGTGGTATTTTATTTAGCCAGCTTCGTTCCAACGACAAAGTATCATAGACTGGGTGGCTTTCACAGTAGGCATTTATTTCTCACAGTTCTGGAGGCAAGAAGTCTGGGATGAGGGTGCCAGCATGGTGTGGGCCCTTTTTCTGGCTTGCAGATGACCTCCTTCTCACCATGACCTCATGTGCCAGAGGGAGGGAGAGTCTGATCTCGCATCTTACTCTTGCAAGGCTACCAATCCCACCTTGAGGACCCTACTGTCATCACCTCATGTAACCTAGTCACCTCCTTTGTGAGCCTCTCTTCTAAACACCACCATATTGGGTGTTAGGAGTTAGGATTTCAACATAAGAATTTTGGGGGGATGCAAACATTCATATGATCAATCATAACATATGATTAGGTTTTCTCTTTGGGCTTCTCTGTTTTAAAAGATAAAATAAAGATTTCAAAAGCCCATTGTTTCAATTACCTTGGACAAGACCTTGTTTGTCTCCAGATGATTGACCCAAGATGACTGGCAGGATAACACTACTTAATCTGTTTTACTTCTCATTTACGTCACTGAAGGGGGATCCTCTACTACATTCTCTCTCTCTAAAACAAACAAACAAACAAACAAAAACCAAAAAATAAAAAAAAAATGTTTTAAAGTATAAAATATGAAGAAAAGCACCCTCATGATATTATATAAACACTATGGAACATTCCATTCTTTGTTATATTATAAAAGCCCTACTGTCTGGATTTTAATTTCTCTTCTGCAACATAGTAGGTATGTGATTATGTGAAAGCCACCTAACCTCTCCGTTCTTCAGCTCCCTCATCTCTTATATGAAGATAAAAATAGTATCCAGCTCACAGGTTGTTATGAGTATTGTATCAATTGATAAATTGATTCTTTTAATTTTATTCCTTTAAAAATTCTTTTAAATTTTTAGAAGTTCATTGTCAAGTGTTAAATAATCAGTGGAGACATTAAAATACTTATCTTAAGTATTACTTAATAGGGGCGCCTTGGTGGCTCAGTTGGTTAAACGTTCAACTTCGGCTTAGGACAGGATCTCACCGTTCCCTAGTTCAAGCCCCGCATCAGGCTCTGTGCTGACATCTGGAGCCTGGAGCCTGTTGCAGATTCTGTGTCTCCCTCTCTCTGCCCCTCCCCTGCTTGTGTGCTTGCTCCCTCTCTCACTCTCTCTCTCTCACTCAAAAATAAATAATCTTTAAAAAAAATTTTGAGTATTCCTTAAAGTTGTTTTTTTCCTTTAAAAATATTGAATAAATGCAATAATTAATGTCATATTCAGTGCTCTTTTTTCCAGAAGACTATTTCACAAAGTTTATTCTCAAAGGTAAATTTATATTTAACCAAAATCTATTGAATTTTTACCATCGCAAAAAATGTATTTAAAAAAATGAAAGGTGGAATGATTTCAGTCAAGTCTAGACTTACTTACAGACTGATTTTGAAAAAGCATTATTTGCTCAAAAGAAAATTAATATTTCCTTTGGCTTTTCTGAAATAGGCAACATTCCATCTTCTCAAAGACAATTATGAATTTCATTAGAAGGGTTGATGAATCCAAAAGCAAATTGGTTTGTCTTATATAAGACTGTAAAGCTGCTTAAATTAAATCAAATTAAAGTATTAGATCTAATGCCTTTAAAGACAAAAGCATTAAACCCATTTTGCTTGGGAGAGAAATATAGGTGTCTAATGCAAACTTCTGTTTCTGAACCTACACCTTTAAAGTGAAGGAGCAAGATCTTCTGTTACACATTGCCCCCATTTGAAGTACTGAGTACATAATCACATTGTTTGCTGTGTTTTCTGAAAAAGTCCATAAAACTTAAGTCCATTCATCAAATTGTGCTTCCCTCGCAAGATGAGAACATAGCCTACAAGGTGGATTGACTATACAAGGAAATTACTAGTGTTCAAATGTTTCTCTGATGCTCAAGGTGTGTGCTTCTTCCTGTCACTGGGTAAATCCCAATTGCTACAGCCAAAGATGAACCTCATTAACTTGTATTGACAGAAGATGAAGAATGCCAGTTATCCAGCCAAGTTCATGGCAGAGTGTAGATGCCCCAGACAGAAAAATATTGCAGCACCTGTCTGGAGATAAACAGAAGTGTATTCAAGATAGGGGAGACCGCTGACCACCTAAAGCAGAGGATCGCCTCCAAAGCTGAGCTGATGAACCACCACTCTCCGTGAGCTTCCCCTTAGACCTTCATTGCTAATACCTACACAATGGCAATGCAGTTGTGCATGTTATTACTTCCTAGGAGCCCACAAGTAAGTCATATTTCCAATGTGTGTGACAGCTGGAGAAGGACAAAGTGAGCACCACTTTGGGAGCAAGTGTTTGTCTCTAAAACTTCCACGAACAGATCTAAATCCAAAAGAAACAAGCATAATAAAAGAAAAGTGGGTTCCATGTTGGAAATGAGAAATTTCAGCTAAGGCTAGAGAGCATGAGAGGAGATGAAAGAAAAGGCAATTGCCTCTTGTTTGCTTAAGAATAATCTGCATAAGAATAACTGTAGTAAGCAGTGGTGCAATCCCATCAGCCTCTTTGACCTATAGGGTCAGAGGTAAGGGCAACTGTGTTGCAGGACAATCAGGAGACCTATTTCAAGCCAATAGATGCGTATACCAAATGTTCTGTTTGCTTAAAGCCACAATGAGCAGAAAGCTTTATGGTCTGTTAAAGGGACCCACTAGGGACGGATTTCTGATAAGAGCAGCCCTGGCAGGCCCTAAACAGGATTCCTGATGGTTTAGGGAAACATGAAACAGAAACTGTTCATTGAAAAGCCACACTTTTAATTCTCACTCTCATTTTCTACTCTTCTTGGGCTGCCTGGTCTCTGGATTTGCATAGTAAATACTTCCAATCCCCATGAAAGCCTGAGAAAATAATAGATTTACTATAATTTGAGATAGATATCCTCACCAATCCCAAAGGAAGTTTATTTTTATTTCAACATATTCATCTTTATTGATGAGATTAATACTTGCACAGTAAATAGAAAAAAAATACTGTATCTTGAAAGGGATAATACAATATGTTCCAAAGAAACTAGAGCAAATATATCCTCTGAAATAGAGCAGTGCAAGGAAGAAACTGACATTTTCAAATGTTTAATATATATTTTTAATAAGATTTTTGAGATATTGCATCTGTGAAACAGCAATAGCCCCATGCAGAGAAGAAGTGAGGACAATCATTCCTTCAGCAAGTATTTATTGTTTAGCTGCCCTGTTGCAGGCACCAAGCTAGGCTCTGAAGACCCCATTAGGAATGAAGAAGACAGCCTTCTTGCCCTTAACAAAGTTTGCATTTAGATGGTAGCCATTTGCCTAATCCCACTTAGTTAAAACTAATTATGAGTGTGCACGGTGCTATGAAGATAAAATGTAACACAGATAACAGGGGGCCACTCATCAAATCTGTGCAATCAAGGAAGGCTTCACTTAGCAAGTCATATTTAAAGTGAGAAAGAAAACAGGAGTTGGAATTAGCCAGGCCAAGACCCGGGGAAAATATGAAGCATGTAGAGGAAAAATAAAATGGGAAGCTTTAAAAAGGAGGGAAAAAATATGATCAAAGAACCAAGGGGCCAGGAGAGTGTGAAGGCAGAAAGGTAAAAGATTAGGCTGGAAAGGATCTCCAGTCTAGGAAGCCATACTGAGGAATTTGAATTTTATCTTAAGACTAATGGAAAGCAACTGAAGAAGGATAAGTAACAAAATGACATGATCAAATGTGTTTTTAGAATGTCATTTTGGCAACTCTGAAGACTAGGTTGCAGAGGGTGGGGGAAGATGGGGAAGAAGGTGTTCAAGCAGTCAGGAGGAGAGGTTACAGTTGCTTGTAGGATAAAGTTATTCCAATAGATAGGAGTCATTGGAACCCTGAAATAATTCATGGAAATGAAAAGTATTACTGCTGATGAAAATCTGTCGTGGAGGAAATTATTGGTAAATTGAAACAAACAACTTAAACTAGAGGCCATGACATTCTCATAGAATCTATAGGAAAAGACCAAAAAGATGAATATGGTGACAGAAATATTAGGGGGAGAGGTCTAAGAGATCACACATTAGGGGATCTAAAAGGAGAGAGTGGCCAAATAAAATAGAAAAAAAAAAAAAGGAACAGAGAAAAGATATAGGACGGTATGGATTAAAGAAAGGAGCTAGGGGTGCCTGGGTGGCTCAGTGAGTTAAGTATCTGACTCTTGATTTTGGCTCAAGTCATTGTCTCACAGTTGGTGAGATTGAGTCCCAAATCAGGCTCTATGCTGACAGTGCAGACTTTTTGGGATACTCTCTCTCCCATCTCTCTCTGCCTCTACCTGACTCTGACTGACACTCTCTCTCTCTCTCTCTCTCTCTCGCTCTCTCTCTCTCTCTCCCCCTCTCTTTCTCTCTCTCTCTCTCTCAAAATAATTCAACTTAACAAAAAAGGAGTTACCAAATTAGTAAATATATGGAGAAAACTTAAATCCATATTGCTAAGGGAAATAAGTTGGTTTATAAAAGGCACCTACTGTATGTTTCCAACAATAAGACATTCTATAAAAGTCAGAACCACAGAGATAATAAAATATCAGTGTTTGCTAGGGGTTCAGAGAGAGGGAGCGAGGATGAAGGGTTGGAGCCTTTGGCACTTTTAAGGCAGCAAGACGATTCTTTATGATACTGTAATAGCGGGTACATATCATCCCAGATTTGTCAAAACTCATAGAACTAAACAATACAAAACATGAAACAATGTAAATGATAGATTTTAGTTCATCATATATCAATATAAGTTCATGATAAAACATGTACCTTCTACACTAATGAAAGATGTTAGTTAATTGCTAAAACTGTTTCTGAGGGATGGGTGGGGAAAGGAATATATGGGGATTCTGTGTACTCTGTGCAGTTTTTCTGAAAATCTACAATTACTCTTAAAAGAAATAAAATTTGGGGTGCCTGCGTGGCTCAGTCGGTTGAGCGTCTGGCTTCGGCTCAGGTCATGAGCCTATGGTTCGTGGGTTCAAGCTCTGTGTCAGGCTCTGTGCTGACAGCTCAAAGCCTGGAGCCTGCTTTGGATTCTGTGTCTCCCTCTCTCTCTGACCCTCCCCTGCTCATGCTGTCTCTCTCTCTCTCTCTCAAAAATAAATAAAACATTAAAAATTAAAAAAAAGAAAGAATATCTAATAAAGAAATAATATGAGACAAACTTCCAAATGCAAAAAAAAAAAAAAAAAGCCAGAATTTACAGAAAAAATGTTTACCAAGTATCTGGCACAACTGATTGGCCCTGAGTCAATGACACCAAAAGAAAGTAAAGCCTGACTGGTAGTACTTAAAGTCAGCTAACAGAGAAACGGAAGAAAGGCATAGACGGAGAGCAGGGGAAAAAAAAAGGTAACTGTGTGGACCATCTGGATTAACTTTTAAAATAGGCAAAACACAAGGGAAACTGGAGCCCATGAGAGCCAGCAGTCAGAGCAGACTGGACATGGAAAGACACCATTTGCTTGGGTCTGGTCTGTATGGTACATTCAGGTGGCTCTGGTAGCAGATGATATACATAGAGCTGAAAATGAAATGGTGAATCCTATCTGTTGAGCAAAAGCATGGGCAGACAAAAAAAAAGTGAAATGAGGGGCGCCTGGGTGACTTAGTCAGTTAAGCTCTTAATTTGGGCTCAGATCATGATCTCGAAGTTTGTAAATTCCTGTGGGGCTCTGCGCTGGCAGTGTGGAGCCTGCTTGGGTTTCTCTCTCTCCCTTTTATCTCTGCCTCTCCCCTACTGGTGCTCTGTCTTTCTCTGTCAAAATAAATAAATAAACATTTTTTATAAAAAAGTGAAATGATTCGATTTCTTCACTGGTTATGAATCTGTTCAGATTTTCTATCTCTTCCCGTTTGAATTTTGGTAGTGCATGTGTGTTTAGGAATTTGTCCATTTCTTCTAGATTGTCCAGTTTGTTGGCATATAATTTTTCATAGTAATCTCTGATGATTGCTTGTATTTCTGAGGGATCAGTTGTAATAGATCCATTTTCATTCATGATTTTGTCTATTTGGGTGTTCTCTCTTTTCTTTCTGAGGAGCCTGGCTAGAGGTCTATCAATTTTGTTTATTTTTTCAAAAAACCAACTCTTGGTGTCATTGATCTGTTGGAGTGTTTTTTTAATTCTATATTGTTTATTTCTGCCCTGATCTTTATTATTTGTCTTCTTCTGCTGGGTTTGGGGTGCTTTTGCTGCTCCCCTTATAGTTTCCTTAGGTGCTCTGTTAGACTTTTGAATTTGTGCTTTTTCTAGTTTGTTGAAATAGGCCTGGATTGCAATATACTTTCCTCTTAGGACTCCCTTTGCTGCGTCCCAGAGAGTTTGGATTGTTGTATTTTCATTTTTCTTTGTTTCCATATATTTTTTAATTTCTTCTCTAATTGCCTGATTGGCCCAATCGTTCTTTAGTAGGGTGGTTTTTAACCTGCA
>CM053572.1:10314484-10421312 GCA_028646485.1 Cryptoprocta ferox
CCCTTACTTTCAATCTGAAGGTGTCTTTAGGTCTCAGATGAGTCTCTTGTAGACAGCAAATAGATGGATTTTGGTTTTTTATCCATTCTGCTACCCTGTGTCGTTTGATTGGAGCATTCAGTCCATTTACATTCAGTGTTATTATTGAAAAATGTGGGTTTGGATTTATTGTGTTCTCTGTAGAGTTCATGTTAGTAGTGATGTCTCTGGTATCTTGTATTCCTTGCTACATTTTCCTCATAGAATCCCTCTTAGGATTTCTTGTAGGGCTGGTTTGGTGGTGATGAATTCTCTCAATTCTTGTTTATTTGGGAACACCTTTATCTCTCCTTCCATTTTGAATGACAGATTCACTGGATAAAGGATTCTTGGCTGCATATTTTTCCTGTTCATCACATTGAAGATTTTCTGCCATTCCTTTCTGTCCTGCCAAGTTTCAGTAGATAGGTCTGTAACCACTCTGATAGGTTTCCCTTTGTATGTTAGGGCCCTATTTATCCTAGTTGCTTTCAGAATTCTCTCTTTATCTCAGTATGGAGGTTCCTCAAAAAACTATCAGTAGAACTCCCCTATGACCCAGCAATGGCACTGCTGGGGATCTACCCAAGGGATACAAAAGTGCTGATGCATAGGGGCACGTGTACCCCAATGTTCATAGCAGCACTTTCAACAGTAGCCAAATCATGGAAAGAGCCTAAATGTCCATCAACTGATGAATGGATAAAGAAGATGTGGTATATATACACAATGTAATACTACAAGGCCATGAGAAAGAATGAAATATGGCCATTTGTAGCAAAGTGGATGGACCTCGAGGGTGTCATGCTAAGCGAAATAAGTCAGGCGGAGAAGGACAGATACCATATGTTTTCATTCATAGGTCTAACAGGAGAAATCTAACAAGGGACCATGGGAAGGGGAAGGGGGGAAGTTAGGGAGAAGGAGGGAGGCAAATCATGAGAGACTCTTGAATACTGAAAATAAACTGAGGGCTGAAGAGGGAGGGGGAAAGTGGAAGGGGGGTGATGGTCATGGAGGGGGGCACTTGTGGGGAAGAGCACTGGGTGTTATATGGAAACCAACTTGGCAATAAACTATTTAAAAAATAACAATAAATAAAAATAAAAAAGTGAAATGAGGAGAAAAGGTTCTTGTAAGACTTAAATACTTATTTTAAGTATGAGGATTCCCATGAATGGCTTATGGCCTCGGGCAGATGAATCAACTGTGTGATACAATCACACTGGTTAGAATTGTATGCTTATTGGTCATGTACTAACATATTTGGGGGCTAAAGTAAAACTAGCAAAACCTTACTCTTTCTTGCCTTCGTCCAAAAATATTTTTTTCTACTATTCTTCCTCTGTTTTATTTTGGTTTAACCAGCTGTCCTTTAGAGGGTGAGCTCTGGTACTCATTCCAAGGAATAAGCCTTGTATCTCTTTCTCTAAGACCAAATATTTTCCAGACCTTTGAGTACTTTGCACAGTGTTTTCTCATACTGACCTTAGTGTTTTTCCACAGTTAGAAGGACTGGAATATTGAGAGTTATAGAATCTCTTTGAATTTCATTAGTTTGATCAACAAAATGGGGTGTTTTTGAATGTCAAAAGTTGAACAAACCAAAATGCGCAATGGGAGACAGCATTGGTGATAGGGGCTTAGGCCAATATTTCTCTGCAAAGTACTAAAAACCATTTATGCATGAGAAAAGTTGGGAAGTTACAACCAGAAAAGCCGAAACCAGTGAGTTCTTCTCTGAGACTCTCTATATAAAAAATCTCTCTCCTAATGCATCAATACTAACAGCAATGAGCAAAAACAATTACATTGCAGAGGAAGAAAAGGGAGAATCTCCTTGAAAAGAGGCATAATAAACAAATCCATTTACTGGGATTACAATATTATCTCAGAGGTTGACTAGGAATTTAAACTTATAGAGAGCTTGTTTTTTCTTAGATGAGTTGCCATTTTTCATTGTGAGCAAGGAAGAAAACTCTTCTAAGTATCATGATCATCTTTTTTTCCTAACTGGGATTCTGCATCAGTCAATATTTTCATAAAGGCAATTTTTAGAAGGAAATAGAATTTGGCTAAATTGAATAAATGACTATACTTTATAATGCAACAAAAATAAGACGAGATCAATAAATTCCCTAGTAACTGTTCCCTGCTCATATATATTAGGCCAAGTTCAGTGGACATCACATTGATTTTTATATAAGTCCCAATGATTATTTCTGAGAGACCAGAAAAATGAAAAAATTACAAGGGCATCTATAGTACTGCATAAAACTTCGCTTTGAGGAAGCAACAGCCCCGAATAGAAGAATCATGAAAGTTAGGGGGGGATGATTCCTGAGTTTATCTTAACTCTAGAGAGAGTAAGAAAGAACAATAGAAAAAGACCAGAGGACCTTTGGCTTGAGTGTTGAACCCACCATACCTTGCATCTCTGACATTGACCAATCTTGGACGACAGGCATTGAATCTTAGCTCAGATGTACTAATGAGTACTAATACTACAATGATAGAATTCTTTCAGAAGTTATATCAACCAATTAAATATAGGTGACAGTTCTCAATTCATTGAGTGACACAGAGAGAGACTCCAATTTAAAAGACTAGATGGTTCATAAAGTGACTTTTGCGAACATACCAATACATAATAAATAAGGCATATCCTTTCAAGTCATCTTCTAGTTCTTAGCTCTAGTCCTTGTCAGTTGTGGATAAAGGAGTGAGTGACAGCACAAAGCACTGTGACCTATGAATAAAAAATTGTTCAGATGTACCTGGGTGGCTCTGTCAGTTAAGCATCTGTCTCTTGATTTTCGCTCAGGTCATGATCTCATAGTTTGAGGGTTTGAGCCCCACATCAGTGTCTGTGCCAACAGCGTGGAGCCTGCCTGGGATTCCCTCTCTCTCCCTCTCTCTCTGCATCCCCCTGCTTGCACACACACTCTCTCTCAAAATTAATAAACTTAAAAAAATTGTTTAGTCCAGCTAGTACTCTCTGAGGTTTCTTGGAGTAAAGCTGTCTTTACTGATTACTCATTAAGATTGATTGTGATTGATTCATCCAATCAACTCTATTTTAAGGAGATTCCATGTGACATTCTCCTCCCACAGCTGGCCATCTAGCTTTCCATAGTGGCACCAGAGAAGATGAATAATCATGCCTCTCTGGAAAGAGTGGAAGCTCAGGTCACCATAGGATTGTTTATTCTTATTATGAAGGTCATTTGGATGACTATAAATCACAAATAGCAAAACATTCATCTGTGAGACCCTTGAGAAGTCCCTTTGCTTTTCTAAATATGTTTATAATAAAGTACATTATGGATAATAGTGAATGTGAATATATCTGGTTGATGCTTCTTGAAACTACCTGATAAATTAGCGTAGAATTCACTCAGTCATTAAATAAAATTAAACATTAAACACATTTAAATAAAATTGAAATTAAACATTAAATTTTTTATTGCAAGACATCAGAATGTTTAAGAAGATAGATTGTGAGTGTTGTGACTTTGTTAATATTTATAAGCAGAGACCTGGGTATCAGGTGGTTTAGCAAAAGACCACAAGGGAAATTGCAGTAGAGCAGTTGATTACACGGAGGTACTTGAGGAAAGGCACTGCATGCCTCAAGAGGTCACATGGGGAGGTCAAAGCAGAATTCAGAGAGACGCGACCTAGGGCACCACATTAATTAGGGTCAATGAGTGGAGTATTTGGGATTCCAGACTAAGACTGAATTGGTCAGTTCAAACCAAAAAAAAAAAAACACAAAAAGTTTTAGTAAGCCCCACAGAGGTCTTCTCTAAGAGGCACGTAAGAAGAATGTCCTGGGGAGACTGTCGCTCACAAGGGCTGCTAGGAAGTCAGTCATACAAGGAGCTTACATTTACTTGTACTATCACCTCTTGGGAGAAGTTAGTGTCAGTTCAAGGCCCCTGCAGCCTACTTGGCCACACAAAATGGATGCCGAGGCAGCAATATCGTGAAGCAGTTTCTCTCTACAGTGGATTTCCATTAGGTGGACGGTGTGTGGTGTGTTACAACTTCTGTGACTGTACAGTCCTTCCATGTAGCATCGTGCCATACTAGTAATTTTTGGTATTTCACATTTTAGGAGGTGCTACACTTGAACATCCTCATTGCTGTGCTGTGTAATAAGAGAGTGAAACCAGATAAACCAGGGGGAGCTCTGCTAGTTTTGTCATTTATGATCTAGGAAGTTACCTGAAAGAGTGTCAGAAAAATCTTCATCTAAATTACAAACTTCCTTTGGAGTTTCCTCCTTTGGGTAAGTGTACCTTATTGAAGAAAATGTCCTCATTTGGAGTAGTTAATTGATAATATGAATCATCCCATAGCTTACCTGTTGTGGGAATTAATCAATGAGTATACTGATCTAAAACAAATCTGAAGCTTGAAGTCAACATGTTTGTGCTATAGAATGTCCTTAAATAAGTATAGGGTTTTGTTTTGTTTTGTTCTGTTTTATCAGGTAAAGGTGGCAACCAGTGATAGAGGATTGATTGGCTAAATATTCTTTGTTTTATTATACTTTAATAGTTATGAGTGGCCCATATAAATATATCAAAATATTGGTATATATATATATGTATGTGTGAGGGTATGTATATATTGGTATATGTGTGTGTGTATACACATATATATACCTAATGTTTACAACGCAATTGTATAAAAGTTGTTTATCTAAAGACTTACTGTTTATTTTCTTTAATGTTAATATTTTAAAATTTTTAAGTGATGTATACTTTAGATAAAATAATACTTTCAGAAGCAAAACATAGTGATAAGACAATTATATACATAATGAAATGCTCTGTGATGGTAAGTGTAATTACCATCTGTCACTATACAGAGTTATTACAATCTTATTGATCACGTTCCCTATGCTGTACTTTACATCTGTGACTTATTTTATAACTTGAAGTCTTTATCTCTTAATTCCCTTAATGTATTTTGGAGAATAGTTTCAAATCTAGGATTGTGATACACCCAGCTTTGTTCCTCTTTCTCAAAATTGCTTTGGTTATTCAGAATCTTGTGATTTCATACAAATTTTAGAATTATTTGTTTTACTACTGTGAAAAATACTTTTGGTATTTTGATAGGGATTGAAATAAATTTTGAGATTCAGTAGCATGCACATTTTAATAATATTCTTCCAATCCATGAGCATGATGTAGCTTTCTATTTATTTGTGTCATCTTTAATTTCTTTCATCAGTGAAACGATTTTTATAGTTTTTAGCGTGTAGTTAAGCTCCTTGGATAAATTTATTCTTAGGTACTTTATTATTTTTGATGCATTCGCAAATGAGAATATTTTCTTAATTTCTTTTTCTGCTACTTTGTTATTAGTGTAGAAATGAAATGGATTTCTGTATGTTCATTTTGTATCCTGCAAATCTTCTGAATTTACATTTGATTTACTAAATGATTTAGCAAAATGATTTACTAAAATCATTTATTACTTGTAATAGTTTTTGGTGGAGTCTTTGGAGGATTTTCCATATAAAGTATCTGGTTATCCATCAATAGTGACAGTTTTAGTCCTTCTTTACCAGTTTGGATTCATTTTATTTCTTTTTCTTGTCTGACTGCTATGGCTAGTTCTGTCAGCACTATGTTGAATACAGGTGGTTATAGTGGACATTCTTGTCTTGTTCCTGATCTTAGAGAAGAGTTTTTGACCTTTTACCATTGACTATGATATTAGCTATGGGTTTTTCATGTATGCCTTTATTATGTTGAGACATACTTGTTCTGTGCCCACTTTGTTTAGTGTATTTATCATGAATGACTGTTACATTTTGTTAAATGCTTTTTCTGCCTCTGTTGAGATGATTATGTGATTTTTATTCTTCATTTTGTTAATGTGGTATATCACACTGATTAAATGCAGATGGTGAATTATCCTTGTATCCCTGGGATAAATTCCAGTTGATCACTGTGAATAATCTTTTTAATGTATCTTTGAATTCCATTTGCTAATATTTTCTTGAGGATTTTTGTATTTATGCTCATCAGAGATATTGGTGTGTAACCTTTTTTGTAGTATCTTTGTCCGGTTTTGGTATCAGAGTAATGCTAGTCTCATAAAATGAATTTGGAACCATTCATTCATCTTCCACTTTTCAGAATAGTTGGAAAACTATAGGTATTAATTCTTTAAATGTTTGGTAGAATTATTCTGTGAAGCCACCTGGTCATGGACTTTCTTTTGTTGGGAGGTGTTTTTTTTTAAATACTAATTCAACTTTATTACTAGTAATTGGTCTGTTCATATTTTCTATTTCTTCCTGATTCAGTCTTGGAAGAGTCTATGTTTTTATGAATTTATCCAGTTCTTCTAGGTTGTCCAATTTGTCGGAATATTATAATTTTTGTAGCAGTCTCTTATATCCTTTGTATTTCTATGGTGTTGGTTATAACTTTTCCTCTTTCATTTCTGATTTTGTTTATCTGAGTGTTCTTTCTTTTTTCTTGATGAATCTGGCAAAAGGTTTAACACTATTGTTTATCTTTTTAAAGAAACAGTTCTTTGATTGATCTCTTACAATTATTTTTTTATCTTTTTATTTCTTTCTGCTATGAACTCTTTTAATCTCCCTCCTCCCACTAACTTTGAGCTTTGTTTTTATTTTTTTAATTCCTTGAGGTATAAAGTTGCTTGCATAAAATTTTATTTGTTTCTTGAGGTTGGCCTATAGCACTATAAACTTCCCTCTTAGAACTGCTTTTGCTGATTCTCAAAGATTTCAAACCATTGTGTTTCTATTTTCATTGTTTATCTAAGTATCCCTCTTGGTTTTCTTTGTTTGGGGTGGAATATTCTGTATATATCTGTTAAAGCCATCTGGTCTAATGTGCCATTCAAAGCTACCATTTCCTTACTGATTTTCTGTCTGAATGATCTATCCATTGATATAAGTGGGGTGTTACAGTCCCCAACTATTATTGTATTACTGTCAACTTATCCCTGTATGTCTATTTATATTTACTTTTTATATTTAGTTACTCTAGATATTAATAATTATTAAATCCCCATGTTGAACTGATCACTTCATCATTATGTAATGCTTTTATCTCTTGTTATACTTTGTTTTTTTTTTTTTTAAATTTTTTATTGTTTATTTATTATTGACAGACAGAGACAGAGCATGAGCATGAGAGAGGCAGAGAGAGAGGGAGACACAGAATCTGAAGCAGGCTCCAGGCTCTGAGCTGTCAGCACAGAGCCTGATGCGGGGCTCAAACTCACGAACAGAAAGATCATGACCTGAGCCGAAGTCAGACGCTTAACTGACTGAGCCACCCAGGCGCCCCTATACTTTGTTTTAAAGAGTGTTTTGTCTAATCTAACTATTGCTACCCAAGCTTTTGGTTTTTTTACTTCCATTCAAATGGAATATCTTTTTCCATCTCTTCACCTGGAGTTTGCATGTGTCTTTAGGTCTGAAGTATATCTTTGGTAAGCAGCATATCACCTTGTTCTTTTTGTATTTTCTATGTCTTGAAGTTCTATCTCTTATTTATATTTTTTATATTTTCTGTCTCTTGAAGTTCTCACTGAGTTTATTCATCTCTCCAAACTGGTGAGCATCTTTATGATCATTGCAACTGTTTATTAGGTAGATTCCTTAGCTCTGTTTCTATTGTCTTATTCTTTCATTTGGAACATATTACTCTGTTTCATTTTGTCTGACTGTCTGTGCTTGTTACTTTGCCTGAAGTAAGTCAGCTCTTTCCTGGTCTTGAAAGTAATGGCCTTATATAAAAGTAATCCTGTGGTGCCCTGTGGCACAACCTCCCATTGTCAGTGGAACCAGATGCCCCAGGGCTGTCCACTGTGTGACCTGTGTTTGCCATTCTGTTCTCCTGGGCTGTGACTGCCATGGTTGTACTGGTAGACAGGGGATGGCCCAGCATGGCTGGCTGAGAGGTCACCTGTAGCTACGGTGGGCACACTGGTGTTTAGGGCTAATTCTCCTCTCTGTGAGGCTGGAGTTGGTCTGGAGCAGTGCCATGTCACACCCAGTGGCCAGGCCATAGTCGCTCTGTGGGGATGCCGGTCCAACTGAGCCTGCCTGCTGAATGTGGCAGGGCTGGAGCCACAATGTGGGGCACTTTCCCAGGTGGTTGTGTTGGATGGGACAGGTCTGCAGGGGGATGCCATAGTGGGACAATATGTGTAAGCAGGATAGATGGAGAGTGTCAGAACTGGTTCCTGAAAATGTCTTGTAAGTTGAAAGAAAGCAAGAAAAATGGCACCCACCAACTATTCTATCCTTGGAGAAAGCTCCTTCAGATTCCTCTTCCTCCAGCTCATGTCCTAAAATTAATCAGTACATCTCCACATATAACACAGGCTTCTTTCATACTTCTACCTCTGATCTAAGTCTCGTACTGATTGATACAGCACACCATCCCTTTACATGTGGAGACTCCATTTCCTATAGCCCTCTGACTCTTCTGGAGTTTAGCCGTGTTGATTTTCAAAGCTAGATATTATGTAGTCTCATGTTCCTGGTGAAGGTCCTGAAGTCCAAGAGTGCCCAGTGTGGGGCTTGATCTCCTTACTCCTCTGTGCTTGTCATATCTCTCCCTTTTGTGGGCAATCATACTGGCGTTTGGTTTCAAACTGTGTCTCTGCTGCTTTTCCCCTTCTCTCTGTGGTCTTCTCTTTATGTCTTCAACTCTGGAAGATATATTTTGCCCATTTTCTGGTTGTTTTCAGAGTGAGATGCATCACATGTAGTTGTCTTGATGCGTTGGTGGGAGGAGGTGAACTCAGGATCCTCCTCCTACACTACTCCTACACTACTGAGAATCTGTTCAATAGTTCACTTTCTTAAATAAATACATACATGTCTTGTAATTTTGTTCACTTTAGTTATCTGCTTAGGTACTTTCTCCCTGATTTTTGATAAAAGGAAAAGCTATTTATATTATTCTAAGTTAATAAGGTGCACTATAAATCCAGGACAGCCTCAGGATCTGAATGAAGCAGGAAGAACTGCTGAGAAAAAAAGGCAATTTTAAGTTATCCACTATGGACCTGTACTTTCCAGCTGTAACTGAATATTTTAAAATAGAATCCCCATTAGTCTTCTGGTGTGTAGGTTTTGATCCTCCAAAAACTGATAATTTGACTCAGAATGAATGATCCATATCTGTAAATGACAACTTTCAGAATATCCCAGTAGTAAAATTGGGTAGAATTCTTTGAATGCATGAAAAAAGGCCTCTATCATTAAAAGGAAACAAATGTTGCTATTTATTTAAAGGATTACAATTCTCTGGCTTTCTAACTTTGCCCACATTATAGTCAAGTAAAAATACTTATGCACAGACACAGGACTAGGTAAAGATAAACTGCCCTGTGGGTTAAAGAACTCCCCAGGTCAGATGATTCGTCTTAAAACCTAAAAGCATTCTTATAAAACTTAATGGACTTTTACATTGGTTGGTTAAATACATAATAAATAAAATTTTACCACCAGCCAAAACATATTTCTTATAAAAGCAAATGTAAAAAAAAATTGCAAAGAGAAAAATCTCTTCTCTTTTCTGTGCGTCTTCTAATAAAAGAGATGTCAGTGCTATAAATTAGCCAGTGATTTTTAAAAAGAAAAAATAGCATGGATTCTTTTTTAACTCTTAATGAGGTAATATTTCTAAAGGATTGACTCATTAAAAACAAATTAATTCCTTGTCATAATTATATGACCTAAAGTTTATGTTTAGTTTGAAAAATAAAAATTAAAAAAAAATGATAGTTGCTGTCAAGACATAATGCACAAGATCATTAAGGAGATGGTTTTATTCAGTTTAGTGCAATATGGAGAATGTTCATTAATGAGAAACATCTCACAGGAAGGACAATTGGAAGGGGACAATCATGACAAAGGGCAGAAGTGCATGTTATCTTGAAATACACAAGGACAAAGTAGGCCTTTGCATATAGTAGTTTCTCAGAATACAATGTATGTGGGGAGGGCAGGGAGGTTAGAGAAAAAATGATGGAGGAATTTATTAACTATTTTTTTCTGACACTACAGGCTCAAAAGTTCAACATTGTCACTGTCACTTATTTAAACCTTTAAAACCTTGCTAGAATAGTCACACATTCTTCATGCATGTACAGATCTCAAAGCTCTTTATTATTTATTGTCCCCACTTTACCGGTGCCTAGATAAATATACTTAGGGGCAGTTTAGATTAGTGTACCAGCCTATTCCACTGAAAAATTCAACTTGGGTGTAAGAAGAAAAGGTTATTGTCTCAACTTCAATATCCAGAAAACTTCTACCTAATTGCAATGCAATAGCCATTTCCTAAAATTTATTTATTTTTGTCAGATTACGGGTACAATAAAATTTGCAGATTTTATTTTTAATGAAATGGAAGAAAGTTGTCATGAAATACTTAAGGAGCTTTAGAATGACACACTGGCCAGATGGGGCTGCTAGACACAGAAGGATAGACACTGCCCGTGGCTGGGCATGCATCTCATGTTGCAAGCATGAGCTTCTGGAAAAAAATATGCATTAGGTAGAGAGCCAGAAAAATGGTGGAAGACAGTTTGGTTTTTAATGTGGTCTTTCTTTACAAGATTTAAAGAAATGTTTTTAAAAAAATAAAAATAAAGAAAACCATGATTGATTAATAATGCCTGTTAAGGGCATGGATTAGTAAGTGATAGCATACATGCTATACGTTTGGCTTCCATGCCCTTTACTAGCAAGAAAGGACAGATCATTAACACACCAGTATGGCTTTTACTCTATTTTCTTTCCGTTTTAAGTTTTTGGAGTATATACAGGCCTTTTACGTTTTAGTATTTGTTGTGGAATAAAAGTCTTAGCTTCCTATGCAATAGATTTCCAACAATGGGAAGCAAGTAATGGAGACGCTTGGTTAGAAGGACAGCACTGCCTTTTCAAAATTGTGTCATATGATACAACAACCTCCTTCACTCTTGCCGAAATTACTCCTTCATGTTTGTGATTCAACAAATTTATTTGGCTTAGACAAATGTAAGATATACCTTAATAATCTTTCCTAAATAAAACCTGTACTAACAACCTAAAAAAAAATGACTCAATTTTTCTGAAAACTTTGCAAACACATGGCAACAGTGAATATACCATTGCTGCCAAGTCAGTCCATCAGAGACTGTGTATCTTTTGTACATTGTGGCTAGTAAACCATAGGAATTATATACTCCAAAAATTCAGATTGATCTCTGGAAAGTCTCACATGAAAAATCTCTCTGGTAAATTATAAGTTTGCTTCATCTAAGGAACCATTGGGGTTTTCCCTTATCTGAATGTGATGATCCTTATTTAATCATAGAAACCCTTTTGTTTTGGTTTCTGGGGAGCTCTTAGTCAAGGTTGAACACCCTTGAGTTATGTTCCCCCAAAACAATATGTTGACGTCCCAACCCCAGTACCTCCGAATGTTAACCTTATTTGGAAACAACAGCATGATTCACAGGCTGTATCACAAAAAGAAAGGTCCACCAATATATTTTTCAAGTGATAAATTGAGGAGATCAGCTTTACTGCCCCACTCATTTGTGACGTAATTGATCAGTGTAAACAAATTTACTTTAAAACTCAGTATACTGACAAGAGTTGGATTCTATCATGAGCCCAGGTAAGAGGAGAACTGTGTCTGTGCCCCGTCTGCTTAATAGCCAGTATTGACATCACTCAACCTCCCTCCACAGCTATGGATGCCTCACCAAGGTCCTTATCCACTCCTAAGTCCAAATGTTCCATTTTTAAAATTTTAGATCTTGTTTAGTATCTATAAGTGTCTTCCCAAAATGCTAACACTTAAATATAAAGACCACTGCCTCTGGTTTTCCTAACTGCTCCCAAAGTGACTTGAGCTGGGTTTCTTCATACTAGCTGGGAATTTGATTTGCCTTCCAACAGCATTCTGGGGGATTGTGTTAGTTTCCCAGAGATGCCATAACAAAGTACCACAAACTGGGTGGCTTTAAAACACAGATACTCTCTCATAGTTCTGGAGGCTGAGTCTGAGACTAAGGACTTGCTCTCTTCGAAGGTTCTAGGGGACAATTAGTTCAGTGCCTTTCCCTCAGCTTCCAGTGTTGATTGCAATCCTTGACTTATAAATGCTTTACTCCAATTTCTGTTTCTGTCAATACATGGCATTCTCCCTCTCCGTCTTCTCACATGCCTTCTCTCTGTGATTATCATCTACCTCTGTGTCTTTTCTCATATTAGAAGGACACCGTCATATTGTATTAGAAGCCTACTCTACTCCAGTATCATCTTACAGATAAATCAGTGGATCTTTACCTTCCTGATACAGAACCTGAGAATCACACTGTATCTTTAGGCTTTATCTTCATTCATTGCTCTTCAATGTATAGTGTTCAACATCACACACATAAAACATGCCTTGATAAAAGTCTTTTAAAACATGTATATGTAGTGATTCAAATTAATTGGAAAAATAACGAAATTTCCAAATGTTAATGAATGGAGGAGAAAAAAAACTTTTCCTTCTTCTCTTCTTGGCTCTCTGTCTATCCTCTAATTACACGAAGTCCCAAATATGTGAGGCTCAAAGAAGTTAGCAACGCAGGCAGATTTATACCCTTTAGATAAAGAAACACTACATTTGTGAAGAATTGACAAAACAAAGCATTTGGGGCTTGGGGTAGTAAATTAGTGAAGACGTAACAATCTTTTTTATACAGTTTACTGGACCCTGAATTTCCTATCTCCGGTGATAAGGATACTTTCTTCCCTCCTGGTATAGAGAAGGTGCCCTCCCATGGGAAATTCATTTCCTGCTCTCAGAGAGACACAGGAGGGTTAGAATGTCCTTGCACCTGCTGTTTCTTAAATAACTTTATTTCAAAATAATCGGTATGTCAAAGTGGTATTTTTTGAGGAGGGCATATTCTGCCCCGCCACCCCCCCAATTGTGTTCAGTAGGTTGTTACTTTACAGCACAGGAGTACTCCATAAATGCATGAGACAAAAGAAATCATCACAGCTAGGCCCTGATCTTCAGTCTCAGAAGGCAAGGATAGCAAACAATAATGAGCTTATTTCTAGCCAAATGAGCCTTTTATTACTTATCCTTAACTTCTGAATATTTCATCAGTGCTTCACTGAGACAGAAATGACACTGTATTATTTTTTTAAATAAGGTATCCATGAATATGTGGTAATGGTTATTGAATCAGAAAATTTGTTCTAAGGAGGGTATAAATAAAAGTTATGGTAAGGAGGCTACAGCACCTTTATGGTGCCAGGCTTTCCTTCCAAAGAACCAGACTTTTGATAAATGTGCCATCTAGTTGTTTTAATAAGATTAAAGTTTGCAGTGGAGGTTAGATTACATCTCTTCAGAGTGGCTCATTAAATCCTTCTATCACTGCTCGTCTGTTACTGAACAGTGTCCAGCCTTCATGGGAGAAAAAGGGGGAAAAAGTTCTCTAAGGATCTTTATATAAAGATACGACTACATTTTATGCTGTGTCCATAACTTTTCCTACTTTTTCAGTAATGTATCTGTTTCAGATATTTTTTTCTTTTTAAGACACAGATAATATTTATCCAAATTATCAAATTTACCAATATTCACTAAGTGCACATTTAGTTATCTCTGAGATCCATGGAAAAGTTATTTTCTGGGCTTGTTTTATTAATGAGGGGAAGTTTCATATTTCTCTATATTTGCCTTTAGTCCATCAGGAATGGATGTCATTGTTGTATCCGACCCATATGCAGTTACCAGCAGCCTCTTTCATTAGTATTCCCAGACTAAATAATAATGTAGTTTTTTATACATTTGTTTGTAACTGCTAGTTTCCTGAATACATCTTCCTTTGGAAGATCCCGTTCTTCTTCACCATTCTAATAAAGTATTTCTCACTGAATTAAGTATTTAATTTTTAGTCATCCATGGAGTGAGATCAGAATAAGCTAGTCCTATATTAAAATGATAGAAATAAAAGTGACTTCCTTCCCCAGCCAACTAAGCCAAGAAGAAGGGAAAGAAATGTCTAACTTTCAACCCCCCTTTTTAAAACTCATCTCCTCCCAGAGGTCTTCATAATATGGAATTCAAATAATTCTGATTCACCTAAGAATTTTCCATGTTCTTTCACTACCAAAGTCTGTAAATGCAGAACAAGTAATAATTATATCATACTTAGGGGCTTTTTATGGCTGCTTGGTGCTGCATGAGAGACTCCTTGAAGACAGGGATAATTTCTACTATTTATTTGCAGCTTTCCACAATGTTGACTAATAATCATAACAAGGCATTGATGCCTGTTATCAACGTTGTTTTTCATTTATATAAGATACATTTTTTCCTTATCATTTCCAGTGCAGTATCAAGGAATGGTGTTAGACACTCACAGCCAAGCATACTTGGACTACCAAATCAACTTTCCAGGTCTTTTCCCTACTCTTCCCTATTGGAAACTCACAAAGACTAGTCAAGGCATTACCTGCCATGTTCCTCAGTTAAAATAATGCTCACACTGTCCTTTTCATCTGGCAAAAATGAGCCCTTTCTACTGATGTGTATATATATATACACACACACATGTGTGTATATATATATATTTGATGTTACCCATTTTGTCCTGCTCAGCTCTACTTAAAACTTTTCTGAGAAACAGGCTTCACTTACTAAATAGTTAACTATAATAATGTCTTTAAAATGTTGAAGGATTTTAAGATCTGCCTTCTTTATTCAATAGTCTAGATTATATAATACACTTTTGTATATTCATCATTTGTAGCTTCAGTTAATTGTCAGCCTTCCTGAAAGTTTACTTATGCATTCTTCCCATAAACCGAGTCCATAAAAATTATTTTGCAAAAAAAAAAAAAACACAAAAAAGAAAGTTGAATGAATCGTTTTCTCTCCATTTAGAAAGTTTGCCTTTTACTGTGTCAATAAAAGCTTCTAACATTCTATATTCTTTAGCACTCAAGGAAAAAGAAAAAGGATGCTATATGAATTATATCACAGAATTATTTTTTAAAGTACCAACTCTGTAACTATAGCAATATATAACATCAGGAATATTCTTAAATTGAGAAAGACATGTATAATGAATAAGAATTTAATATACATATTGACACAAATGACAATTGAATTATTTTCTTTTAATGGATCGAAGTATAATTGGTTATGTGAAATGAAAGATTTGGGGAAGGTTTATTTTTATTTTTATTTTTATTCAAAGTACCATTATAGAATATGTATTAGCTTTAGCTGTACAACATAGTGAATTGGCAATTACGTACATTACAAAATGCATACCACGGTAAGTATATCTACCATCTGCCACCATGCAATGCTAACACAATATTTTTATTATATTCCCTATGGTGTACTTTTTCTTCCCCTGACTTATTTTATAACTGGAAGTTTGTACCTTTTAATCCCCTACACCTTTTCCACATGTGCCCTATATCTGCCTCTCTAGCAACCACCAGCTTGTTTTCTATGCTCATGAGTCTGTTTCTGGTTTTTGTCTGTTTGTTTTGTTTTTTAGATTCCACGTATAAGTGAAATCATATGGTATTTGTATTTCTGTGACTTATTCACTTTGCATGAAACCTTCTACGCCCATCCATGTTGTCCTGAATAGCAAGATTTCATTCTTTTTATGGTTGAATAGTAGTTTATCATATATGCTACATCTTCTTTATCCATGCATCTGTCAGTTCGTAGATTGTTTCCATATCTTTGCCACTGTAAATACTGATGCAATAAACATAGGCATGTATATATCTTTTTGACTTAGTATTTTACTTCAAGTAAATATTCAGAAGTAGAATTAGATCATTGGGTACTTCTATTATGAACTGAGGAATCTCCATACTGTTTTCCAGAGTGGTTGCACCATTTTGCATTCCTACTAACAGTGCATGAGGGTTCATTTCCCCACATTCTCTCATAATCCATGCACATGAAATATCTTTCCATTTGTTTCTGTTGTCTTCCATATCTTTCGTCATTTTCTTATAGTTTTTAGAGTACAAATATTTCACCTCCTTGTTTAAATTTATTCCTAGGTATTTTACTCTTTTTAATGCAACTGTAAGCAGAGTTGTTTTCTTAATTTCTTTTTCTGCCATTTCATTACTAGTGGACAGAAACAACAGATTTCTAAATATTGATTTGTACCCTGCAACTTTATGGAACCTGTTTATTACATCTAGTTTTTTTTCTTCAGTTTTTAGAGTTTTCCATATATGGTATCATTTCATCTGCAAATAGTGACGGTCAAACTTCTTCCTTAACAATTTGGATGCATATTATTTCTTTTTCTTGTCTGATTGGCCTGATTAGGACTTTGTAAACTATGTTGAAAAAACGTGGTGAGAGTAGACCTCTTGGTCTTTTCTCTGATCTTAGAAGAAAAGCTTTGAGCTTTTCACTGCTACATATGAAGTTAGCCATGGTTTTGTCATATATGGCCTTTATTATGGTGAGGTAGGTTTCTTCTTTTCCTACCTTATTGAGAATTTCTATCATGAATTGGTGTTGTATTGTGTCAAATGTTCTTTCTGTATCTATTGGGATGATACTACAATTTTTATATTTCATTTTGATAATGTGTACCATGCTGATTAATTTGGATAATTGAATCATCCTTGCATCCCTAAACAAAATCCCACTTAAGTCATTGTGTATGATCCTTTTAATTCATTTTAAACTTCTGTATGTTAATATTTTATTGTGGATCATTGCATCTAAGTTAATCAGGGATATTGGTCTGTAATTTTGGTTTTCCTAGTGTCATCATGTAGTTTTGGAATCAAGGTAATGCTGGCTCTACAGAGTGAGTTTGGAAGCATTCATTCCTCTTCTGTTTTCCAGAATAGTTTGAGAAGGACAAGTATTAACTAACTCTTCTTTAGATGCTTAGTAGAATTCATCTGTGAGGCCCATCTGGTCTCGGAGTTTTTCACTAGCAGCTTTTTTATTACCAACAATTCTATTTCATTATTAGTAATTGGTCTCCAGATTTTTTTATTTCTTCTTGATTCAGTTTTTGGAGATTTTAGGTTTCTTGGAATTTATCCATTTGTTCTAAGTTGTCCAGTTTTCTTCTAGATTGTCTAGTAGTTTTTCATAATAGTGTCTTACAATCTTTTGTATTTCTGTGGTATTGGTTTTAACTTCTGTTTCGTTTCTATTTTATTTGTGTCTTCTCTATTTTTTTGATGAATCTAGCTAAGGGTTTATCAATTTTATTTTCAAAAAACAAAGTCTTAGTTATATCTTTTGTTGTTGTTGTTTACTCTGTATTTCATTTTTTTCTGCTCTATTCCTTATTATTTCCTTCCTTCTACTAAGTTTGGGCTTCATTTTTTCTTCTTTTTCTAGTTCTTTGGGTAGAAGTTTGGACTGTTTAACTGAAATTGTTCTTGTTTCTTGAAATAGACCTGTATCCCTAGCAAATTCCCTCTTAGAACTGCTTTTGCTTTGTACAAAGATTTTGAACTGTTGTGTTTCCATTGGCATTAGCCTCAAGGTATTTTTTGGCCCATTGGTTATTTAGGAGCATGTTATTTAACCTTAACTGGTTTATGTTTTTTCCACATTTCTTATTGTAATTGATTCCTAGTTTCATAACTACTGTGGTTGGAAAATGTTTGATATTATTTCAGTGTCCTTAAAATTTGTGAGACTTGTTTTGCAATACAATGTGTGATGTATCCTGGAAAATAGTCCACATGTACTTAAAAAGAATATTCTGCTGTTTGGGGATGGAATAGTCTGTATATTTTAAGTCCATCTTATCTAGTGTGTCATTCAAAGCCAGTTTTTCCTAAACGATTTTCTGTCTGGATGATCTGTCCACTGATGTAAGTGGGGTGTTAAAGTCTCCTACTATTACTGTATTACTGTCAATTTCTCCCTTTCTACCTGTTAATATTTGCTTTTTGGATTTAGGTACTCCTATGTTGGGTGGATAAATATTTACAATTGCTATATCCTATTGCTGAATTGATCCTTTTATCATTATGCAATACCCTTCTTTGTTTCTTGTTATAGCCTTTGTTTTGGAGTCTACTTTGTCTAAGTACTACTATTTAAAATTTTCTTTTCACTTGTATTCACATGAATTATCTTTTTCCAATCTTTCACTTTCAGTCTATCTGTGTCTTTAGGTCTCAAGTTTCTCTTCGGTAGGCAGTTAATACATTGTTCTTGGTTTTTGTTTGTTGTTGTTGTTTCTCTTCTTTTTTTGTTTTTAATTCAGTCACTCTATATTTTTTTGATTGGAACATTTAGTCTGTTTACATTTAAGGTAATTATTCATAGGTATGTGCTGATTGCTGTTTTCAGGTTATTTTTGTAGTTCTGTGTTCCTTTCTACTTCTTTTGATCTCTTTTCCTGTTATTTGATGACTTTCTTTAGTGTGATGCTTAGGTTCCTATCTCTTAATTGTTTGTGAATCTTTTTTAGGTTTTTGGTTTGTTATTACCATGAGGTTTATATATAACATTCTATGTATATAGCTCTGTGCATTAAATTGATGGGTGCTCAAGTTTGAACACATTCTAAAAACATTATATTTTTATTCCCCCACTTTTGTGTTTTAGTATATGTGGTATGTCTTTTTAATTTGTGTATTCCTTGACAAATACTTATAGATATATTGATTTTACTACTGCTTTAACTTTCATACTAGCTTTATAAGTAATTAAATCACCACCTGTACTGTATGTTTGATTTTATCAGAGAATTTTTTTTAAATTTTTTTTTAGAGAGTATGAGTGGGGAAGAGGAGCAGAAGGAGAGAGACAGAATCTCAAGCAGGCCCCAAACCTGGTGTGGATCCCAATGCAGGGCTCAATCTCTCAACTGCAAGAAAGATCATGATCTGAGCTGAAATCAAGAAACTTAACTGACAGAGCCACCCAGGTACCCTGAATTTTTTTTATATTTATAATATTTATTCCTTCTAGTTATGGTCTTTTCTCTTCCACTTCAAGAAGTCCTTTTATCATTTCTTGTAAGGTCATTTTAGTGGTGATAAAGTCCTTTAATTTTTGTTTGTCCAGGAAATTCTTCCTCTGTTTATCTCTCCTTCAATTCTTAATGATATCTTGGTTATTCCTGGATATAAGATTTTTTTTCTTTTTATCAATTTGATTTTATCATATCACTATTTGTTTAGTTTTTTGTTCTTTTTTTTTTTTTTAAATATCACTCCTTTCTGGGCTGTAAATTTTCTCCTGAAAAATCAGCTGTTAGCTTTTGGGGATTTCCCTTGCATGTAACTGTTTGCTTTTCTTTTGCTGCTTTTAAGACTGTCTTTAATTTTTGCCATCTTAATGATTCTATGTCCTGTTGTGGTCCTCCTTGGGCTCATCTCCTTTAGGCCTTGCTGTGCATCCTGAACCCAGATGTCTCTTTCTTTCCCCAGGTTAGAGATGTTTCCAACTATTCTTTCTTCAGTATGTTCTCTTCTCTCCCTTCTCTTCCTAGGATCCCTATAATGCAAATTTGTACATTTAGTGTTGCCCCAGAGGTCCCTTAACCTATTCTCATTCTTTAATCCTTTTTTCTTTTTGTTGTTCAGCTTGGGTGCTTTCCACAACTCTCTTTCAGACTGGGATCTTGTCTTCTGCCTCGTATAATCTGGTGTTGATTACATCTAGTATATTTTCAATTTCAGAGAGTGCACTCCTCTGCTGTGACTCGTTCTTTTGTATATTTTCTATCTTTGTTGAAGTTCTGAGTTCATCCACTCTTCCTTCAGGCCTGCTGAGCATATTTATGACCATTACTTTGAACTTTTTATAAGGTTCTTAACTCCACTTTGTTTATCCCTTTTTCTGAGGGTTTCTTTGATTCTTTGATTTGCAGCATATTTCTCTGTCTCCACATCTTGCCTTTCTGTGTTTATTTCTGTGTATTAGGTCAGCTATATCTCTTGGTCTTAAATGTATGTATGCCTTATGCAGAAGGTATCCTTTGGTGCCAAATAGCACAACACCCCCACCCCTTGTCACCAGAACCAGGCATTCCAAGGCATGTCGCTTGTCTGGACTGCCTGTGCATTGTTATTGTGGCTGGACTGCATCTGCTGTGGGTGACCTTGTTGGTGAGGCTGGCCCCTAGCCCAAATGGCTGTGACGCACAGTTGTGACCCTTTCGGGTGCATTAGTGGGTGGGGTAGATCCTCAGCCTGACTTTCAGCAATGACAATGAATGTCTGTGATTACTGTGAATGTACTGGCGGTTAGGGCTAGGTTTCCCGTCCTCAAAGCAGGAATCCCTCTGGATGGACACCAGACCCAATTGATGCTGCCTGCTCAGTGTGGCAAGGTGGTAGTCAGTCTGTGGGGATGCCAGTCCCTACTGAGTCTTTCTGTCCGGTGTGGTAGTGTGCGAGCCACCTTGGAGGGGTACCCGCCAAGGTGAGCTTATTGGATGGGGCAGATCCACTGGGGAAATGCCAGGGCAGGGCAACCAGTGCTAGCAAGGTAGCTAGAAAGCATCATAACTCACTCCTGGCAAGCATCCAGCCAGCTAGGCAGAAGAGAGGGGAAACAAAAATATTGGTGCCCACGAGCATTTCCATTTCCAGGGGAAGCCCCAGCAGATTCCTGCTTTTCTAGCACCCTCCTAAAATTGGTCAATAAATCTTCTTGTATAACCCAGGTTCTTTTCAAACTGCTGCTTCTCTGCTGTACTTTGGACTGAGTACTATAGCATGCTGGCCCTTTAAGAGAGGAGAGTCTTTTTTTTTTTTTTTTTTTTTTTTAGCCCTCTGGTTCTCCTGGAGTTCAGCCCCACTGATTTTTAAAGCTCCCACGGGTGAGCCCCTGGTTTTCAAAGCCACACATTATTAGGGATCATGATCCAGTGCAGGGCTGGGTTGCTCAACGTGGGGCTTGGCTTCCTCCCTCCCACATGCCTGTGGTGTCTGTCCCACTTGAGGTCACAGTGCTGAGGGTTTGTACTTCTGTTACTTCTACCCCTCTTCAGGCGGCCTCTTTTTTTTTTTTTTTTTTTTTTTTTTTAATGTCTTTAGCTGTGGAAGATTTGCTCTGCTAGTGTTTAGGTCATTTTCAGAGCACATTGCATTGCATATAGCTGTTGCTTCAATGTATCTGTGGGAAGAGGTGAGCTGAGGGCCCTCCCACTCTGCTATCCTTCCTGAGAGTCCAAAAGGGACATTTTATTTTTTTTATTTTTTTATTTTTACATTTATTTATTTCTGAGAGACAGAGAGAGACAGAGTGGGAACAGGGGAGATGCAGAGAGAAAGAGACACAGAATCTGAAGATAGGCTCCAGGCTCTGAGCTAGCGGTCAGCACAGAGCCCAATGCGGGGCTCGAACCCACGAACCGTGAGATCATGACCTGTGCTGAAGAAGTCGGACGCTTAACTGAGCCACCCAGACACCCCAAAAGGGACATTTTAGATGCTGAAAAATAACTGCTGCATATAGCCCAGTGATACAAGCTACCTATAAATTAATGAATTTCTATAAGTCCTAGAAAGGGACTTTTATATTCTAATACTTAAAGATGTAGGTGAAGCTAATATACAAACTTTGTTTTTTAATAATCAGTTGCTTATCAAAGCCTCTTTTCTGTTAGGTATTCAATTCCTAGAATTAGACATACTGATATTGCTTTTGTTTCAATGAATTATATAGAACTCTCTCAAATTATAAGGGATGTTTGAGAATGGGCTCTGAGTTTCTTAATAGAGAATGGGAAAAGAATGAGTATTTTTCCCCTATATGTACTGCTTAGCAAAACACACTGGATGCCAACCTTGTTCCAAGCATTGTGCATACATTGGGGCTCTAAAACAAATAGGACAAGAAATTCTGCCCTGAACATGGTAACTGAAGACAGCAATTAGAGCCTTAGAAAGCAAGTGTTTAGGGGCGCCTGGGTGGCTCACTTCATTGAGCATCTGACTCTTGGTTTTGGCTCAGTTCATGATCCCAGGGTCATGGGATTGAGCCCTGTGTCAGGCTGTGCACTGTGGATGGATCCTGCTTGAGATTCTCTTTGCCTCTGCCTCTCTCCCCTGCTCGCTCTCTCTCTCTCTCTCTCTCAAGTAAACAAAATGAAAAAAAAAAAAAAGCAAGCGTTTAAACTTTTTCTAGCATATAAACCTTTGCCAGAAAAATAACTGTGGCTTGGTAGAGACAGACACATTATCGTCTTTACTTATCAGATTTGTTCCAGTGGCTGTTAATGGTTTTCAGATTACTGGGAACAGAGAACATTTTTTTTAAGTGCATGTTATTTTTAGGATATTGATACTTAAACACAAGTGTCTACATAACAACTTGGAGGAAGGGGGGATACGGACGGTCAACAAGAGGAAAATAGCATTGTTTGTATACCCATTATGTTCCAGGAATTATGTTTACTTCATGTATTCTTCTTAACAATTCTTAGGAGATAGCGGTTATTACCCCATTTACTGATAAGAAACTTGTAACATTTAGAGAGTGAGGAACTTAACGAAAGTCATTCACCTAATATATGGACAAAGATTTGAACCTCTGTGGGCCTCTTCCCCAGTCCACCTTCTTGCCTCTACATTATGTTCTGTTTTCCAGTTAATAGCAAAGATGTAAAGAATCATTCAACAACCCCACTGGTTTTGTTACCAACAGGATACTGAGCAGTTTGACTTTTTTTCTTTTGAAATGATAAATTGATTACTTATGGTTTCCTTGAAATGCGATGGTTTCACAATGTGGCTTCAAGAGTTACAGTGGAAATAAATGAAGACCACCCAAATGAAAACAGGTTATGTGTTCAGAACCTGTTAGAGCAAGGGAATCATCCACCATTGATTGGATTTGGCAGAAACTCCAAGGCAGGCAGCGTGGGAAGAAGAGTTTTATAGTCAAAAAGATGGAAGTCTCCAGGTATGCTCCAACTGAAGGCTAATTGACATGAGGTAGCTGGAGGAAAGTTAACTAGAGTGGGGCACCCCTTGTGCTTGGTTTGGGGAGCATATTTTGCTTTCTCTCCTTGGTTCTGAGTTGGACTGAGCAGTACAATATAGAGACGGTGGCATTCATTGACCAAGCTGTGATACCTCTACAGAGGGGCTGTTTTGGCTTCTTGGGCCAATGACTGCAGAAGCTGTAGGTCATAGATCTGTTGTCATATGTGGTCTGGCTACTGTTCATTTGTATATTTAGCCTCAATATTAATGACATAGTAGTAGTATTTCTTAGAATTCAAGGTATTTAATGCTATGATTAGACTGTATAAATCTGATCATATGCACAACAGGATTCATGTCTTCCTACATTTTCCCTATCTCTTTACCCACCTACTTATGGCAAACTGTCTAAACTCTCCTCTAAGCAAATTTGCCACTTCTAGTTCTCTGACATCATCACTCATATACTGACCATATCACTCATATACTGACCATATTGACTATTTTGCAAAAAGGTGCATTTAGAAAAGGATATCCATGGGACACCTGGGTAGCTCAGTTCATTAAGTGTCTGACTGTTCATTTCTGCTCAGGTCCAGCCCTGCATCAGGCTCCATGCGTGGAGCCTGCTTTAGATTCTCTCTCTCCCTCTGTCCCTTTCTTGCTTGTGCACATGGGCGCGTGCTTTCTCTCTCTCTCCCTCTCTCTCTCTCTCTATACATACACACACACACACACACACATATATAATCTTTAAAAAACAAGGAAAAAAAGAAAAGGATATCCATAGTTTCCCACAGCTTCCTTTACTCATCTTCCTGCAAATGCAACTATGTGTTCCATCTCCCTTCCTGTTACTCCTAATCAATTAATTGTCTACACTCACATCTAATACCAATCTTGCTACTCATACTGGATCTCATGCCATTCACCCACTCAAGGGTATCTTCCTAGCATTTCTCCCTTTCCTCTGATTAAGCATTTTTCCATTTCCTCTGTATTATTTCCAGGAGCATAGTTTACATGCCATAAATTATACCATCTTTATAAAAATTTTTAATGTTTTATTTATTTTTGAGAGAGAGGGAGACACAGAATCCGAAGACAGCCTCCAGGCTCTGAGCTGTCAGCACAGAACCTGACGCGGGGCTCGAACCCAAAAGTGCAAGATCATGACCTGAGCCGAAGCCAGACGCTAAACCAACTGAGACACCCAGGCACCCCAAATTAAAACCATCTTAAAACAGTCTTCTTTAGACCTTATATTACCCTTTAATAGCCCATCTCTTTTTAAAAAAATTTTTAATGTTTGTTTATTTTTGAGAGAAACACAGAGTGTGAGCAGGGGAGGAGCAGAGAGACAGGGAGACACAGAGTCTGAAGCAGGCTCCAAGCTGTCAGCACAGAGCCCGATGCGGGGCTCGAACCCATGAGCCATGAGATCATGACCTGAGCTAAAGTCAGATGCCCAAGTGACTGAGCCACCCACGTGCCCATCAATAGCCCCATTTCTAAGCAACTTATAGCAGAATGCCATAAAGAAATATTTCCCATTCCCTGTATCTCACCATTCTTATTTTCACGCATCCAAATCTGTTTGATTTTTACTACCGTGTGCTCTTTTTCTGAAATTACATGGTTAAAAGACCACTTGTGTTTTTTACCTATAGATCAGTGGGATGGTATGGACATTTTCAAGTTTTTTTGTAGAATGTAAGCAAAAAAAAACCCATATACAACAAAATGCACTAAAATATAGATCATGAAGATTTCCTCTCTCCATTTATTAATTCTCTTTTTTGTTCAAATATATACTTGGTGCCTAAAAGTATGTATCAGGTAGAAAATATTCAACAGGGTGTACCTTTCTGGTAAACTAGTAGATTTTGGAGTTCAGTTTTTAAATACGCTTTCTCTGAAATATAAGGAATACTTCCAACAGGGTTTCTAGGTAAGAAGCAGTGAAGCATGACAAAACACCCAAAAGTGTAGAGAAGGTAGCAATTTATTATATTCCTCAGGGCTTGACACCTTGCTATGATTCACTGGCCAGGTAAATGGGCTTTAAAAAGATTAAGCTTTATGTGATAATCATTCACTCAAACATCATAAGAATTTTTTCTTTGAAATTCCTAATCATACTTGCTCAAAGCGATTTACCACTTTTTTGTCTTATATTTGAAATAACTTAAAACTTTATTCAATTAAAAGCAGATTCTTAGGATACTTGACAAATAGAACTCTGTACACAAAGATTAAGGCTACTTCTTAACTCAGGATGTAGTACTTTACTTTGATATTCCACCCGAAGGGACAGAACAAGGAGTTGAGGAAAATGTGTTGAGACGTTATCAATGCCTATTTTTAACTAATCTTATTATTTATAGCAATTTTAGATTTATAGAAAAATTTGATTTGAAATACAGAGAATTTCATATATACCTCTCTTGTTTCTCTACAGTTTACTATATTATTTACATTCTGTATTAGTGTGATACATTTGTTAAAAATCAATGAATATATCTACATTGTTATTAAAGTCCATACTTTACATTAGTTACATTAGTTCACGCTTTGTGTTGTGAAGTTCTGTAGATTTTAACAAATGTATAATGTGTTTGGGATGTCATACAAAATAGTTTTACCATCTTAAAAAAATCCCATTTTCCACCTATTCATTGTCACTGCCTCCCTGGCAACCACTGGACCCTTCACTGAATTTTTTTGGAATGCCATATTATTGGAGTCATACAGCGTGTAGTCTTTTCAGAGTGGCTTCTTTAGTTTATCAATATACTTTTAAAGTTTCTCCATGTCTTGTGGTTGCTTGATACCTCATTCATTTTTATTGCTATGTAATATTCCATTCATTAGAAGTACAATAATTTATCCATTTACCTACTGAAGGACATCTTGGTTGCTTCCAAATTTTGCTATTTGTGAAAAAAAAAACTATGAATATTTATGTGCAAGTTTTTGAGCAGACATCAGTTTTTAACCTCATTTGGGTAAACACCAAGGAGTATCATTGATGAATGGTACGCTAAGAGTCTATTTAGTTTAGAAAGTAAGAAAGCCTCCCAAACTGCTTTACAAAATGGCTGTACCATTTTGCATTTCCACCAGCAATGATTAAGAATTCCTCTTGCTCTACATCCTTGTCAGCATTTAGTATTGTTGGTATTTTGAATTTTAACCACTCTACTATATCTGTAATAGTATCTCGTTGTTTTAATTTGTAATTCCTTCATGACACAAGATGTTGCACAACTTTTCATATGTTCACTTGCCATCTGTATGTCTTTTTTTTCCTGAAGGACACATTTTAATGAACTGTGTTTACCAAGCACTGCATTATATGGCAAGAACATGTGTTAATCTTTCACACAGGAAAATATATACTGAATTTACTGTATAGTTGTTACTCAAAAAAGTCAATTCACTTTGTAAGGAAAGTAGCAAGTTTAGCCAATGGCAAAACCCATCTCATTCAGAGGGAAATTCACCATGGAGCCACTATTTTTAAATTATACAGAAAATATATAAGCATTAGCATGTATGTTTATATTTTACATTGTTTTCGTATTTGTATCTGAGTGTGTGTGTCTGTATATATGTATGTATATATACACATATATATAATTTCCATATCTTAATTGTCATTAATTATACTTCTATTTAATTTTTTTATTTGTAATTGAAATCTAGGTTATATATAGTATTATAGGTATTAACTTACTTAAATGTTTGGTAGAATTCATCAGTGAAGCCATCTGGCCCTGGACTTTTATTTGTTGAGAGAATTTAGATTAGTGATTCAGTTTCTTTCCTTATTATCAGTATGCTCAAGTTTTCTACTTCTTACTGCTTGAATTATGATAGTTTGTTTCTAGGTGTTTATCCATTTCTTCTGGGTTGTCTAATTTGTTGTCATATAGTTTTTTATAACATTCTTTTATAATTGTAGGTTTGTGGTGTTGGTTATTTCTGATCTCTCATTTGTGATTTATTTCTTTGGGTCCTTTATCTTTTCTTTTTCATAATTTTGCCTAGGGGGTTATCAGTTTTATTAATTTTTTTCAAAGAATCAGCTCCTGGTTTCATTGATCGGCTCTATTTTTAGTTTCTCTGTCATTTATTTCTGCTCTAATCTTTATTATTTCCCTTCTTTTGCTGGATATAGGCTTTGTTTGTTGTTCTCCTAGTTCCTTTAGGTGTAAGGTTAGGTTCTGAGAGATTTTTCATACTCCTTGAGGTAGTTTTGTGTTGCGTATATAGCAACAATAATACTATGACCACTTTGGCTGCAACCCAAAGATTTTGCACTATCATGTTTTCATTTTCATTTGTTTCCATATATATATATATATTTTTTTTAATTTCTTGGTTGACCCATTCATTGTTGAGTAGTATGTTGTTTAACCCCCTTGTATTTATAGTCTTTCCAGATTTCTTCGTATGGTTGGCTTCAGTTTCATAGCATTGTGTCTTATGCATGGTATGATCTGAATCTTTTTGCACTTTTTGGTGATTTGTGACCTAGTGTGTATTCTATTCTGGAGAATGTCCCATGTGCATTTGAAAAGAATGTGTATTCTGCTTTATGATGAAAAGTTATGAATATATCTGTTATGTCTATTTGGCTTAGTATGTCATTTAAAACCATGGTTTCCTTGTTCATTTTCTGCTTACATGATCTGTCTACTGACGTAAGTGCTTTAATAAATTCCCCTATTATATTGTATTAAATTCCCCTATTATATTGTATTATTATCAGTGAGTTCCTTTGTGTTTGTTATTCTTTTATATATTTGGGTGCTCACATGCTGGATGCATAAATATTTACAATTGTTTGATCTTCTTGTTGGACTTTCCCCTTTATTATATATTGTCCATCTTCATCTTGTTACAGACTTTGGTTTAAAATCTAGGTTGTCTGGGACACCTGGGTGGCTCAGTGGATTGTCTGACTCTTGGTTTTGGCCCAGATCCTGATCTCAGGGTCATGAGATCAAGCCCTGTGTTGGCTCTGTGCTGGGTGAGGAGCCTGCTTAAGATTCTCCCTCAATAGAATAGAATAGAATAGAAATCTATTTTGTCTGATACAAGTATTACGACTCTGGCTTTGTTTTGACATCTATTTGCATAATAAATGTTTCTCATCCCCTCACTTACTATCTGCAAGTGTCTTTAGGTCTAAAATCAGTCGTCTATTGTAGGCAGCATATAAATGAGTCTTTTTTTTTTAATCCAATATAACATCTTAAGTCTTTTCATGGGAGGGTTTAGTCCATTTACATTTGGAGTAATTATTTATAGATACATATTTAGTCCCATTGTATTACTTGTTTTGTCATCATTTCTGGAGACTTTCTCTGATCCTTTCTTGTCTTTGTCACTTTTGGGCTTTCCCTTCCATTCAAAGAGTTCCCTTTAATACTATTTCTTGCAGGTTGGTTTAGTGGTCATAAACTCCTTACTCTTTGTTTGTCTGGTAAACTCTTAATCTTTTCTGATTGATGGCCTTGCTAGGTAGTGTATTCTTGGCTGTGGATTTTTTTTTTTTTTTTTTTTTTTTTACCACTCAGCATGTTGAATATATCATGCCACTCCCTTCTGCCTTGCCAAGTTTCTGTGGAGGGATCTGCAGCTAGCCTTATTGGTTTTCCCTTTTAAGCTAGAGACGTCTTTTGTCTTGCTGATTTTAGGATTTTTTTCCTTTTCACTATAGTTTGCAAATCTAATTACAATAGATCTTGGTGTTGGCTAACTTTTGTTGATTTTGATGGGAGTTCTCTGTGTCTCCTGGATTTAGGTGTCTGTTTCCTTCTCCAGATTAAAGTTTTTAGCTATGATTTCCTCAAATAAATGTTCCGCCCTGTTTTCTCTCTCTTCCTCTTCTCAGATTCCTATAATATAAATCTTATTATGTTTGATGAAGTCCGTGAGTTCCCTAAGTCTATTTTTGTGTTTCATAATTCTTCTTTCTTTTGTTCAACTTCATTATTTTCCATTCTTTTACTTTCTATTTCACTTATGCATTCCTATGGTTCTTCCATACTTGTGTACATTACATCCAGTCTGTTTCAAATTGCAGTTATTTCATCTTTCATTTATGACTTTTTAAAATCTTTTATCTTTGGTGTAAGGGCCTCCCTTAAGTCTTCCATTGTCTTCGCAAGCCAAGCAAATATCTCTATGATTATTGCTTTAATTCTCCATCAGGCATATGATTAGATTTCTCGCTGTCACCTTATCTTGTTGTTTCATGTGGGATGCCTTGGTCTTAGCACTTTGGCTAAGTTCCCATCTTCTCTGTGTTAAAGAAGCCTGTTAGGTTTCTTGTTCCTGAGAATAAGGGCTTTATCATTTCTGATTTTATATGAATCTTTCTCCTTTTTTTCTTAATGAAACAATTTTGTAAACATTTTGAAATATTTTATTTTTTTAAAATATTTTAAAGAATCAGCTATTATATTAGTTTCATTGATCTTTAATTTTTACAGCCTTTATATCTACTAGGATCTTATTTCCTTTATTTTATTAACTTTGGATATGATTTGTTCTTTTTCTAGTTCTTTTAGGTGTAATGTTAGATTATGTATTTGAAAATTTTATTTCCAGAGGTAAGCCCGTATCCCTATCAACTTCCCTCTTTAAAGTCCTTGGATGAAGTCAAAGAGTTGGAACTGATGTGTTTCCATTTGTGTTAAGGTATATTTTAAATTCCTTTTTGATGCCTTCATTGATCTACTGGTTTCTTAGTGCATGTTGTTTAGCCTTGATTTCTAGTTTCATACTATGGTGGTTGGAAATTATGATTTCAAACTTCTGAAATTTATGGAGACTTCTTTTTTGGCCTGGAATGTATCAATCCTGGGGAAAGTTTCATTTGATTTGAAAAGAATGTTTCTGCTGCTTTGGGATGGGGTATTCTGTATATATGTGTTACATACATCGTCTTAATGTGTCATTCAAAGATACTTATTCCTTATTGATTTTTTTCTGGATGGTCACTGATGTAAGTGAAGTGTTAAGTCTTCTACCATTATTGTATTACTGTCACTTTCTCCCTATATGACTGCTAATATGTGATTTATATATTTAGAAGCTTTTATAGTGGGTTCACAGGTATTTACAATTATATATTCTAGTTGTTATATAATATCCTTGTCTCCTATTATAGTCTATTTAAAATCTATTCTGATATAAATAATGCTATCCTAGCTGTTTTGTTTTGCTTCCTTCTTTCCCTGGAGATACTCATATGGAACATTCTGTCTATATAATAGTGTTTATTAAGTGGATGGTAGCTTAAGTATGAACAGATTTTAAAAGCACACCTTTATTTGCAAATCAATGTTTTATGATGCGATGTTATATTTTACATCTTTTAAATTGTGCATCCCTTGACTAATTTTTATAGATGTAATTGATTTTACTACTATAGTCTTTTAAACTTCATAGTAGCTTTAAAAATGATTAATCTAATAATACCTTAACTGTATGTATGCTTTTACAAGTGAAATTTTTTCTTTTCATAATTTTTTCTTCTAGTTATGGCCTTTACTTTTCCACTTAAAGGAATCCCTTTGTTTTGTAAGACCTATTTAGTGGTGATGAACTCCTTTAAGTTTTGTTTGTCTGGTATATTCTTGATTTCTCCTTTAATCTTGAATGATAACCTGTAGCATAGGGAATTCTGGGTTATAGGGGTTTTCTTCCCCCTTAGCTATTTGAAAGCCAGAAAGGAGAGGTACAATATACTCAAATTTTCATCTGAAAATAAAACTTATAGCCGTATGAATTTTCCTTCTATGTAATTCTTTACTTTTCTCTTGCTACTTGTAACAGTCTCTCTTTAATTTTTGTTATTATAATTACTGTGTGCTTTCACATGGAATTCCTTAGCTTCATATTGTTTGGATTTCTCTGCTTGCTGGACCCTGGATGTCTGGTCCTTTGCCCAGATTAGGGCTATTTTTCAGTGATTATTTATTCAAATAAGCCTTATGCTCCTTTCTCTCTCTCTTCTTCTGGGAACCCCTATAATGCAACCATTAGTATGCTTGATGTTGGTTACAGTGGTCTCTTAACCTATCAATCAATCATTTTATAAGTTATATTTTCTTTCTGCTGTTCAGTTAATTACTCTCCACTTCTCTAACAGATTGCTGATCCATTCTTCTGCCTCCTCCAATCTACTGTTTACCCAGTCTTCTCTCAAGTCTGGTGAGTATGTATATGACGATACATTAGGAAAAGAACCAAAAGCAACAGAGATAACCAGAGTTTTGTCTTGTTTCTATGTTTGTTTCTATGTATTAAGTAGGTCAGCCATGCCTCCTAGTCTTGGAAGTATTGACCTTATGTAGAAGGTATACTGTAGTGCCCAGTAGTGCAATCCCCCATGGTTACCAGAATCAGGGGCTCTAGGGGCATCACCTCTGTTAGGTATATGCACCCTTCTGTTGTGGCTGGGATGTGACTGTTGGCGGGTGCACTGGTAAGCAGGACTTCCCCCCAGCATAAGTGCCTGAGAGGCCTGGCTACAGGGGCTGCGGGAGCACTTGTGGCTGAGAACAGACCTGAGCCTGGCTGTTGGCAGTGACTAGTGACTTTAGATGTGTTGCTCGGGATGTCCCCTCCCCCCAACTTTCTCAAAGCAGAAGTTGCATTGGGGAGTTTCAGGTCTCAACTATGTCTGCCTGGCAGGTGTGTTGGGTGGGGCAGGATGCCTGTTAGCAAAATAAATCAAGAGTGTCGCAATTGGTTCCTACAAGTGTCCAACCAGCTAGTCTGGAGGGCAAGAGCAATGGTGTCCACAAACACCAGAGATCAGACCCCTTCCTCTCCAGCACATATCCTCAAATTAGTCAATAAATCTCCCTAATGTATATAGCAGGTGACCTTCCAAACCTTTGCTTTGGTGCTGGGTCACCGATATAGCATGCCAGTACTTTATGAGCAAAGAATCACTTTACTATAATATTCTGGATCTCCTGGACTTAAACCCTTCTAATTTTGAAAAGTCCTAGAGATAAGACCTACTAATTTTCAAAAACAGACATTTTAGGGGTCATCTTCCCAGTGTAGGTCCCCAAGGCTAGGGATATTCAATGTGGGGTTTGACCTGCTTGCTTGTCAGGGAGGACATGCCTGTCTGTGATATCCCTCCCACATTTGGAACTCCTACCCTATGCCCATTCTGGTTCCAAATCTTGTGGTAGCAACCGCCACATGTATTGCAACTCATTCGGAAAATGACTTGGCAGAATAGATCTTCCATAGCTATAGATATAAAGGGAACTGGGCAGCGACACAGCTGGGAACCAGACTCCTGGAGCAGGAATGCACAAATGGGAGAGATATCATAGGTGTGGAGGAATAAGAGGGATCAAGCCTCACACCTGGCACCTGAGGACCTGCACAAAGATGAGCCTCCCCACCCCACCCCGGGTCAATGTCTGGCTTTCAAAATCAGCTGGGCTTAGCTCCAGGAGAATCCGAGGGGTACAGAAAACTGAGTAGCTGCTCTTAATGAGACAGTGCTTTTTCAATCAGTCCAAGACTCAGCTCCAATGCAGCAGTTTGTAAAGCATCTGGGTTACACAAGACAGAGATTTATTGACTAATTTTAGACTGTGTGCCAGAGAGAGACATGTATCAACAGTTTGCCCTGAGGATTGAAGAGCTGGCAGGTTCTATTTGTATTGCTCTTTTTCAGTGTAGCTACCTGGAAACTTGCTAGAGCCTGTTCTGACCTTCTCCATGTACCTTGCTAGCACTCTTTGCCCCATTGAGGCAGGGACCCCTGCAAAACAACTGCCAACTTACCACATGTCCTGTCCTGTGTGTCTCAGGACTATTGTCCTCTCAGGGTGACCAGCACAATGCTTCACTCGGCAGTTAGCACCAGTGTCCCTAGGGAATGATTCCTGCTCCAGGGATAGGGAAGCTAGTTGCATCTACAAACATTGCCCCTGTAGTGAAAATCATGCCTCTCAGGCAGCTGTACCAGGTGCAACCTCTGCTTACCAGTGCACACAGGGTCGTCTGGCGAGTCACTGCTGAGAGGCAGGTTGAGGGATGAGCTTGGCTACCAGCATGCACATAGCCACTGGGGACATCTAGAGCATTTGGTTCTGATGACCAGAGGGGATTGCTAACAAGGCACCTAACAAAGCATCACAGGACACCTTCTACATACGGCCACAGAGAGACAGACAAAAGGAGGAGTAGAAGAATATGTTCCAAATGAAAGAACAAAACGTCAGGAAAAGTGCTATAGGGAACAGATATAAGCAATCTACCTGATAGAGTTCAAGGTAACGGTCATAAAGCTACTCACCCAATGTGAGAGAAGACTGAAATATACAATACACTACAAGGCATCAACAGCAGCTAAGAGGACACAGAAGAATGGTCACTAGAAACCAATGACACTGAACAACAACAAAACGGAAGCCAAATTAAAAAGAAATGGGTTAAGGGACAAATTCAAGTATGCTAAGATTCACATTATAAGGGTTCCAGAAGGAGAAGAGAAAGGGGCAGAAGAAACAGGTGAAGGAGGAATGGATTAATACTTGCCTATCTGGGGAAAAAACAGACGTCCAGGTCCAGGAAGCACAAAGAGCCCCAAACACGATGAACCTAAGTGGCCCACAGCAACACAAAGTAATTACAATGCCAAAAATGTAAAGACATAATCTTAAAGACAGAAAGAGAAAAAGAAACACTTACTTGACAGGCCACAGGAAGTAGCATGACATATTCAAAGTGCTGAAAGAAAGAAAAACAAAAAACTTACAGCCAAGAACACTCTAACTTCAATTCATTCATAACTGAGGGAGAAATAAAGTTTCCCAGACAAAAGTTAAAGAAGTTCATTTACTATTAAACTTTATAAGAGATGTTAAAGAGACTTCTTTAAGTGGAGAGAAGAAAAGGGCATAACTTGAAGTAAATTTCACTGGGAGAAAGCAACCATGGAGTAATTGTATATCAGTCACTTGTAAAGCAAGTATGAAGGTTAAAAGACAATAGTAGTAAAATCAATTATATCTACAAAATTAGCCAAACGAAATACAAAACACAAAGAGGTAGAGTATGACATCATAAAACATGGGTGAGGAAGTATAAGTATAGTGTTTTGGAATGTATTTGAACTTCAGCAACCATCAAGTTAATATAGACTACTAAATACATAGGATTTTATATGAAACTCATAGCAACCACGAACCAAACACCTATAATAGATAGATACACAGCACTAATGTAAATCATATCGCAAGGGAAAAGAACACGAGGAAAAAAAAGGGAGAAGACCCACAAAAATAACCAAAAAAACCCCATGTAAAATGGTAATAAATACATAACTATCAACAATTACTTTAATTGTTGTACATGGATGTACATGTACATGGATTACATGCTCTAAATGATATAGAATGACTGAATGTATTAAAACCAATGATGTTGCCTACAAGGGACTTGATTCAGACCTAAAAACAGACACAGACTGAAAGTGAATGTATGGGAAAAGATATTCGATGCCAGTGGTGAGTGAGGTGGGGGGAAAGCTGGGGTAGCAATACTTGTACCAGACAAAATCGACTTCAAAATAAAGACTGTAAAAAGAGACAAAGAGGGCATTACATACTGATAAAAGGATCAATCCAACAATAGGATATAACAGCGGTAAATATGTATGCGTCCAACATTGGATCACCTAAATACATAAAGCAAATATTAACATAAACTGGTACCCTGAAAACAAGACTTTGATGAAAGAAATTGAAGACAACACAAATAAATGGAAAGATAAACCATAATCTTGGATTCTAAGAACTAATAATGTTACAATGTCCACACTATCAAAAGCAACTGACAGATTTAATGCTGTCCCTACCAAAATACTAATAGCATTTTTCACAGAACTGTAACAAATAATTCTACAATTTTTATTGAAAACCAGAACAGAAGCCAAACAGCCAAAGCAATCCCGAGAAAGAATAGACCTGGCGATTTTCGCAGTCCCAGATTTCAAACCGTATTACAAAGCTACATTAATAAAAACAGTATGGTATTGCACAAAAATAAACACAAAGATTAATGAAACAGAAAAAAGAGCCCAGAAATAAACCCATATTGATATGGTAAATTAATCTATTACAAAGGAGCCAAGAGAAACCTAAGCAAAAATAAGCCATCAGGACACTACATCACACTAAAAAGGTTTTGCCCAGTGAAGGAAACCATAACCCAAGCAAAAAGGCAGCCTACTCAATGGGATGCAATATTTGCAAATGATGTATCCAATAAGGGGTTAATGTACAAACTATATGAGGAATTTACACATTTCAGTGCCAAAACAAAAGAAAAACACATAGAATCTGGTTATAAGATGCATACAGAGGACCTGGATGGACATTTTTCTAAAGACAACATACAGATGGCCAACAAACACCTGAAAAGATACTCAAAATTACTACTCATCACAGTAATGCAATTCAAAACCACAATGAGATGTCATTTCACACCATCCAGATTAGCTAAGGGAAGATAAGAAATAACAACTGTTGGTTGGCAAGGAAGGGGGAAGAAATAACTAACTTTCACGCAGTGATGGTGGGAATGTAAATTGGTGGAGCTGCTATGAAAAACATACCTTATGACCAAGGAATTCTACTGGTGGTTACCTGCTCAAAGAAAACAAAAACTCCAATATGTGGACCCTTATGCTCTTTGTAACATTATTTACAACAGCCAACATATTGAAGCAACCTAAGTGTATACTGACAGGTGAATAAAGAAAATGTGGTATATAAACACAATGGAATAATATTGAGCCATAAAAAAGAATGGCATCTTGTCATTTACAACATAGTTGGACCAAGAAGGCATTTTACTAAGAGAAAGAAATCAGACAAAAAACACAAATATTTTATGATTTCACTGTCATGTAGAGTAGATCTATATTTTAAAAATAAACAATAAAAATGAATGAGATCATAAATACAGAGAACTTGTCAGAGGGGAAGTATGTGGGGAAACAGATGAAAAGGTAAAGGGAATTAAGAGGTACAAACTTCCAGATATAAAATAAGTAAGTCATGGGGATGAAAAGTATAGCACAGGGAGTGTACTCAATAATATTTTAATAACATTGTATGGTGATAGTAACTACACTTATTGTGCACATTTTATAATGTATGTAATTGTAGACTCATGATATTGTAATGGAAACAATATATATCAACTACACTTCAATTAAAAATAAAATTTAGGGGTATCTGTGTGGCTCCATAGGTTAAGCGTCCAACTTCAGCTCAAGTCATGATCTTGTGGTCCGTGAGTTTGAGCCTCAGGTTGGGCTCTGTGCTGACAGCTCAGAGCCTGGAGCCTGCTTCAGATTCTGTGTCTCCCTCTCTCTCTCTCTACCCCTCCCTCACTCATGCTCTCTCACAAATGAATTAAAAATAAAGAATTGATTTGGACGGAACTAGAGTGAACCAGTCAATGAGAACAGCAGAAAAAATAGTGCTATAATTTTTGTTTTGTTAATGTAGCAGTAATTGATCATCTAGCTTCTGCAAATCTCCTACAAGGGATGGCCTTGTGTAACTCTTCCAAGTAACTGGGTCATTCTGTTTCCAAGTCTGATCACATTATAATTTCTATGGCAGAGATCAATGATGCACCAAATAAGATTGGTAATTATAAAGGGAATAAGACATGGACTATAATAGAAAGTTCTAGAAGCAAACATTCTATAATTCCTATTTCAAGGCAGAAGTCTTGAAAATGTTACAATATTTGGAATTAAAAAATATCAGAAAGATGTATACTACAATCATGCTATTTCCAATGTATCAAACATGAAAAACTAAACTTTGAGTTGATATCACCTATATACTTGTCCACTTCTAACAGCCATTTGTAAAATGTAGGCAATAAGAAAATATATTTTAAAATTCTCCCTGCCTATTACTTAAATTGCAGGCCTGACTTTCTAAACTGACTAGCTGCTAATCTGATGTGGAAGTCTTCTTTGTGCACTGAGTCCGCTGTTTCCAAGCTTTCAGAAATGCATGATTTGCCACGAAACTAGCTTCAGTAAGACATTCCCTGGAGCTGTGTTCATCAGTGGAATCTTCCACGTCTTCCCAGAACACACAACCAAGCATTCATGCATATGCACATATAAAATTTGCATACTACTCATTCAGTGTTTATGTATTTTAGAAGACATACCAAGCTGGAGGTACAGGACAGTTGGCACTATTAATTAGATCTTAATGAGGAATACCATCATCCTTATTAAACAAGAATGTTCTTGATGGTTATTACATTTTCTGTCCCACCGTTTCATAGAGAGGATAGTGGTGCTGCTAATACCTAAATCTTACTTACCATGTGCTGAAGCTGTTGTGAGCATTTTCACATGCCGTGTATCATTAACTTCTCTCAGTAGTTCTATGTGGTTGCTACTATTTTACAGAAGACAAAATTGCAGTATAGCGATGTTAAATACCATATAAGTGAACATAGCTATAAAGACCTTTGTTACATGAAGTTTATTCAATAAATATGTGTGAAATAGATCATTATCCAATGATCACAGAAAGAAAGTCTGAAGCTTGTACAATTGAACTGCACATTCGTTACCCAATATTCAAAGAATATCATTCAAACTACTTTGGATCTACCTAAAATTTTTCAGAGCAATTCAAGGTTCTGTTTAATTCCATCCCAAACTGAATTTTGTTTTGTTCTGCTTTAGTTTATAACTTCAAATACTCTGACATGTTTTATATTCCATTCAACCCCTCTAATTGCATGTTTTGCTAAAGTTAGATAGTTAAAAAAAAAAATAGTGAGGACAGTATGAAGAAGCCTAGCCTCACAAACTTATTTTAAGAAGAGCACTGGGGAAGGGACTGAATAGAGCTGTGAATGAAGACTAAGAAGTCAAATATCCCTCTAACCACATCAGATAAAATGCTTAAAAATGTTTCAGAATGGGATACTTCCAATCCAAATGTAATGAAAAGAGAAAACTTCGGTGGAAAACCAAATATGTTAACGAGTTGAATAAATTAGGCTCAACAAAACATGAGAAAGTACATTGAAAGAAATAATCTTGTTTAGGGAAGCAAATAAATTGCATAATATTACTTTGAAAAAAATACTTAAAACCATTCCTTAATGTTGCCTAAGTAGCTAGATCCATTTCCAAGGATTTTGAGGAAAATAAAGTCACTCTGAACATTATAGTAGTGATGACCTTGTATCAAAATTAAAAAGCCAGGAAAGAGACATACCATATGTTTTCACTCACATGTGGATCTTGAGAAACTTAACAGAAGACCATAGCGGAGGGGAAGGGGGGAAAAAAAAGTCAAAACAGAGAGGGAGGGAGGCAAACCATAAGAGACTCTTAAATACAGAGGACATACTGAGGGTTGATACAGGATGGGCAAAGTGGGTGATGGACATTGAGGAGGGCACTAGGGATGAGTACTGGGTGTTGTATGGAAGTCAATCTGACAAATTGTATTAAAAAGTTAAAGTCAACTTTGATTAGAATATAATATTTATATTAGCAAGTGAAAAGTAGGAAGACAATGTCTACAATGCTTTGGCAGGGATATGATGCTTGGGGGATAGCTGGTGGATGGGGATTTAGCCACCATATGCTCAATCCATAAAACCAGGTCCTATTTTTTTAATTGAATATCTGTGACGAAAGTATACTACCACACAGGGAAAAGGATTCAAAGATAAATTTGATAGTTAAAAACAAGTGGAACTGTTCCAAAAAGGAAAATAGTGAGAGCAAAACTTCAATAAGATGAACATGACTGATAAAAAGGTAGAATATGTTGGATTCTTTAGTAAGAGTTGGTCAACACAGTAAACAAATGCCTTGCCTGATCATCCGGCTATCAACAAGCCTGAGGTCCTTACTAGAAGTATAATTAAATGATTAGGCAACAAACTCTTAAACCTAACTACAACCATATACTTTAGGCTCCAAAATGCCAGACCCCATATAATTGCTTCTTCACCGAAAAGAAAGGTAAAGGTGACATCTTTGTAAAAGCCTTCAGGAAAAAGAAGCAAATGTGTATTCATTCTGAAACCTCATGACACAAAAGGTACCAAACAGCCTTGTATTAAAAATTCAAATGGGCCTTAGAGGTCCAAGATAGCAGCCACACAGAACCTACAACTGTCTGTAGAGGAATGCCTCTTGAGGAAGAACTGAGGGACTGATTGAATGGCTTCTGTACAACAGAAGGTAGAGGGAAGATACATAGAAGGGCAAGGTGACAGAGAAACAGTAACCTGTCCCTGTTGCTGCAAAATGCTGAACAGAGGGAGATCAATGAGGGGCCTAGGTGTAGATTTCTTGCCCTAAAAAAAAAAAAAAGTGATTTGAAGGACAGCTACACTTGCCCTAAAAAAAAAAAAGTGATTTGAAGAGAGAGAGAAAGACAGCATGAGTGGAGGAAGGACAGAGAGAGGGAGACACAGAATTCAAAGTAGGCTCCAGGCTCTGAACTGACAACACAGAGCCCAATGTGGAGCTCAAACTAACAAACTGTGAGATCATGACCTGAGCTGAAGTCAGATGCTTAAGTGACTGAGCCACCCAGGCACCCCAGCAATAGACTTTAAAATCAAAACTGTAACAAGAAACAGAGAAGAGCATTACAGAATGATAAAAGGCTGAGTCCAACAAGAGGAAATAACAATTGTAAATATCTGCATCCAATACAGGAGGATCTAAATAGATAAAGTAAATATTAACAGATAATAAAGGGAGAAACTGGCAATCATATAATAATAGTAGGGACTTTAACACCCCACTTAAATCAATGGGTAAATCATCCAGAAAGAAAATCAATAAGGAAACAATGGCTTTGAATGACATCTCAAACCAGATGGACTAAAAAGATATATGCAGAACATTCTAGCCAAAATCAACATAATAAATATTCTTTTCATGTGCATATGGAACATTCTCCAGGATATATCACATTAGGCCACAAAAACAATATCAAAACCTTTTGAATGATTGAACTCATAAAGCATATTCTCTGGCCAGAAGGTTATGAAACTAGAAATAAATTTCAAAAAGAAAAAAATGAACAAAAATACAAACAGATGGAGACAAAAAAGGTACTCAAAACCAATAGGCCAAGGAACAAAATGAGAGAGAAAATTTAAAAATATCTAGAGACCAAAAAAAAAGGAAACAGAATGGTTAAAATTTTGGAGAATGCAGCAGAAGCTGTTCTAAATGGAAAATTTATAGCAACATAAGCCTATCTCAAAAATAAGGAAAAATCTCAAAAATACCACAATCTAACCTTTACAAAGGAACTAATTAGAAGAACGAAGTCCAAAGTTAGGAGAAGGAAGGAAATAATTAAAATCATGTAATCTATTAAGAAAACAATGGGGGAGCACCTGGGTGACTATCAGTTGCATGTCCAACTCTTGATTTTGACTCTGGTCATGATAACAGTCATGAGATTGAGCCCTGCATAGCACTCCATGCTGAGCCTGGTGCCTCCTTAGGATTCTCCCTCTTATTCTCTCTCTCTCTCTCTGCCTCTCAAAATAAATAAACATTAAAAAAAGAAATAGGAAAAATCAATAAAACTGAGAGTTGGTTCTTTGAAAACATTAACAAAATTGATAAATGTTTAGCTAGAGTTATCAAAAAAGGACTCAAATAAAAGTAGAAATAAAAGTTAAAACTGACACCCAGAAGCAGAAATACAAATATTATAAGAGACTCTTTAAAAATTATAAATCAGGGGCACTTGGGTGGCTCAGTCAGTTAAGTGTCCAACTTCAGCTCAGGTCATGATCTCACAGTTTTTGAGTTCGAGCCTCACATAGGACTCTGTGCTGACAGCTCAGAGCCTAGAACCTGCTTCAGATTCTGTGTCTCCCCTCCCCCTCTCAAAAATAATCATTACATTTTTTAAAATTATAAATCAAAAAATTGGAGACCTAGCAGAAATTGATAAATTCCTAGAAATGTACAATCTTCCAAAACTAAATCAGTAGAAACTGGAAAACCTAAATAGACCAATTACTAATAATGAAATAAAATCAGTGATCAAAAGCTCCAATAAACACAAGTCCAGGACCAGATGGCATCACATATTAATTTTATCAAAATTTAAAGAAGAATATTCCAAAAATTTAAGAAAGGAACTTTTCCCAATTTCTATTATGAGCCTGCATTACTCTGAAATCAAAACTAGACAAAGACAGTATAAAAAACTAAAAATTATAGGGGTGCCTGGGTGGCTCACTCAGTTAAGTGTCAGACTTCAGCTCAGGTCATGATTTCACAGTTCACGAGTTCGAGCCCCACATTTGGCTCTGTGCTGACAGCTCAGAGCCTGGAGCCTCCTTCAGATTCTGTATCTCCCCCTCTCTCTGCCCTTCCCCTGCTCACAGTCTTTCTCTAGCTCTCAAAAATAAATAAAACATTAAAAAAATTAAAATTACAGACTAATATCGCAATGAACATAGATACAAAAATCCTCCACAAAATATTAGCAAACCAAATCCAACAATACATTAAGAGGATCATTCACCACCATCACACGGGTTTTATTCAAGGGACATAAGGATGGTTCAATATCTGTAAATCAATTAACATATACATCACCTTAACAAATTAAAAATTAAAAATCATATGATTATCTCAACAGATGCAAAAAAGGAGTGTGACAAAATTAAAAATCCATTTGTGATAAAATAAATCTCAACAAAGTGGGATTAGAGGGAACAAATCTCAACATAATAAAGTCCATATATGAAAAACCCACAGCTAACATTGTATTCAATGGTGAAAAGCTAAAAGCTTTTTCGTTAAGATTAGGAATAAGGCAAGGTTGTCCACTCTTACTACTTTTATTCCACATAGTACTAGAAATCCTGGACACAGCAATAAGACCAGAAAAGAAAGAAAAGGTGTCCAAATTGACAAGGAAGAAGTTATACTGTTCCTCTCTATAGTGACATATTCCATATAGAGAACTCTAAAGACTCCATAAAAAAATGTATATATAAATTTATATATATATATATATATATATATATATATATATATAATTTCAATCAAGGTGAAGGAATCAATAATCAACATACAGCATGTTACTTTTTACACACTAAAAACAAAGTAGCAAAAAAAGAAATTAAGAAAAACAGTTCCATTTACAATTGCACCATAAAAAATAAAATAGCTAGGAATAAATTTAACAAAGGAGGTGAAAGACCTGTACTCTGAAAATTATAAAACCTGGGTTAAACAAATCAGAGATGACACAAATAAATGAAAAATATATACCTATAAGAATTATCATTATTAATTACAATACCTATTCTACCCAAAGCATTCAGTACAGTCCCTAACATAATACCAAGAGTATTTTTCACAGACCTAGAACAAAAAAAATCTACAACTTATAGGGAAAGACAAAACACTCTGAATAGCCAAGGCAATATTGAGATAAAAGAAAAAATAACTAGAGGTATCACAATCGCAGAATTCAAAATATTTTATAAAGGGATAGTAATCAAAACAGTATGGTACTATACAAAGTAGACATGTAGATCAATGGAACAAAATAGAGAACCCAGAAATAAACCCATGCTTATATGATCACTTAATCTTCAACAAAGGAGGGAGGAATATACTATAGGAAAAGGCAGCCTTTAATAAATAATGATGGGAAAACTGGACAGATACATACACAAAAATGAAACTGGACCACATTCTTATACTACAGACAAAAATAAACTCAAATGGATTAAACACCTCATGCTAAGATCTAAAACCATAAAACTCCTAGAAGAAAATAAAAGCAGTAATCTCTTGGACATTGGCCTTTGCAATATATTCCTAAGTCTGTCTCTTCAGGCAAGGGAAACAGAAGCAAAAATAAACTATTAAGACTACCTCAAACTAGAAAGTTTTGCAGAGCAAAGGTAACCATCAACAAAATGAAAAGGCATCCTACTCAGTGGAAGAAGATGTTTGAAGATGATATATCTGATAGGATGTTAATTTCCAAAATATATAAAGAACTCCTAGAACTCAAGAGAAAAAAAGATTTAAAAATGGGCAGAGGACCTGAATATATATTTTTTCCAAAGAAGACTTATAGATGGCGAACAGATACATGAAAAGATGTTCAACATCCTTAATCATCAGAGAAATGCAAATCAAAACCACAATTAGATATCACCCTTTTGGCTGGTGTCAAAAAGACAATAAATAACAAGTGTTGGCAAGGATGTGGAGGAAAGGGAACTTTCATGCACTGTTGGCAGGAGTGTAAAACTAGTGCAGCCAGTATGGAAAACTGTATGGGGGATCCTCAATAAGTTAAAATAGAAATACCGTATGAGCCATTAATTTCACTCCTGGTTAAAAATGCTAAAAAAAGAAGAAGAATAAAACACTAATTCAAAAAGATATATGCATTCTTAGGTTTACTGCAGCATTATTTACTATTTACAATAGCCATAATATAGAAGTAACGCAAGTGTCCAGATAGATAAAGTAGATGTGGCATACCAAATGAAATATTACTTATTCATAGAAATAAATATAATTTGGCCGTTTCTGGCACCACAGACTTAGAGGATATTACGCCAAGTGAAATAAATGAGACGGAAGAAGTCAAACACAATAGGATTTCACTTCTCTGTACATTTAAAAAGCAAAACACACAACAAAAATAGAAATAGATTGATAATTACAGACAACAAAGCAGTGGTTCACAGAAGGGGATTATGTGGGCGATTGATAGGTAAAATAGATAAAAAAGATTAAAAGGTACACCCTTGCAGTTATAGAATAAATAAGTCATGAGCATAATAAAGCACAGCAGGGGAAATACAGCCAACAATGTTAGAATAAGTTTATATGGTGACACACGGTAACCCGATGTACAGGGATCATTTTACAACGGATACAACTGTTGGATCCCTATGTTGTTGAAACAAATATAATATTGTGTGTCAACTATATTCGAGTTAAAATTTTTAAAACTACGAAGAGAAATGGAGAAGCAGTCTTTAGATTAAAGCGAACGATAACCTGAAACCTTGTCTTTTCAGCTGGAAAACTGCTGTCTACGGAGAGAACTTGACAGAAGATAGCGAGATCTTTATGAGCAAAGACTTAATGTTTTCATTCCCAACACAGCTACATTGGTGTACACAGTGTTCACTACAGAACAGACTCTCAATAAATACATATTTCAAGTAAAATGTTATCATGTTACATCCACTGTGGAACTTCCCTTTTGAAAATATTTCACCGGGATCCTATGAATCCTATACATTTAATTTCTGAGTACACACAATGCAAGGAATAGAGGAATACGTTCAATGGCACCAAGAAGAAACAATCTGAGAAATCTAGAATGTAAAACATTTTATTAGACAACTGGTGGGGTTTCTTCAAAACTCCACGAAAGTCTTAAAAAGGTATTTTTAACTTGAAAAGAAACATTAATTATAAAATCAATATGATATGATCAAGAGGTTTTGCATGAAGTTGAAGATCCTGCAAATCTTAGATAGTATCAGGGAATTATTGGTAGGTGTAACAAAGGTATTAAGTGGTACTTAATATAAAGTTCTTATTTATTATTGATCCCATACTGAAGTACATAGGGTGAGTGCTATTATTTTTGTACGTCAGTATAAAATTACTCTAGCGAATAATAGATGAAACAAATATGCCAAATGTTAACAGCTGCTAAACCAGCGTTGGGTATATTGTTATTCACTATATAATTATTTTTGTATGTTTGAAAATATTATAATAAAAAATAAAGTTATAAAAGAAAAAAGAATTACTGGGAGTAGCAAAGACGTTTCCCCCCAGCTACATGATATATGAATTGACATTTATTTAATAGAAATCTCAAAATTCCTAACCTGTGGAAGAGATTTCTAAAAATCCTATCCCTTTGATACATTAATTTCAGGTTTGTTATGATACATTCTTTAACAGCATTTTTATTTCCTTTGTGCATTCAATACCTTCCTCTTCAATAAAGTCTTCTAAGAAAGATGAAAAAAAGGAAGAAAGAAGGAAGGGATAAATAGAGGGAGGGAGGAAATGAAAGGAAGGAGAGAAAAAAAGAAAGAAGGCAGTCAGGGAGACAGGCTGGCAAGCTGGATTATACTTGATTGGATGCAACTAAACGTTTTCATCAGTTAAAATTTCCCACAAGGTCCTTGCTTGAGAGGTTATAGGAAAACATAGAAATGGACTCCAAAAGGCAGAAATCTCTTATAAAGGGCATGCATTTTCTGAGCATTATATACAATTTCAGAGATGACCCAGTGATATACCAGTATTAAGAAATTCATCACAGTATTTCTAATGATAGATTTCATGGAATACAGTTTTTTCTTTGTTTGGTTGGTTTTTGTTTTTGTTTTTGTTTTTCCTGTGCCTGTAAATGTTGTTGTTGCTACTGGTCACTAATAGTTATTGCTACTTTTGAAACCAGTACTGCACTGTATGGTAACCAACTTGAATTTAAATAAATAAATTTTAAAAAATAGTTATTACTTTTGAAAGTTTTCTGTTGGTCAAAAATGCTGAGGACATTAAGGGTTAAACCAAACAGGCAAATTTAAGTGCAAAACCTTTCCAATCCTTAAATATATTATGAGATGTAGTGCTTTCCAAATTTAGTTTGGAATAAAATTTTAAAAAAATTATCATGAGAAAGATGTGTTCTACCTAACATTCTGAGAAAAGCTGCTTCCAATTTTTCCCCCAGCTCAGGGAGCATAAAATGAAGACTATCAAAGTTTTCATCCCTCTGTAAACCAGAGCCTGAGACAATCTTCTTTAAATAGGTAAATATATTATGGGAACTTATCCCAGGGAATATGAATGAAAAACTAGTTATTATGAAACTGGTAAGACATTTGGAATAACCAATTCAAGGATGCAATGATTTGCTCACTGCCATGGGCAACTTGGAATTTATGCTTCTTGGCATTCTTCCATGAACCATGGAGGAAAAAAAAATGCTGAACTGTCCAGCTGGAAGACTGTAGTTCCCTATTAATTAAGAATTGTCTGATAAGTTGTTAACTACCTCATACTTGCAAGTTCACGCGTGAGTTAGAATGGATGCCTAGATCCATGTGCGTTCTGCACACCATGCAGCTTTGTCAGGATGTTGGCCCAGAAGATGTTAAGCAGAAGTCAAGGCAGATCGCAGTGCAGTGGGTGAGAAGAAATGGACACCAACCTGGGGCTGGATACTGAAACCACTGATGGAACAAGAGTGAGGAGCCCACAAAGAGAAGAGAGGTACCAACACATCTTTCTGACTGTGCCAAAGAACTAAATGTGAACAAAGGAGGACGTATATTAGAAGAAAGACATCAAGTAAACCATTAGTAAGTAGGACAAAGTGTCTTTGAGGAAAGGGGAATATATAGGACCAGGTAACTGAAACCATGAACTCTTCTGAAAAGAAAAGAAAGTAAGCCTTCTCCTGTGGAATTCTCACCATTTCTTGTCCTTGTGGGCATATCTGTGTTGTGCATCAGCCTTCTAATGAAGAACTGGCATTCGAATTATCCTTCTCTTGTGGCACCATGGCAGTAACCCTCCTTAAAACCAAGCAATCTTAGCTGACAATTGCATGAACTGGTGTTGAAGTTTATAGCAGCAGTACTACTAGATTCACTGACACAGTATACTTTCTTGGTGTACTGTCATCAAATAGCTATGTCATCTCAGTCCTTCAAGTTGATTTCTGCCATTGTATTGTATTACTTCTATTGGCATCCAAGACTTTAGATCTACTAGTCACTCATCTTATTTCATACTGCCAGCTGACAGGCTCCTGCTAATAGTATTATCTTGGTCTCCTATCTTGGTTTGTGTACTAAGCCTTTGCTCTTTGCAGCCACATGTCCGGGGTCCCGGCTGCTCATTATATCAAGGTGAACCTCTTGGAACTGGGAATAAAACTCTTTTAAATGTGCTTAAACCATTGTGATTCCTGATAGTGACACATTATTGTACAATTCTGATAGATGAAAAATCAGGTTGCATTACCCATTCTGGAAGCCCCAGCCTAAACTAATTCTCATGAGAAATGTGTGAGAGTGTTTTAGTCCCCATTTACTTTCCTAGACACATCTTCTAACTGATAGGAGACAAACTGACCCAACTAGGTTCCCTTTTTTCCATCACTTACCTTCATTGGAGAGGGGGAAAAAATCCTTCTACCCTTCTAGATTCTTTGGGTGGTCTAATAATAAAACTAAAATAACACAGGTTCACAGGAGAAAAAACAAACTTAATGACATATACAAGGGACCCATGAGAAAATAGAGACCCAAGAAGAAGCTACATTCTATATAGAAGAAGCTATATAATACCCAAGAAGAAGCCAATTGAGGCTTATATGCCATTTTGAGGTAAGGAATGCGATAGAACCTAGACTTCACAGGGGATGAAGGTAATTTACATATAATAGCAAATGCAGATGTTTGGCAGTTAGATGGTTTTCATTCCATACAGATAGGCCACTCAGATGAAAAAAGTTATCTCTTGGTACTAGCTCTCTTTCTGGGTGAGGCTCCCTATCTAAATTATTTTAGGTAGTTTAACTGTGAAAGTTTTTTTCATGAGTCTGCTGGGTTTGAAAGTGCCTTCCGTTCAAAATAGTCTACAGGCCAAAGTGGCATATTTGGGGGTGACTTACTCTAAATGCCTTCATTTTCAGTCTTTAGTTCAAGGTTACAAAGTACTTTTATAATTTAAAAAAAAAAACAAAACAAAAAAGGACTGAATAGAATGTATAGATATAAACTCCCAATTAGTTGCTGATGAAAGGATGTTACCCCCCCATATGCATTTTATTCAGCAAGTTAAAAGTCTGAATTTGTAAATTGAGTTCATTCAAGCTTAAACTGGATTTGAGCTTCAAAAGCTCATGGCATTTGGTTTTGCTTATAAATAGTGCTTGACACTTCCCAAATTCAATTAGTTTCGATTCTTGCAAAGTCACATTATAAGCAAAACTTAAGTCTATAAGCCTATTTTAAAATAGCCTAAGTATATTTTAGTGTGTGAGATTATATTTTTACTTTATGTTTTAAATTGTTACTTCATTTCAGGGAATAGATTAGTTCATTTTTTATCATGAATATTACATTATTGGATATTTGGGGGACTGAAGGCTTTTTGTTTGAACATTTTCAGTTTTTGCACTCTTTAATGACTTCATTTCAGTGCTGAAATCAGAGAAATTATGATTCAGTTTTTCTTGCCTTGTGTAAAATGTCTTGTTCAGTAGGTTTTTACTTGCTGTCTGGCAAGAAACTCTATGGAGAGATTTCTTTTCATTTACTTTTTTTTCTCTTTAAGACTCACAAGTAGTTAGAATACAGTAAGCAAACCTCATATACACTTAAAGCTATGATTAGAGATACCCATTGTTTGTGAAATGTTATTTTTGAAATGTCTTTTTCCTAAATCACATTTTGTCTCTCAGAGCCTGAATGTAAGACAAAATAAGAGAACAAAAAGAAGAACTATCTCCTATTTATATTTTTAATTATAGTGATAAGATAGGTTTACAGATGAACATTTAGAAAAGATGGGTCAACAAAACATAAAACAATCTTCTATAATCTCAATACTTAAAGATAACTTTTATTAACAATTTTGTGCATACCCTAACTCTTCTCTATGCATAGGAGATTAAAAATATAAGAATATATGGGGTTCTTGGGTGGCTCAGTCAATTAGGTGTACCACTCTTGATTTCAGCTGAGGTCGTAATCTCATGGTTCATGGTTCAAGCCCCACATCAAGCTCTACACTGACATTGTGGAGCCTGCTTGGGATTCTCTCTCTCCTTCTCTCTCTGCCCCTCTGTCACTTTTTTTCAAAATAAACTTTAAATATGTATGTGTGTGTGTGTATACATATATACACACATAAACATGTGTATGTATATATATTATATATATGAAAATATAAGAATTACTTGAAAAGTGCCTAGCAGTATCAGTACTCATCATTGTTGTTATAGCTACATTTAATCCACTCGATAGTGGGTTAGATCAGCCATTCATATATTCATTCAACACTTATCACTTGAGTATCGACTATGCTTAGGCACTATTCCTGGACATTAGGAAAAAGCAATAAGAAAAAGCGGGTAACAATCCTTATCCTCCTGGAGTTTACATTCCAGTGGAAGCAGATATGCCAGGGAGTGTGTGTGTGTGTGTGTGTGTGTGTGTGTTAAAGTGACAGGTAAATAGAACTGTAAATGCTACATGCTATGAAGTGACAAGTGCTAGGAAGAATATAAAACAATGTAAAAGAACAGAGAGGAAACAATAGATGGTGGGAAAATGTTCTAATTTAAAATAAATCAGTCAGGGAAGCATCACTTGTATCAAGGGAATATTTGAAAAGGCTTTAAAAAGATAAGGGAGACAATTATGGGTAAATTTTGGAGCAGAACATTCCTAGAAGCAAGTGAATGCCAAGCATGGAGATGAAGTTGAGTGTGATAATGTAAGTGTTCCTACTCTTGCCTTTCTAATTAATTTATTCTGCTTCTGCCATAGTGGCTTTCTTGGTCTTCTTAGACATTTTTCCACCATCTATTGTGGTAGAAATTCACTAGCAAAAGAAAACATACATTAAAGGCAGTAGATCAATCACTTACAAAGCTACCAGGAAGATTAAAAGACAATGGTGGTAAAATCAATTATATTTACAAAACAAGTCATGGGATACACAAAATAAAAAGATAGAAAATATGATATCATATATAGGAAATGTGGAGGGAGGAGTAAAAATGTAGTGCTTTTAGAACGTGTTTAAACTTAGGCTACCGTTGACTTATTATAGACTGCTATATACATAGGATGTTATATATGAACCTCATGGTACCCAGAAACCAAAAACCTATCATAGTATACAAAAAATAAAAAGAAAGGAATCCAAGTATAATGCTAAAGAAAATCATCAAATTACAAGGGAAAAGAACAAATGAAAAAAGAAAAAGAAAACTACAAACACAACCAGAAAATAATGACAAAATGGCAATAGGTACATACCAATCAGCAATTACTTTAAATATAAATTGAATAAATACTCCATTCAAAAGACACAAGGTGACTGAAGGGATTTAAAAAAAAAAGACCCTTCTATATGCTGACTACAAGAGACTCAGTTTAGATTTAAAGTCACTTAAAGACTGAAAGTGAAGAGATGAAAAAAAGATAATCCATGCAAATGAAGAGAAAAATAATCTGGGAGAGCAATATCTATATCAGACAAAATACACTCTGAAACAATCTCTGACAGGGGAGCTTGGGTGGCTCAGTTGGTTAAGTGTCCAACTTCAGCTCAGGTCATGATCTCACTGTGGGTTGGAGCCCCACATCAGGCTCCATACTCTGTCTCTCTCAAAAAAAAAAAAAATGTCCAAAAAAAGTTTAAAAAAACACAGTCTGAAAAAATACAGGGAAAGGTATTACATAATGTTAAAAACATCAATTCAATGAGAAAATGTAACAACTGTAAGTACCTATGCCCTTCACAGAGGAGCACCTTCATATAAAAAGCAAATACACATATAAAATATACAAATACAAATATAAAAAGCAAATACACACATAAAGGGAAAAATTGACAGTCATATGCTAACAGTAGGGGACTTTACCTCTCCACTTACACCAATGGATATTTCATCCAGATACAAAAGGAGTAAGAAAAAGATGGGTTAGAATTACACATTAGACTGGATGGACATAACATATATACACAGAACATTCCATCCCAAAACAGCTGAATATACTTCTTTGCAAGTACACATGGATCAGTTTTCAAGATACATCATGTATTAGGCCACAAAATAAGTTTCAACAGATTTAAGGAGACTGAAATCACATCAAGCATCTTTTCCAACCACAACAGTATGAACTCAAAATCATCACAAGAAAAAAATGGAAAAAACAAAACAAAACAGAAATATGTGGAACCTGAACAATATGGTACTAAGCAACCAATAGGTCTACCAAGAAATCAAGAAGAAAATAAAAATTACCTGGGGAAAAATACAAATGGAAAACAATGGTTCAAAAAGTGATGCAGCAGGAACACCTGGATGGTTCAGTCAATTAAGCATTTGACTGGCTCTGGTCATGATCTCACGGTTTGTGAGTTCGAGCCCCATGTCGGGCTCTGTGCTGACAGCTCAGAGCCTGGAGCCTGCATCAGATTCTGTGTTCCCCCTCTCTCTCTCTGCTCCTTCCCTGCTAAGGCTCTGTCTCCCTCTTGCTCTCTCAAAAATAAATAAGCATTTTAAAAAAGTGATGCAGCAAAAGTAGTTCTAAGAGGAAAGTTTATACTGAGTTAGTCCTCCCTTAGCAAACCAGAAAAATCTCAAAGAATCTAACCTGAAACCTAGAGAAATAAGAAAAATGACAAAGCTTAAAGTTATTAGAACATTAATAAAGATCAGAATAGAAATAGAGACAAAAAAAGGGGAAAAAATGGAAAAAATATATGAAACTAAGAGGTAGTTTATTGAAGAGATAAACAAAATTGATAAACTTTTGACTATAACTCATCAGGGGAAGAAATAAAGGACCCAAATGAAATTCTGAAAAGAAAATTTCAAGTGGCATACAGAAATAAAAATATTGTAAAGACTACAGTGAAAAATTACAGGCAAATTTAGACAATTTAGAGTAAATTAATAAATTCCTAGAACATACAATCTTCTAAGACAATATCAAGAAAAAATAGAAAATCTGAACAGACTGCTTACTAGTAATGAAATCAGTATTTTAAAAAAATTTAATTAAAAATTCCATTATCAGAAATTTTCACAAGTGATTCCTACCAAACATTTAAAAAGAGTTAATACCTACCATTCTCAAAGAATCCTAAAAATAGAAGAGGAAGAAGTGTTTCCAAATTAATTCTACAGGGCATTATCCTGATATTAATACCAAATATACTACTATAAAAAGACAATTATAGGTCAATATCCCTAATGAACAAGATGTAAAAACTATCAACAAAATATTAGTGAACCAACTCAAAAATACATTAAAAGAATCACCACAATCAAGTAGGATGTAAATGATTATGAAGCGATAGTTCAATATTTGAAAAATAAGCATGATATAGCAGATTAACAAAATCAAAGGTAAAAATCATGATCATCTCAATAAATGCAGAAAAAAACTTTACACAAAATTCAGCACCCATTCAAGATAAAAAGCTCTCAATAAAGTAGGTATAGACGTAATATACCTCAACATAATAAAGGCCATATATGATGAATCTAGCTGGCATCCTACTCTATGGTAGAAAGCTTAAACCTTTTTCTCTAAGATTAGAACAAGAGTAGAAGGTCCACCTTTATCACTGTTATTGAACATAGTACTCAAATTCCTAGCTACGAACCATCAAACAAAAGAAAGTCATCCAAATTTATAATGAAGAAATAAAACTGTCAATGTTTGCAGTTGACATGATACTGTATGAAGAAAAACCTACAGACCCCAACAAATAGCCATTAGAACTAATGAATGAATTTAGTAAAATTGTAGGATACAATATCAATAAACAAAAATATATTGCATTTCTATAAACCAATAACAAAGTAGCAGAAAGAAAAATTAAGAAAACAATCCCACATACAATTTTATTTAGAAGAAGAAAATACCTAGGAATAAATTTAATGGAGAAGATCAAACTATACTCAGAAAACTATAAAACATCATTGAAAGAAAGTTATGATGACACAAATAAATGGCAAGATATTCAAACTGTACCAACTCATGCAAAGAATGAATGTGGACCACTTTTCTTATACTGAATCCAAAAATAAACTTAAAATAGTTAAAGAACTAAATGGACAACAAGAAACCATAAAACTCCTAAAAGAAAATATGGACAAATTTATGGACATCACCCTTAGTGATATTATTCCAGATCTGTCTCCTTAGGCAAGGAAACAAAGCTTAAACAAACAGAAGGGATTATATCAAACTGGAAAAGCTTCTCAACAGTTAACAAAATCATCAACACAATCAAAAAGCAACCAATGAATTGCAGATATTTGAAAATGATATATCTGATAAAAAGTTAATACACAATAAATTCAAAAAGTCAGACAAGTCAGACAACTCAACAGGAAATAAAACAAATAATCTGATTAGAAAAGGGCAACGAACCTGAATGGACATTTTTCTAAAGAAGACCTACAGATGGCCAACAATCACATGAAAATTTGTTCTACATCACTAATCACCATGGAAATACAAATTCAAACCACGATGAGGTATCACTTGATACTAGTCACAATAGCTAGTATCAAATAGATATGAAGTAATAAGAGTTGCCAAGGATGTAGATAAAAGGGAACCCTCATGTACTATTGGTAAAAATATAAATTGGACAACCACTATAGAAAATAGTAAGAAAGTTTCTCAAAAATTAAAAATACTATAGGATCTCATAATTATATTTCTGTGTATTTACCCAAAGAAAATGAAACCACTCACTTGAAAAGATATAAGCACCTCGGTGTTTATTGTAGCATTATTTACAATAGCCAAGACACAGAGCAATCTAAGTGTTCACTAATAGATGAAAAGATAAATAAGATACAGTATATATACAATGGAATATTACTCTGTCATAAAAAAGGATGGGGTCTTGTCATCTGTGACAACATGGGTGGACATGGAGGGTATTATGCTAAATGAAATAAATCAGAGAAAGACTAATACCATATGATTTCACTTACAAGTTTTATCGAAAGAAAATAAAACAAACTATCAAACAAAATACACACACACACACACACACACACATACACACACACAGAAAAAAAACAAACAGAAATAGACCTGCAAACACAGAGAACAAAAATAGGCAGTTGCCCAAAAGGTGAGGGGATATGTGAAATAGGTGAAGGAGATTAGGAAGTATAAACTTCCAGTTTTAAAATAAGTAAATCATGGGGATGAAAGTACATAATAGGGAATATATAGTCAATAATACTGTAATAACTTTGGTTATAACAGTTTGTAACTACACTCATTGTGGTGAGCATTTTGTAATGTAGGAATTGTTGAATCACTATGTTGTACACCTGCAAATAATGTCAACTATACTTAAATTAAAACTTATTTAAAAATTATTTAACAGATTATATAATGACCTAGATTATGACCACAGGATTATGACCCCCGGAAAGAAGTAGCACTGACTGGAGAGAGCCAGGATATAAAATCTTCAAGGTATCAGGGGGTATGGCTTGGGGTTAGTAGATGATTGAGAGATATTAGGTCATATAATATGACATTCAGACCTGAAGGTTTTGGGGGGAAGGGAGGAAGGATAATCTGGATATGGTAATGAGGAAACAGGAAGGATCTCCCTTTTACATTGGGTAAAACAGTATGAGAGGTGTGGGGGAAAAAAGAGCCAGCATTTGAGAAGCTTCCAAGAAAACAGTTAATTTAGGAAAAGGGCAGGTTTTTATTAGAGCATGAAGAGAGAAGAACAGTCAAATTATAGAGGAGTTCACTAATTATTGATTTTGGCTTTTAAAGAGCACAGTGGAAGGATTAGAGAAGTTACAGAATGGAGGGAGATGGGATTAAAAAAAAGGGTGGTATTAAGAGCCTTAAATATGTTAGAATCCAGAGCATAATGAAATACCCGGGATTCTTGAGTTTCTGGCACTCACTGACATAAGCAGTATCCTAATGGCACAATTACTGTTAGTCCTGTTGGTCTCAAGGCAGAGTAGTCTTGGAAGTTAAGAATTAAGGGTAATGAGAGTAGCAATCTCTTTGACATTGGCCTCAGGAACATTTTTCTAGATATGTCTCCTCAAGCAAAGGAAAAAAAATCAAAAATAAACAATTGGGACTACACCAAAAGAAAAGCTTTTGCACAGTGAAGGAAACCATCAACAAACAAAAAGTAAGCCTCCTGAACCAAAATATAAAAGGAACTCATACAACTCAACACCAAAACAGAAGAGAACAAAACAAAATCCACAAGCAATCCAATTAGAAAAATGAGCTGAGCACCTGACAAGGCATTTATCCAGAGAAGACAAAAAGATGGGCAGTAGACACACGAAAAGATGCTCATTATCATTAATCATCTGGAAAATGTGTATCAAAACCACAATGAGGTATCACCTTATACTTGTCAGAATGGCTAGTAACACAGACACGAGAGATAACAAGTGTTGTCAAGGACATGGGAAAAAAAACATAATTTGAGATGCAACATTACTTACAATAATGAAGATGTGGAAGCAACCCAAGACTCCAGTGAGAGCTGAATGGATAAAGAAGATGTACTATACACGCACACACAATGGATTATTATTCAGCCATAAAAAAATGCGACCTTGCCATTTGCAACAACATGGATGGACCTTATGCTAAGTTGTGCAGAAAAAGACAAATACCATATGATTTCACTTATATCTGGAATTGAAAAAAACAAAACAAACAAGGTAAAAACAGACCTATAACTAAAGGGAACAAAGTGGTGGTTACCAAATGGGAGGTGGGGGTGGGTATGCACTAAATGGGTGAATGGGAGTGGGAATTACAGGCTTCTAGTTATGAAATGTATAAGTCATGGGGATGAATAGTACAATATAGGAAATATAGTCAAAGGTGTTATAATAGTAGTGTATGAGGACAGATGGTAGCTACACTTGTGTTGAGCACGGCATAACATAGAGAATTGTCAGATCACTAGGTTGGATACCTGAAACTAATGTAACATTGTATCAACTATAATTCAATGAAAAAATTAAGTGTAGCGGGTGAGAGGATAATTGCTTTTGCTTAGCTCTATGTCATGAACTATTATGTCATAAAATGTGTTATGACATCATTGTAATGGATGAATTGTATTCTACTGTATAGACACAAAATAATTCACAAAGCTAACTCAGTAAGCATCTATTGAATGCCTTCAAGGTGCTAGTCACATGTGCTAGGGATACAGCCCAGGAATTCCACTAGAGATTTTGCCTTGATTGAACTGGAAATACAACAGAGAAACATAAGGGATGAGAATGGTAATGAGCATTTCTAAGTTACTATCAATGCTCACGAGCAGCGGGCATGGGATAGAGGGTGGTGAGAAGCGAATGAAGCTGAATTTACTAGGCACAGATAAGAGTGCTGGATTGAATGAGAAAATAAACAGCACCTCTGGGAAAATAAAAGGACATAAAGTTTGAGAGGACAGTGGATGGTGACTGGACAGTGGCGTAAAGCCAAAGCAATGAGCAAGTGCAGAACACACAGCCTTATAAATCTTGGCAAGAGGTGTTTGATTTTTGTTTCCTCTCATTTTGCAACTACTAGACACTTGTATAGTTGTCTTTTTTTTTTTTTTGTTATTATACATAACCTGATTGTTGTTGATGACAATGACTGTGTCTTAGATAATCTTTTCCTTTGGATACTCTCTCTAGAATTGTTTAGTGGGAAGAAAAATAACATGAATATTTGAATCTAATTTTAAAATATTCTTTAATTAGTAAAGCCTCTTCCCCTTCACTTTTCCCAAAACTTTATATTACCATTTTTAAAATTCTATATGATAGATGAAACCCAAGGTCTCATTTTATTTCTTTACTTGTGATACTGAGTATTTCTTTTTCACCTAAACTGGCTATATATATATTTCCTCTTCCCCTACCAGCCTAGTGCATGACTTTTGATTATTTTTATTAGAATTTTTATCTTTAATTGATTTTGAGTTTTTTCTTATAAGTAGTCTTTTTTACCTTATGGTAATATTTTCCTAGTTTATCTCTGTCTTGACTTTTATATGATGTCTTTGCTATACAAAAGTGTATTCATTTTTTTTTACATTTTTAATTTTTATGGTCACATTTTTTTGAGAGAGAGAGAGAGAGAGAGAAGAGAGAGAGAGAAACTTAATCAGGCTCCATGTCCAGCACAGAGCCTGACACAGGGCTCAATCTCACAACCATGAAATCATGACCTGAGCCGAAATCAAGAGTAGGATGCGAAACCCACTGAGCCACCCAGACGCTCTTACAGTAAAAAATTTTAATAGTCTTTTCATTTGTAATTAAATATTTCATGTTATACTTAGAAAAGCTTTTCCCATTGTGAGATACGTGGTTTTTACTAGAATTTCTGTGGTTTGTCTTCATTTTTTGTTATTTATCATTTTTATACAACTAGAATACGGAGTCTGAGGAAAAACAACTCAAAGATGCCCCTAGGATTCAAATCTACAAATTAAGGAGCTAAATATGTCACTACTTAACAAAAAAAGTACAGAAAGAGGTGCCGAGGAGTAGCTCATGGCAGAAACGGTTTTGTTTTGGAGGCTGGAATGTTACTTATCTTCTAGAACTTTCAATTAACAACTCCATAATGGAGGCTGGAATGTTACTTATTTTCTAGAACTCTCAATTAACAACTCCATAAAAGTGATCATAACTGCCTTATAAGATCATGACACTCAAAAAAACAATAGCTTTAGAAATAAGCTCAGGTATCAGTCACATACGTTCACAGCACAAATAGCCTGTAGAATCATCCAAGCAGATTCCTGGTACAAGTCACTGTAAATTATCAAGAAAATAATGTCTCCCCTGCCCTCCATTAAAAGTGTGCTAGGGAGATGCCCCGGAAAATGGCTATGATACATCATAGCTGGCTGGAATCTAAGTTATATTTAAGGTAAGTGGTTCTGAAAGGAGATGAAATGAAAATTCATAAAGCCTTTCACAAAAGGTATCAAGTTGGTAATTGTAGTTATTAGTTCATATCCAAATTTTCTATGCAGACTTTTGTAGTGAGCTCTCTTCTATCTGCACATCTCAAGTACAATAAGCTTCATTTCCATATTGTAGCCCTCATTTTAATAGCATTTCCTGTTTACGCAGAGTCAAGAAGTGAGTACTTTTGGGCAACATGTGGACAAGTTGTAACTAAATAATAATGGAAAGGCAGCATCTCATCACCATGATCTTTAGAAATTGGAAACTATGGGGAAAAAGTTGCTGTTCTTGATTAAATATTAGCATTAATATTTTAGTAATAGTAACTGTGAAATGTCCTTTTTCTCCTTGAATTCATTAAGCCACCAGAGAAGCTTTACAGACTCATTATCTTATTCACGTTGGGCTTCTCATCTATGAATCTCAAAGAGTAAAAATGAGATTTAATAACTTTTGAGGTCATGGGACTTTTCACATCCACAGTATTATACAAAACATCTACTTTATCGACTTGACTTTGACTGGCAATGTGATCTCTGAACTTCAAAAATTTAAATCCCACAAAGGTCATTTTTTTGTTCAAGTATGGTACAAATACAAAAACTGCAAAATCATAAAGAAATACCTTAACATATCATCACAAATTGAGCACAGCTATGAAAGCTCAACCATTTCAATAAGTAGAATATACTACTTCAGAACATCCCTTTTTTTAACATAAAAAAGAATGCTTTCTTCCTCCTCCTTTCCTGCCTTTTCCTTATTCCTTCCATCATTTTTTTTATCTAAACTGAACTACCATCTTTATAATTAATGAATCTGACTATATACTCATTAACCTCAGAGAAAACCATTGTGAGATATTTAAGTTGATAGGTACTTATTCATTTACATTTTCTATAAAATATTAACCTCTGGTTCCAAGTATTGGGCAACTGAACTGATGTTTTAGGAAACAAAATTCTCCATCTCCAAATATGTTCAAATAGATGCATCCCTAATCATCAGGCATTTTTTCCTGTGGCTTATAATTGACTCTCCATAATTTCCAATAAAAAAATCATAATATTATATTTTATAACAACACAAAAATATTTAATTTGCATTTTACCACCAGAGTTTTGAACTTTTGTGTTCTTTATTAATCTCACACCCTAACTCTTACATAAGGGTCAATTCTTGAGTTCTTTGACAGATACTGAGTGAAATTTGTCTTCATATCTGACTACTTGGCTGCCTCAATTATCTTCTCTAATAGTTTAATTAATAAATACATTTTCTTGGGGTGCCTGGGTGGCTCAGTTGGTTAAGTAAGTGTCCAACTTTGGCTCAGGTCATGATCTCATGGTCCTTGGGTTCGAGTCCTGCCTCAGGGTTTGTGCTGATGGCTCAGAGCCTGAAGCCTGCTTCATATTCTGTGTCTCCCCATCTCTCTATATCCCTCCCCTGTTTGTGTGTGTTCTCTATCAAAAAATGAATAAACATTAAATACTTAATCTCACTTATAAAAATATTTTATAATGTTCATTAATTTTTAAGTCCCCAATTGGTGAACAGCAATTTTAGTCTAAACTATCTATAACATGGACAGTTACACACCTAAATGCATTTGTGTGTTTGATTAATACCTGTATTTGATTTATGCAAGTAACTTTTCTATTATTTTTAAGAATTCTCTAACTGAAAAAAGTTACAGTTGTAGCTAATGTTCTACTCCTTACCATTTGTCCCTTTCTGCCAGGTAGTACTCACTTCCCTCGTTGTTCTCTAAAGTTTCCGTATCTATTTTCATATTTTTTGAATTAATGTTTATACTCATAAATAAGATATTTATTCTTTAATGCTATATCCTTTTACAACTTGATTCTTTATTTTACATTATGGCAGTTATTTCTGTGTAATAAAACCATTTTTATATCTCTATAACATTTCACCGATGAATAAACCACAGTTATCCATTCCCCTATTAGTAAAAGGTAAGTTGCTTATATTTCTTTGCTAATATAACAGTGCTACAATGAACACTGTTATTCCTGTTTACTTGTATATATGGAGGTTTAAGCTGGGTAAAACTCTGAAGTGTGGTCTTTAACGTTACTAAATATTCAAATTATTTGCCATAGTTGATATATTAATTTTACTTGAAATAACAATATGGGAACGTTCTCATTTCTCAAAACCTTGTCAGTATTTTGCATTGTAAAACAAACACCTTGCTATTAAACGATGATTGAGTAATGGTGTGTTTTCATAGCACTGAACCAGAGATAGTCATACAACTTGTTATAAGTACAAAAAAGGGGGGAGGATAAGATGGGAAGCGGAACTTCTACATGGCTTAAACACCCAAGTTCAAAACTGTGGTTTAAATAAAAAAAGAAAAAGAAACATTGGGGTTATTAGGCCAATCACTCATTAATGTAGAAGGTTCCTATTTTTGTATTTATGACACAATATACTACTTAAGTGCTCTGGAAATCCTAATGAGTATGAATAGATATTTATTTTATTAGTATGACTATTTATGACTGGAAACTTATTTATAGTGGGAGAAAGTGGACTGTACTTTAAGCAAGGCTGCTGTTATTTCACAAAGAAAATTACAAATATCAGAAAAATATTTTGGTTCCAACTGAATTATTTATGAGGTATTTATTTTTAATATCTTACCCCCTTTCTTAGGTATTTCGACAGGGATATTCAACTTCTTATTTAATTCCTTCATGGATAATCGAAATCCCAATTATTTTCTTCTTTCTCCTCAAGAACATCATTTTATCAATCACATGGGCTTCCCCTGTCTTTTCCCTTCTCTTACATGAGTTTTTCCACTAGCATTTCATCTAAGCTCAAAACTCTTTTTGATTATTACCCTATGTTTTCCACCACTGCCCTCATACACTTAACTCTACTGCTAAGGTACTTAGAAAGAGTGGACTGCCTCTTTAACACTCATTCACTGCATGGCCTGCTTATGGACATGTGATGTCTGCCAACAGCCTACAGTGATGAGGGTCTCACCAGGTTTTCTCTTTATTAACTTCTAAGGATCCATTTCAACCCCTATCTCAGTAAAGTGTTTATAGTATTTGACAGTATTGATTTATCACTCTCTTAAATAAAATATCAGTTATTTGTTGTATTCCTGATAATATACATTATGCAATTTATTTTAGAATGTTAATGCACAAAGAGATTCTTAATCACCTATAATACAACCATGTGGGACTAATACAATTAATGTTCTTTTTTTTCTGCTTTTTTAGTTCTATTATTACTATAATTACCTATAGATATACTGATGTACACTGCCTTTACACTGAGTATTTTGAAATTGCCATTAAGGGGACTTTGAAATTTTACTTTAAAAGGTAACATTAGTGGGGCAATTGGGTAGGTCAGCTGGTTGAGCATCCGACTTCAGCTCAGGTCATGATCTCACTATCAGTGGGTGCAAGCCCCGCGCCGGGCTCTGTGCTGACAGCTCAGAGCCTGGAGCCTGTTTCAGATTCTGTGTCTCCTCTCTCTCTGCCCCTACACCATTCACATTCTGTCGCTCTCTCTCCCTCTCTCTCAAAAATAAACAAACATTAAAAAAGAAAAAGGTAACATTATTGAGAGCACGGGAAGCTGGTGGAATAGCAGGATCCTGAGCTCACCACCTCCCAGAGACTCACCAAGCCAATAACCACAGGTAACACAACTCATTCTGAAAATGATTTGAGAGCTGGCCTAACAGAGCTTCCACAGGTAGAGACATAAAGAGAAGGCCCGGATGAAGAAGGGAAGAAGGGACAGAGATACATTTAGGAACCAAACACCCAGTGCAGTGACCAAAAATCACGAGGGATAACAAGAAAGGAGCCAGGAGCTCAAGCCCTGAATCAAGCACTACTGGCCACAGGGACCCTCACTGGGAGGACAAGAACCCATATTTTCTGGCTTTGAAAATTTGTGGGTCTTTGCTCCAGGAGCTTTGAACTTTAGTGGGACTTCACTCCTGGAGAGCCAGGGGGCAGTAGGAAACCAAGTCTCTGCTCTTAAAGGGAGAGCATACTGCATCATTAGGTCTGAGAGCCGGGACAGAAAAGACAGTTTGAAAACTAGTTGAGGTATACATGAAAATTTATTGACTAATTTTAGAATGTGTGCCAGAAGAGAAGGGATGTACAGGAGTTTCTTCACAAATGGGAGTATTGGTGGCTACCATGTTTTCTTGCCCTCCTTCTTGTTAGCTGGCCACATGCTGATGAGAGTTCATTCTGACACTCTCCATCTACCTGGCTAGCACTGCTTGTCTAGCCCTGATGTTTCCCTGTAGACAGGTACCACCCAATTTGTTTGTACATGTGGGTGTCCCTGGAAAGTGGTTCCTGCCCTATCACACACACCGGGGGGAGCCTCAATTGGCACTAGCATCCCCCCAAAGTGATTACCATATTGTCAAACACAGCAGGTGCCTAGCAGGGGCTAGTGCCATTGAAAGTAAGGGCTACCCTGTGGAGGGGAGGAGTTAGCCTCATGCACTAACACACCAGGTGTTGCTACAGGAGAACTCAGCATGTGGAACCAGGAGCAACCACCGCCCACCCAGTATGCCTGCCGCAGTCAGGACACAGGCACAACAGGTGGGTGTCTGGTGCCCACACAGACAACACCCCTGGAGCACTTGTATTATTGGCCATCACAAGAGGCGTTTTACATAAGGCACCAGGAGACAGAGCTGACATACCTAATATATAGTAACAAACACAGAGAGTCAGACAAACCAATGAGATAAAGGAATATGTTCTAAATGAAAAGAATAGGACAAAACCCCAGAGAAACATCTGCTAAATGAAATGGAGATCAACAACTTGCCTAATCAAGAGTTCCAACTAATGGTCATAACGATATTCACCAGTCTTAAGAGTGGATGAGCTCAGTGAGAATATCAACAGAAACAGAAAAAAATAATAAATACTCAGAGCAGAAGCATACAATAACTGAAATGGAAAATATAGCAGAGGGAATCAACAGCAGATTACAGGATGACAGAGAATGAGTCAGAAATTTGGAGACAGGGTAGTGGAAAGCAATGAAGGTGAAGAGCAAAAAGAAAAAATTTTTAAATTCAAATACGAAAATAAATAAAAAATAAAAAATAAAATAAATGAAGATAGGTTAAGTGACCTCTCCATCAACATCAAGCATAATACCATTTGCATTGTGGGACCCCCCAAATAAGATAGAGTGGTGGGGCAGAAAACTCATTTGAAAGGAACTAGTAACTGAAAACTTCCCTAACCTGGAAAAGGAAACATATCCAGGTCCTAGACTCACAGAGAGCCCTCAAAAAGATGAACCCAAGGAGGCCCACACCCAGACACATAATAATTTAAATGACAAAGACAAAAGGCAATAACTAGAACTAAAATAACTATGGAATGGGAAAATTGTTCACTGGTAAAAGCAAACATACAATAAAAGTAGTAGTTCATGGGTTTATAAATCTAGTACAAAGGTTAAAAGACAAAAGTAGTAAAATCACTCATATCTATAAAAAATTGTCAAGAGATACACAAAATAAAAAGTTAAAGTGTGAACTGTGGAAGGAAGAATAAAAATTTAGTGCTTTTAGAATGTGTTCAAACTTAAGCAATCATCAACTTCATGTAGGCTGTTATATAATTAGGATGTTATATATGAAACTCATGGTAAACAAACTGAAAATGTAGAGTAGGACACAAAAATAAAGAAAAAGCAATCCAAGAATAATAATTAATAAAGTCATCAAATCACAGATCAAAACGAAAGATACAAGAACTACAAATACAACAATAAAACAATTAACAAAATGGCAATAAGTACATACCTATCATTAATTATTTTAAATTTGTTTTAATGTTTGAGACAGAGAGACAGAGAATGAGTGGGGGAGGGGCAGAGAGAGAGGGAGGCAGAATCCAAAGCTGGCTCTAAGCTCTGAGCAGTCAGCACATAGTCCAACATGGGGCTCAAACCCATGAACCATGAGATCATAACCTGAGCCAAAGTTGGATGCTTAAATGACTGAGCCATGCAGGCACCCTATCAGTAAGTATTTTGAGTGTAAAAGGACTGAGTGTTCCAATGAAAAGACATGGTGGCTGAATGAGAAAGAGAAAAAAAAAACAAAACAAAATAAAACAAACAACAAAAAAACAACAAGAACTGTCTATATGCTGCGTATAAGAGACCAAACCTAAAGACACACACAGAATGAAAGTGGAGGGATGGAAAAAGATATTTCATGCAAATTGAAGCAATAGTAAGCTGAGGTAACAATACTAATATCAAACAAAATAGACTTAAAAACAGACAGGAGACAAAGAAGGGCATGTTTAATGATAAAGGTATGTAACAAGAATATGTAATAATTATAAATATCTATGTACCCAACACAGTAGCAGCTAAATACATAAAGCAAATGTTAACAGACATTGACAGTGGTACAGTAATAGTAGGGTTACTTCTGTACTCCTCTTACATCAGTGGAAAGAAAATCAGTAAGAAGACAATGCCTTTGACACATTAAACCAGATGGACTTAAAACATATACAATGAACATTCCATCCAAAACAACAGACTATACATTCTTTTCAGGTGCATATGGAACATTTTCCAGGATAGATCATCTTAGGACACAAAGCAAGTTCAGTAAATTTAAGAAGACTGAAATCATATCAAGCATGTTTTCTGACCACACAACATAAAAGTGGAATTACAAGAATGGGCAGAAACCTGAATTTATATATTTCCAAAGAAGACATACTATGTTCAAAAGACACATGAAAAGTTGCTCATTACTACTCATTAGGGAAATACAAATCAAAACCACAATGAGATATTAGCTTACAAAAGTCAGCATGACTAGTGTCAAAAAGACGAGAAACAACAAGTGTTGACATGGATATAAAGAAGAGAGAACGCTTGTGCATTATTCGTGGGAATGTAATCTGGTGCAACCACTGTGGAAAACAGTAATGGTGTTCCTAAAAAAAGATAAAAAATAGAGATACCATAGGATCCCATAATTCCATTTTTAGTATTTACCTACAGACAACAAAAACACTAATTTGAAAAGAGATGTTACTGCAGCATTATTTACAATAGCCACGATATGGAAGTAGCCTGTGTCTAGGGATAGATGAATAGATGAATAAGATGCGGTATATATCTACAATGGAATACTATTCAGTCATAAAAAAGAATGAGATCTTGACATTTGCAACATGATTGAACCAAGAAAGTATTATGCTAAGTGAAATATGCCAGACATAAAAAGACAGATAACATGATTCCACATATACGTGGAATTTAAAAAACAAGACAAAACAGGCTCAAATAAAGAGAGCAAACTTCTTGTTCCCAGAAGAGAGGTCAGTGGGGGTGAAATAAAGGGGATTAAGAGGTACAAACTTCCAACCATAAGTCATGGAGATGAAAAATCAACAATATAAGGAATAATGAGAATAATGTAATAATACTGTATGGTGACTGCACTTATCATGGAAAGCAATGATTAACATATGGAAATGTTGAATCCATATGTTACACACCTAAAACTAATATAACATTGTATATTAACTATACATCAGTAAAAAACATAAACAGAATTGATAGGACTTTAGAAAGACATATCAGGAAAGAAAGAGGACCCAAATAAGTAAAATAAAAAAATGAAAGAGGAGAACAACCAACGGTACCAAAATACAAAGTATTTTAACAGATTACTATGAACAGTTATATGCCAACAAATTGTACAACCTAGAAGAAATCAATCAGTTCACAGAAATATACAATCTTCCAATAATGGATCGGAAAGAAATAGAAAATAAAAATAGACTTACTTGTAATGAAAGTGAATCATTAATCAAAAAAGAAAAAAAAAACAACTCCAAACAAATAGAAGTCCTTATCCTGGCTTAACAGGTAAATTCTACCAAACATTTAAACAAGAGGAAATACCTAACTAACTTAAACTATTCCAGAAAAACAGAAGAGGGAAAAAAGCTTCCAAATTCATTCTATGAGGCCAGCATTAATGTGGTACCAAAATCAGACAACAACATTACCAAAAAAGAAAGATATTGATAGATAGGTAGATACATAGATAGATAGATAGATAGATAGATAGATAGATAGATAGATGATAGATAGATAGATAGATAATTTATCCATGATGAACACACAGGCAATTACCCACAACAAAGTATTAGCAGACCAAGTTCAGAAATACATTAAAAGGGTCATTCACAGGGGTACCTGGGTAGCCCAGTGAGTTAAGAGTCTGGTTCTTGGTTTTGGCTCAGATCATGATCCCCCAGTTTGTGTGTTTGAGCCCCACATCAGGCTCCCACTGACAGCATGGAGCCTGCTTGGTATTCTCCCTCTCCCTCTCTCTCTGCCCCTCCCCTACTCATGCATGTGTTCTCTCTCTCTCTCTCTCTCTCTCTCACTCAAAATAAATAAAATCTAAAGAAAAAAGGGTCATTCACCACAGTCAAGTGGGATTTACTCTAAGGATGCATGAATGGTTCCTTATTCAAAAATAGGTCAATATGATACATCACATTTAAAAAATGATGGGAAAAAATTAATGATCATCTCTATAGATGCTTAAGTGTGTAAGGAAACTCAACATCCATTCATGAAAAATATTATCAACAAAGTGGGTAAAGAAGGAACATACCTCAATATACTGGCCATAGATGATAAGCCCAAACCTAACAGCATACTTGGTGGTGAAAAGCTGAAAGTTTTTCCTCTAAGATCAGGAAAACAAAAGGATGTCTATTCATACCACTTTGATTTAACATAATACTAGAAGTCCCAGCCATAGCAATCAGACAAGGAAAGGACACAAAAGGCATCAAATTGTTAAGAAGTAAGTGAAACTGTCACTATTTGTAGATGACATGATGCTATATATAGAAAACACTTCAGATTTCACCAGAAATTCATTAGTCTATAAATTAATTCAAGAGAATTGCCGGATACAAAATCAACATACAGAAATCTGTTGCATAACTATATGCTCATGACAAACTAGTACAGAAATTTAAAAACAATTTCCATTTACAACTGCATAAAATAAAATAAAATAAAATACCTAAGAATAACTTTAACAAAGGAGAAGACCTGTACTCTAAATACTGTAAGAATTAGATGAAAGAAAGTGAAGATGACACAAATAAATGGAAAGGTATACTATTCTCATTAACTGGGAGAATATTGTTATGATGTCCATACAACCCAAAGCAATCTACAGGGTTGGTGCAATCCTTATGAAAATACCAATAGTATTTTTCACAGAACTAAATTTTAAAAATCCTAAAATGTATATGGAACTACAAAAGACCTCAATACTTGATATTCGATGTCACTGATATTTCAATTTCAAAGATCATAAAAAATACAATATAAAATATAACATTATTTAATATTATATAAGCATGTAACTTAACTTTCATTTTCCCACAAAAATTACTAAATAATAATGTAATCAATATACATATTAAAAATCCTTGTGAAAATCTCATATTATGAATAGGAAGCATATTTGGCATTAATATCATAAGGTAAAAAATGAAAGGCTTCCTAAATAATTATTTAAAAATTTAATTATTTTAGCTTCACTGTATACAATTTAGAAAATATAAAATGGTACAAAGAACATTTTACAATGGGCCTAAAGTTCTTCTTGAATACACATATAATTTCTAAAGACACTTAAGTAAATACCATACATACTGATTTCTAGCCAAGCAATGTATATAAAACATAGGAAAGTATTGATAATTTCTTAATATATTAAATATTTTTCAAAAATATTATTCTTACTTGTGAAATACTGTTCTCTCATATGTACATAATAGACTAGCTCTGCTCCAATAACCAAGTATTTTAACTAGTATGTTTTAAGCTTTAGCACTAGATTTCTCATAAGAATTCTTCTTTTTTCAAAATGATACTTATTCTACTAAAAGAAATATGTAAACATAAAGCAATATTGAGCAAAAATATATATACGTTTATATATATACACACACACACATATATATAATAAATCTTTATTTTGAGAGAGAGAGAGAGAGCATGCTCAAGTTGGGGAGGGGCAGAGAGAGAGGAAGAGAGAATCCCAAGCAGGCTCCACACTGTCAGCACAGAGCTCAAATTGGGCCACAAACTCCGAGAACATGACATGAGCTGATATCAAGAGTCAGATGCTAACTGACAGAGCCACCCAAACACTCCTTGTTTTTAACTTACAAAAAGTATTTCAAATTTAATGAGGAAGGATCTATAATGTTACAATACTAAGTTTTCAGTTTATATATATATATATATAATATTTATATTATATATATATATATATTACATTTTCTTTTTTGTTCTTAGTAAGCTTTCAGTTTTAGCTACTTTGTTTTGGTATCGTATTTATTTTTCTTTTTTTTGAAATATGTGTAATTTAGTTTGCTATTGTGAATGAACTATTTCAGTAAATTTTCAATGGGCTATTACAATTTTAATCAAGCCTGTGAAATGTCTGTATTTATATTGTCTCTGCTACGCTAAACAATTAAACATTTTAAGTTGTTGATTCTCCAATTATATTGAAATGATATTTAAAGTAATGCACTTTTCCTCATCTTTTACAACTTTTATACCTCTGTTACTGTCTCTGGATTTTTGGTTTCTGTATACCTTCTGAAACAATATTAAATAATAATATCAATAGCAGGTATACTCAACTTATTACTAATATTAGTGGAAATGCTGAGTATAGGGTCATTGTATGTGATGATGACTGGGATAAAGATCATTTGTATGTTAAAGAAATACTCATTATTCCTAACATTAAAACTCTTAAAAGAATCAGCAATAGCTCAAGTGTTTTTTAAACATTTATTAATGAAAAAAGTATAGTAATGTAACTAGTAATACATTTATATTAAAATATCCTTGGGGCACCTGGGTGGCTCAGTCTGTTAAGCATCTGACATCAGGCTCAGGTCATGATCTCACAGTCATGAGTTCAAGCCCATATTGGGCTCTGCCAGAAGCTCAGAGCCTGGAGCCTGCTTCAGAGTCTGCCTCCCTCTCTCTCTCTCTGTGCCTCCCCCACTTGCACTCTGTATATTTCTCTTGCTCTCTTTCTCTAAAATAAATAAACATTTAAAAAAATTTTTGAATCTTGAACCAACATTGAATTAATAGGTTAAAACTTGCATCCTCGATTTCCACATATTGAAAAACAATAGTGGCCTCTAAGATAGCCGTCTCTCAATTATACCTCTGAAAAGCAGAAAAAAAATACAAAGATCATGCTTTCAGAATAACTTGAAGGTAGAGAATTGCTAAATATCAAAATAATAATTAAAAAGAAAAACATTACATCCCAGAGCATGATCTTATATATCCCTGCTCTACCTCATGCAAGCCACAAGCCTTTATACCATGAAAAGTGGATTCTATCAGAGCAAATAAAGCCTTAGCCAGATTAAACAGGAAAGAAAAAAGAACATACATGTTAGTAACATCAGGGATGCCTGAGTGGTTCATTTAGTTAAGCGTTCAACGCTTGATTTTAGCTCAGGTCATGATCTCAGGATTGTGAGATAGATCCCTACCTCCGGCTCCATGACTGAGTGTGAAGTCTGTGTAAGATGCTCTTTCCCTCTCCTTCTGCTTCCCCCAACCCCACTTGCTCTCTTTCAAAGAAAAAAAAAAAATAGGGGCGCCTGGGTGGCTCAGTCGGTTAAGCATCCGACTTCAGCTCAGGTCATGATCTCACAGTTCATGGGTTCGAGCCCCTCGTCAGGCTCTGTGCTGACAGCTAGCTCAGAGCCTGGAGCCTGTCTTTGGATTCTGTGTCTCCCTCTCTCTCTGACCCTCTTCTGCTCAGGCTGTCTCTCTCTCTCTCTCTCTCAAAAATAAATAAAACATCTAAAAATTTTTCAAAGAAAAAAATAATAATATCAGGATTGAGAAAGGTGACATCTCTAGGGGTCTAAACATGGTCCTCACTATGGAAGAAAGTAAGGGAGAAGCCTGTAGGGCTGAACTGATCTAGAAGTATCAGTACGAAGTCATAGCTAAATCTCTTAGCTCTGGCCTTTGGAAGGGCCTCGAAGCAATGACAGCCCAGAATCAATGAGCCCACCTTGCACCTAGATCTCAGTTTGAAAGGAAGTATTTCAAAGGCTGTTGCAGAGTTTTATAACTACTGACAAGCAGGTTGCATAGAAAAAGAATATCACTGAGACAAGACTGTAATGCATTATTTGGGTTCCTTAAGTCCAGAAATCAACTCACAGTCTTTAGGGTTTCCTCCACCAAGTGCTTAGTAGTAGATTCCCGACCACAGCCACTGATCCACTGAGTTAGAGCTTAAAAAAAAATTCACAAAAATGTCTACAGTCAAATCCCAATCCCATATTCAAATTCCAAGATTTGGGAGTTGTAATTCAGACTTTGAATGAAAAAAATCATATTGTTTTTAACTTTGGAATGAGAGCCGCATGTTTTATTTTTAAAATAAACATTCATCTTATTTATTTAGTCAGTGAATGGTGATAAATTTACGTGTATATCATTTTGCCCTTGAATTTATCACTAGTGTCTATTTAAATTGGTCTTTTCCTAAGAGGCAAGAACCATGTGGCTAAATTGATCCTTCTACGACTCAGCACAACAGATAATTTAATGAATTTTGCCTTAATGATAATGATGGTTTAAAAACACTACTAAATTGGAAGTTTACAGATTTGCTTCCTCTTACTTCTGATGGTCATTGCATTGATTGTGATGAACAGATGGTGTGTGGAGATTTACAAGCTATTTCACACAGAGATGATACTCTTTCTCAGCTTACCTCAGCCTCAAATATCACATAACCTAATGGGTTTTTTGAATGATAAATATTGCCAGGCATTCCACTGAATGCCCCTAGCTTTTAAAAACCTTATCAACAAAATATAACAGCGATCAGAAACAAAATGTTCAAAGCATAATTGTCATATAAATTCCTGATGAGTATGTGTCCAAGTGTTGTTTGAGTTATTAACAATGGACCAGCAGTATGACCATAAAAGTTTAAGAGGAAAAAAAAGATATAAAATAATAAGCAAAAACAGTTTTGGAAAAATATAGCTTAGATTTTAAAAACGATTACTAAAATCATAACCTTGGGGATTATCTTCTCTGTAAAGACAGAAATCAATGACATCAACACCATTACAAAAACAACTTTTCTATTATCTACTTTCCTCAAGTTAATCTCTAACTTTACAGAAATCTGGATCCTGGTTAGTTATCAACAGTAAGTCTAATAAGTCACATTCTTTTAGAAATCCAGATGACCTAGGTTGATAAATAGTGCTTTAGTATGACACTCAAGGAATAGAAAGCCTTTTTGTGGCTTGTTTCCAGGTTTTAGTTAACCTTAACAAAGTATTACATTTATTTTGAGTGTCAAATATAACAAATAATGAATTGTATAATATACAACAAACTACTTCTCTCAATTCTCATATAAGCAAACTATTTTCCAGGAATTTAAATTAAACAACTATACTAACCTGTATACTAACCAATGAATGTTAGTGACCACTTTTTGGTACACTCTGTAATCTTAGTCTAGTCAAAGAAGTGAAACAGTAAAACTGAAATTGAGAGTAATATTTGGTATTATTAAAGTTCATTCAGTAGCATAACATATAATAGCTCTATGATGAGTATGAAGTTACCGCTAGGTTTTTTCCAATTTATTATCCTCAGAAGATGTGCTGAAAAATTAGAATTTATATTTGCTCCAGACTTTAGAAAATACTTCTAGACATGGTGTTTTTGCAGTAAGTACAAATTCCCTGTAGCAGAATTACTTAATTTTTACAATTAGTTTTAATCTTGAGAAAATAAATCTTCTCAAATTGCTTTTGATCATTCTGAAATATTATCCCCACACTAGTTTTCTCATACTGTTTGTACCTATGTTCTGTTTTCCTAACCACATTTGAATGTACATGTTTTTCCTCAATGATGTAAACTCATGTGTTATAATACTAGCTTCGCGTATGGGTCACTGGCATGATTTGGTTCGTTTATTTTCTTGATGTCTGATTCGTGTTTATGTTTCTTTGGAAAAAGAACACATGATTCTGAAAGTGTTACAAGGAGGAATGTGTTACATGTTCAGTTTAGGATACTAATCTTGAATGAATTCCTTTACATTGCTGTCATAATAAATTGCCTGCTGCTCTCCAAAGCTAATCAGAAGTAAATAGTGCTGCTATTGAGCTGAATTTCCAGTTTTAGACGTCAGAGCATTTGAAATGATGCACTGCTTTTGTGTTTAGTCAGGTGGTTAAAAGATGTATTTACATCCATAAGATACCGCTAATGAATGAAGAAATAATATGTTTCAAGCCTTAAATTATTTTTCACCAGCTCTCAGAAAACAAAGAAGATTTAGCTCATGCTACTGTCTCTTAGACTAACATTTTAGTTAAAAGATCTCTATCTTAGTTATGACTAGCTTTGTTAGCCCAGCGCCATTTCATCCTTTTTTGGTGACCTACTAAAACTATTTCCAATCAAACATTTTTAAATGCACAGTGCCTGTTATAGACTCTAGCCAGAAGTCCTTTTTAACACGGCGGTATTAATATGACAGACTTCTGGAATCCCATCTACTCTGTTTTCAGCAATTGGGCTATTATTGTTAACCGACATTACAAAACCTTATATAGAGCAAGCTCTATGCTTCTAAAGAACGTTTAAAAGGCTGGAATTTACTTTAGGCCACAAAAAAAGCGTTCATTATTTTTAAAGTCAGAAATAACACACATCACTTCTGAATCTGCCTTTCAGCAAACCTTGAAATTAATGATAGAAAACATTTTAAAATTCAAACACTTGGGAATGTAAACACAGAACATGCTAGAAGTAGGTGATCTGGTATATAAGCCACTACCCGTACATGTGACTGCATGTAAATCAATTAAAATGAAATAAAATTAAAAATTCCATTCCTCAGTTACACTAGCCACCTTTGAGGTACTCAGTAGCCATGGGTGTCTACTACTTACATTATTGCAGAGTGAAAATACACGACATTCATCATTGCAGAATTTCTTATTTGTGCTGAACTATAGCTGCCAGTACCAGCTTCTCTATTCGACTAACTTTGATATGTGATAACTTTTATTCCAATTTTATCTATACCACGTCAGTATTTGAACAGAACCATAAACTATCTCTATAAGGTTTATATATTCATTTTTACTCATTTAGAAACCTTATAATACCACCTTTTTTCATACTTTTTTTCCTGGCAGGAACTAAAAGTAATATATTAAAATTTGCCATAAATTGTCTTCCTGTTAATTCACACTTGCATTTTTACGTCTTTCCTTAAATGGTATATTGCCAATTTATTTAAGGCATAAAACCTGGAAGCTGTAATAGTTTCAGACTGACGTGTAACTTTCGTTAATCCCCAAACTCATCATTGTCCTTTTTCTCTTTTAAAAAACAAAAACCAGGGCGTGCCTGGGTAGCTTGGTTAAGCTTCTAACTTTGGCTCAGGTCATGGTCACGTGGTTCATGAGTTTGAGTCCAGCGTGGGGCTCTCTGCTGACGGTTCAGAGCCTGAGGCCTGCTTTGGATTCTGTGTCTCAATCTCTCTCTGCCCCTCCCCTGCTAACACGCTCTCTCTCTCTCTCTCTCTCTCTCTCTCAAAAATAAACAAACATTAATTTTTTTAAATAAAATTAAAAAAGCAACAATAGAATGAGTATGATGCATATCTTTAGCTAAGAACAATGTTACATAGCAAAAATCTTAGAAAACAAGTTTTCATTTCTTTTATTTCCTACTGTGATTTGGAAGTTAGAATCCAGCTTTTAATTCTACTAATTTGTGGATAAACAGATGTGTGCCTAATGTCCCAAGCAACAATGCCAGCTTCAGGTCTTCCTGCTTTCATACAGTGCCAGTATGTAAACAAAATTGTGTCACTATTTCCCAAAGCTGTACTGAGCTACCTATTTGCTCTTTTGTTTCCAGCCTTCATCCTCTCCAGAATCTCACCTTGCCACGTTTCCACTGTTAATATTACTCCGCATAGTAATATTCCTAATGATCCTTGAGTCCTTTTTATTTATATAATTCATTTATGTATTCTCCTTCTAGTCCATAAGCCTCTTGAAAGTAGAAATTTATAAGTTATTGGTCTTTGTTATTATTTTGGGACTAAGTATATATTAGCTGTTTAATATACATTAGGGAGATTTAGTTGACTATTATCAAAGTGTCAGTCTACAATGAAAAATAGCCATTACCTTTCAAAACAGGAAACTTATAGACGAGTAGCATAATAGTACACTTTTTACTCAACAGAAACTTCAAATGGAATAATATACAAGGAATACAAGAAAAAATCTCAGTTTCCATATCTGGTAATTAACCCCAAATTTATAAATGTTCTCCTTCTGCCATAGTTGCTCTAGATCTTTTCTTTTTAAATAAACCATACAGATCCAGTTGGATTGCCCTTGATAAACACCCCCAGTCTCACTTCCTTCTGTCCTTCCCTTTAAGGAACTACTGTCCTGGATTTGGTATGTCTCCTCATCCATCTTTTTCAACTTTGGTAGGAGCATGTTTTTAAGATGCACTGTTTAGGGGTGCTTGGGTGGCTCAGTTGGTTGAGCGTCCGGCTTCGGCTCAGGTCATGATCTTGTGGTTCGTGGGTTCAAGCCCTGAGTTGGGCTCTGTGCTGACAGCTCAGAGCCTGGAGCCTGTCTTTAGATTCTGTGTCTCCCTCTCTCTCTGACCCTCCCTGCTCATGCTGTCTCTCTCTCTCTTTCTCAAAAATAAATAAAACATTTAAAAATTTTTAAGATTCACTATTATACCCAAAACTCTCTTTTAGAGGTAGCTTGGCCATATATACATACAATCATCTATGTTAATGCTCTTCAAAATTTTAGTTTTAAACTAGCACCTTTGCTTACTGTTTAGAACCCTGGAACACCAGAGAGTATTTCTTAAACAAGCAGATAATTATTTTTGCTATATTTTGTTTCTGAACTCTTTTATGATTAAGTTAAAGGGAAAAACTCTATTTCTTTGTGAAGAATTTTTTTTTCATTCCTTTTCGCTGGCTTCCCAGATAAATAAACAGTGGCTGCCAATTTCACTTTCAGGATAATTGATCCAAATTATCTAGGCTAAAGCTCTTTGAAAAATGCAAACCGCAGTCAATCCTTAGAAATATGATCGAAAGTCTAAAAGGGTGCATGTTGATTTAAAAGTAATATATTTGACCAGACCTGGATAACACCCTTTAAAGATGTGCAGAGTATTCCTTTAGAAAGCTCATGACTGCATCAGTGCATCTGGAGGGCATTTACCTGGGGTCTTTTAGTGACAGGACACTGGGTTAGGTGTTGGTGATGGAATAAGACAATTCAAACACTTGCGAAAGATACCTGTCCTTGTGTAATTACCTCTAGAAGAATATTTCACAAACTATAAATCCTTATTGGACTTGTTAGTAAAAAAAAAAAAAAAAAAAAAAAAAGCAATGAAGCCTGCAGTAACTGAAGAATATGTAATGAGAGAGAGTGATTTGCCCAACTTATGGCAAAGAGAACGTTTCTGGCATAGGAACATCCTAAATGGAGTGGTTGCTGACTATTGGAAATAAGTATGGATTGAAACAAAAAGGGGAAGATAATGGAATCCAATGTAAACTCTATTGAGTTTCTTTGAAACTGCATGAGTTTGATGATTCCTTTCTTTCTGTTCATGGCCCTGATAAGCAATACTGATGAACTCTTGGCACATTTGTATCCTCTTTCACTTTTTGAGAAAGAGTTGAGAAACTAGGGGGCTATTTTTGTGTCAGCAGACAGAACTTAGCTGAATCAAAACTCTAGGTGGAAATAGTCTTTAGGGATAGGTTTCTTACAACCGTTTCACCAGATGTGTTAGAAGAACATTCACAAATTTATCAGGAAGAGAAATGAGGCATAGAGAAATAAAGTGGTTCAGCCCTTAGCAAGCAAACAGTGCTTCGGGACAACATTGAAGAGAATCCTAAGGTTGGAAGAAACATTCACAGGTCATCAATTGCTGTTCTCATTTGTCTGCTAAATGCATTATTCAGCGCCCTCTGCATGAGAAATTTCTATGTCCTTTCTCACTAACGTCTCAAGAGTTTACAAGCCCACATTAATTAACTCTACCGCAAACCACTCCTGCCTGACCAGCTCACTTAACCAGAGTGAACATCCGTCCAGCAGACAAGTTTCCTAGTAATTTAAGTTGCCTGCACAGAAAGGCATGGTACTGCTCATTTTATTTCCAATGTAAATTTTAAAACCATGTTCACCACAAAGTCGGGAGGTTTTAATAATATCTCTGTTTCAGACTTGAAGAGATGAACTAAGGTGTAACAAAGTTGGCACACACAGGATTTGAATTTAAGTGTTGTATGTTATATACTTAGTTTCCACTCAGTTTACTATGTTCATGTATCTATCAGGCTCCATGCTGAAAAGAAGGTGAGTTGGCGAGGAAAATAAATGCCATCCCAATGGGAGTCCCTGGCCTTTACTGTGTTGTTCCACTCCAGATTTTTGTATTACCGCATCTCCACTCCTAAAGCCCACCTACATTTCACTTCCTATTGTGGGGAAAAGTAAGATGCTGCTACTGCATATTTAAAGAAACTTTAAGAACCAAACTTTATGAAGTATAAAAATATTGTTCATCATGATACATTTCTGTTCAATCACGTTTTCAGGATAATGGCAGCATGATATTTTTACAAGTTGCTGCAGTGAATAATTATTTGAGGAATCTGGGAAAGGAAACAGTTCTAGATTCACCCACTCAAGAGAGGGCTTGTTCCGCTGAGTATCAAAAAATAGTCCTAAGATTTCCACTGTGAGTTTTTCTCCAATAAACATAAGCTTAATGTCACTCAACATACTCAACTGGAAAAAGAGATTGACTTATACGCATACTTTGATTATACTTTGATAATCACTACTTTGTACAAAGGCCAACTAGATTGCATTTTCCTTCACCTTCAAAGTAACGTCACTCCAACAATGTCTCCCTCTCTTGTGCTGACATTTTCTTTTTCTACTGGATTATTGCACAAATAGATTCCAGCTCCTAGCTGCCTCAGTTGCACAGAGCTGCCTTACCCAAGCACATGTCTCTCCTTGTGGGCACAAATCTCATGACTGATTTTTCTGGGTTATAAAAACCCAGATATTTAATGCAGAACACTCTTCAGACTCCGTTTATGTTCACAGCACTCCACCAAATGGCCCAAGGCTTTTCTGAGCCCACATCACAGTTCAAATGAATGACAGTTGAAATTCATCCCCTACTCTATCCTGCTTTCTTCTTTTCCCTCCGCAGGAGTTGATCCTTAATACAGCATGCCAAAATCCATCTCTGGGTATGCCTGTGTAAAATGCCATGTGATGGGTTCCTTGTCAAGGTCACAATAAGCTCTTTATGCTGCTAAATCCAATGGACAATTTTCAGTTCTCATCTTACTTGGACTACTAATTGGCCTTGAGCCTCTCTTCACGCCCTATTTTCCTCAGTGTATTTTCCCAGAGCAGTCAGAGCAATGCCTTTAAAATACAAGATAACTCATCCCCTTCCTCTGTTCAACAGTCTCCAATGTTTGCCAGGTCAATCTAAGGAGAAGCCAGAGTCCTTCTAATTTCCTTCAAGGTCCAATATGGCAACATGGTTCACCTGTAACCCTTTGACTTCATTGCCTGTTGCTTCTCCCTTGCTCCTTTTGCTGTAGCCACAATTAGCCTTATTACTGTATCTTAATCAAGCCAGTCATGCTCCTAACTAGTGGCATATCCTAAATGTGAACTAGCTTCATCATTTCTGTCTATGCTCCAACATATACTACTTTTCAGAGATCTTACCTATGTTAATTAAAGCATCCTTTCCTTTCCTTCCTGTATTCCTATTTCCTGAAAACTTTACTTTTTTCCCATTCCATTTTTTTGCCATCTGACATGAAACGTATTGACTTTTTTGGTTCCTCTCCTTCTACTAAGAAGTAAGTTCCATAATGAAAGAAACCTTGTTTGGTCACTACTACAATTACAGAACCCAAAATAATTCAACAAATTTGTCAGACTTAATAATCACTGAATGAATGATTTAACTAATGAATCAATTTCTAAGAGTACAATACATTTTCTGGGGAATAAAAATAGAGTTTCCTTGGGTGTGAACTATATAGTAGCCTAATATTTTACAATATACTAGAGACCTACAACATTGTTATATGGCTCTGAAATGATGCATTTAAAAAAAGTTATCACTTTATTTATTTTTGACGGGCAGAGAGAGACAAAGTGTGAGCAGGGGAGGTGCAAAGAGAGAAGGAGACACAGATTCTGAGCTGTCAGCACAGAGCCCAACGCGGAGCTTCAACTCACAGACCGCGAGATCGTGACCTAAGCTGAAGTCAGATGCTTAACCGACTGAGCCACCCAGGGGCCTCTAAAATAAATATACTTAGAACATTTACTTACTGTTTATTTAATATCCCTCCTGGACAAATGCCTTTCCAAAGCTGCAGTGATTGGTAGAGATATCAAGCATCCCTTATTTTGAGAACCGTTCTAAATTCCAGGGCTGTTCCAAATGCTGTCATTATATATGGAAATGAAAGCAAAGTTTTAAAACTAGAATTCTATTTTCAGAAAAGATTAGGAGGTTCCGTCACTACAGTAATGATTCTGACACATATTCATTTGCAAGGAAGAGGGACTGTGATGAGGTCTTCTCAAAATACAAGATAGTTTCAAAGATATTCTTGGAATAAAACAAAGACCTCAATGCCCACATTAGGGTAAATGCCACTAAAATGAAGAATCCTAAGTGAAATTTAAATCAGCCAGATTCTGTGACTAATGGAATAACTAACCTAGTGAAGGCCTCTAAGGTTCCTGCTTGCCAACCTGCATTTCCTCATCCAAATTTAGGGTGTGTACACCATAATAACAGAAGGACATTATGAGTACATTGACCCTCATGTAGGAGGGAGGTTCAATTTTAACTGTCTCTGAGGGGAAAAAGAAAAGAAAAGAAAAAAGAAGAAACAAATTTAGGATTCCCAGTTAAATGCTGATAATGCTGGCAGATAAATGAACATCTGGCTACTTCGACCTATTCTTCATCATAAACTTGGGGTATGCATCTTCATTATGAACACAGGATTTCTTACCCATGCAGATGTAGAGGAGAGATATAAACCTTTTTCATTAGTAATAAATGAAGCACTAAGAACAATTTATTGGAAGAGAAATTATATAAAACGTCTAGTTTTATAGTTGGGACAGCTTCTTTTCAAAGCTAAAGAAAGGAGAGCCCAAATCTATTGGCTTCCAGTAAACTGAAAAGTACTTAATACTGACAGATGTAAAGTTATTACATTTTAAACTAAAAACCGTATCTAGAAACAAACCATTGAACACCCCAAAGTTTTAGAGTTAAGTAGTAACAGTACATTTGGAATTATTTATTTAACTTTGCTTTTAACTTTTTATTTTTATTTTTTAATGATTATTTTTGAGAGAGAGAGGCAAAGGAGAGAGAGAGTGAGAGTGAGAGAGAGTGAGAGTGAGAGAAAGAGAGAGAGAGAGAGAGAGTATGCACAAGGCGGAGGGACAGAGAGGGAAGGAGACACAGAATCTGAAGCAGGCCCCAGGCTATGAGCTGTCAACACGAGTTCGACATGGGGCTCGAACCCACAAACCATGAGATCATGACCTAAGCCGAAGTTGGATGCTTAATTGACTGAGCCACCCAGGCACTCCAATTTTGCCTTTAACTTGAATAATACCTTTTCAATTTTGAAATTAAAGCCTCAACTGTGGTCAGAGCTGTAGCCTCTTACAAGGGCTCAATGTCCTAACTTAAGCAAGTAAAGATAAGCAGAATTACAACATGATTGTTCCTCAAAAGGATTTTTCACTGAAGCTTATAGGTAGTTTTATAGAATTAAGAGCTATTAGTAATATGAAGAGTAAAAATACTAATTGTCATTGTAAGTACTCTGTGCCAGCCAGCATTTTAAGAAGTTTCCATGTATTTTCCCCTTATATCTTCATTACCTTCTCCTCCTCAGAGTTAGGTACTATTATGATACCCATTTACAGAGGAGGAAACTGAGACTGAGAATTCAAATACTCTGGGCAAGGACACAGAATGAAGTCACGGGGTCAGATTCCTGACCTCAAAGGCCATGTTGTTAATCATTTCACTGTTAACCAAAACAATTAGCTTGGGGAACAAAAGGCTGAAACACAGAGCTCCAACAGTAAGTCTGTCTTCACGGTGCCAGGAGAGGCAGTCATAAATTGTAAACTCCAGGCACTCTTCAGGTCATTTTCTCTCCCCAATGGCAAATAAACAGCTTGACTTGTAGTTTTGACAGAGCACATCAGTTGATTTGGCATCGGCAGGCCAAGTCTTCGTCTAGCTACCATATACTACAGGGAGGTTCTTGGCCACAGTCCTCGTCAGCATTGTTTCACAACACTGTTAATCATGTCCTCCCGGCAGAGGTTCAAGCCGCAACAGAGTACATTAGATCTAGTCTTCACAGCTCAGCGGGTTTAAGAAAAATTTAGAGGAGAGCACTCTGCCCTCTACATCATCTTATTGCCCTATCAACAGATTTACCCTTGGGCAATTACTTCAGGAGCATGCATCCGCAAAGAAATTCCTCAACATCCTAAGAAAGTAAAGAGGTTAGTGGTAATAATACTTCTCCACATTAAGTTTATTTTGCCATGTTTGTTCCAAATTAGGTGGGTTAGCAACTGTTACATGATGGTTAAGTGACAAGACTAGCTTCATAAAAACCACTGGGCCCCCACACATTCCCTAAATTGACCTATTTTTAGGCTCTACATTTTCACACTGAGAAGGCTCATGTTTTGGATTTACCTACGACCGCTGTGTAAGTAACCACCAAATAATATCTAATCCTATAAACTCATCTTTCCTGAGCAACTCAACCTCCTGAAAGGAAATACTATGTTAGCATATTTCCTTTATTTAAATTTAAGTTTATTTATTTTTGAGGGAGAAAGAGTGCCTACATGCATGAGCCTGAATGGGTGAGGACAGGAGAGAGAGGGATGGGCAGAGAGAGAAAGAATCCCAAGCAGCCTATTAGAAATCTGCATGGAGCCGGAGGTGGGGCTCAAACTCACTAACAGTGAAATCCTGACCTGAAATCAAGATTCAGATGCTTAACTAAGGGAGCCACCCAGGTGCCCCAATATTAACATATTTCTAACATCCCTTGAGATATAGTTCAATGGGGAAATTTGATGCTGAATACTAATGGTGTTCAGAAATAAGTTAAATAGCTTAGCAACCCATGCCAGTCTACCTGGATCTCAAAGTTAAAGGACCAGGGTCACTGCCTAATCTAGAGACTGACTTGACTGTAAATGCAAATTTGAGTCAAAGATTGTATGATGAAGAAACTAGGTCATGGGGATAGTGAAGAGAACATAAGAAAAGCTAGGGAAATAACAGTTTGAAAAGAAAACTACAGAGATGTCTGGAATCATAAGCATGCGAGTGAACAAACGATCCAATGTGTCTTATGCCTTAAAGGCACTGTAGTTGTGTACTATGTAGCAAATTACTTAGTAGCTTTAGGACAACATGTATTTATTATCTCCCAATTTCCATGGATCACGAAACCAGGCACAGTGGAGCTAAGTGCCTTTGGCTTAGGGTCCTCATGATGAGGGGACAGTCAAGCTGTCAGCAGGGTCTACAGTCATCTCAAGGCTTGACTGTGTCTGAATGATTTGATACCAACCTGGCGCTCATGAGCCTCTCCTTAGGTCTGCCTCATGATATCAGAATTGGCTTCCAGGAGAGTGGGCTGGCTGGGTCCACAGGGAAAGGGAGAGAAAGCACACACAAGATGTGAGCTATTGTACTTTCACAACTTAATCTCAGAAAAGACATCCCATCACTTTGTCACATTCCATTCACCGGAAGCAACTCAGAAGACCCAACTGTTAATAAAGGGGAGGAGAATACATAAGGGGGAGAGCATCAGGAAGCAAGATCACTTAAGAGCTAGTTTAGAAGCTGCCTTCCAGAAAAGGTAACAGAAAAGCTGGAATGTTACCCAATTAGGAAGAAACTAGCTTTATTTACATCTTATCTAAAAAGTACTCTTCAATGAAGAGTCATGCAGAGTGAAATTGACAGTAATACAATAATAGTAGGGGACTTTAACATGACACTTACATCAATGGATAGATCATCCAGGCAGAAAATCAATAAGGAAACAATGGCTTTGAACAACACATTAGACCAGATGGACTTAACAAATATAAACAGAATAATCCATCTATAAATAGCAGAATACATATTCTTTGCAGATGTATACCGAACAATCTCCAGGATATATCACATGTTAGGTCGTAAAACAATTCTCAATGAATTTAGGAAGTTTGTAATCATATCAAGCATCTTTTCTGACCATGCCAGTGTGAAACTCGAAATCAATTACAAGAAAAAAAACTGGAAAACATGCAAACACATGAAGGCTAAACAACATGGTACCAAACAGCCAATGGATCAATGGAAAAATCAAAAGGGAAATCAAATTAGAGAAATAAAAGTGGAAAACAAATGGAGCCTGGAGACAAATTAAAATGGAAATTCAATAGTTCAAAATCTTTAGGACACAGCAGAAGCACTTCTCAGAGGGAGTTTGTAGCCATATAGCCCCTACCTCCAGAAACAGGAAAAACCTCAACAATCCAATCTCATATCTGAAGGAATTAAAATAAGAATAAAGCCAAAGGTTAGTAGAAGGAAGAAAATAATGAACATCACAGTTGAAGTGACTAAACAAACAAGTGAAAAGATCAATGATACTAAGCTCCTTCTTTGAAAAGATAAAACTGATAAACTTTTAGTACTGATCCAAAAAAAAGAAGACTCAAATAAAATAATCAGAAATGAAAGAAGAGTTACAAGTGACACCAAAGAAGTAAAAAGGGTTGTAAGAGACTGCTATAAAATATTATACGCCAACAAATTAACTACCCTAGAAGAAATGGAAAAATTCCTAGAAGCACACCTGACTGCATCAGGAAGAAATAAAATATTTGGAAAGACTGATTACTGGTAACCAAATTGAACCAGTAATCAAAACACTCCCAAAATATAAGAGTCCAGTACCAGATAACTTTACAGGTAAATTCTACCAAATATTTAAAGAAGTGATAATACCTATACTTCTCAAACAATTGCAAAAACAAACAAACAAACAAACAAACAAAAAACAGAAGAGGAAGGAAGGCTTCAAAATTTGTTCCATGAGGCCAGAATTATCCTGATACCAAGTCAAATAAAGATACTACAAAGACAGAAAGAAAATTACAGGCCAGTAGCCCTGATGAACAGAGATGTAAAAATTCTCAACAAAATATTAGCAAACAAAATTAAACAATATATTGAAAAGATCATTCACTGTTTTCAGATGGGACTTATCTGGGGATGCAAGAATGGTTCAATATCTACAAATCATTCAATGTGATACACCACATTAACAAAAGTAAAAATTCACATGATCATCTCGACAGATGCAGAAAAAGTATTTGACAAAACTCAACATCCATTCATAAAAAAAAACAACTTTCAACAAATTGGGTTTAGGGGAATATATTTCAACACTATAAAAGCCATATATGACAAAGCTACATTTAACCTCATACTCAGAGATAATGACTGGAAAGCTTTTCCTCTAAGACCAGCAACAAGGTAAGGATATCCACTCTCACCACTTTTATTCAACATGGTACTGAAGTTCTCAATACCACAATCAAACAAGAAAGAGAGAGGTGTCTCAGTGACTCAGTTGGTTGAGCATCTAACTTCTGATTTTAGCTCAGATCATAATCCCAGGGTCCTAAGATCTAGCCCCATGTCAGGCTCTGTGCTGAGCATGGAGCCTGCTTAAGATTCCCTCTATCTCCCCCTCTGTCCCTCTCTCCTGCTCCCACATGCTCTAAAATAAAAAAAGGAAAATAAATAAAATGCATTAAAATTGGCACAAAACAAATGAAATTATAAATATTTGTTCATGACATTATTCTATATATAGAATACCCCCAAACACTCCACCTAAAATCATTTAAAAGTAATGTATGAATTCAGTAAAGTTATAGGATACAAAATCAACACAGAGCAATCTGTTGTGTTTCTATACATTAATAATGAGCTAGCAGAACAAAAAAATAACAATCCCATTTACAATTGCATAAAAAAAATAAGATACCAAAGGAATACATTTAACCAAGGAGCTGACAGATCTGTACTATGAAAGTGCTAACTATGATGAAAAACTTGAAGACAACACAAGTAAGTGGAAAGATATACCATGCTTATGGATTAAAAGAATAAATACTTTTAAAATGTCTACAACTCCAAACAATTTACTGATGTGATGCAAAATCTATTAAAATACCACTAATATTCCTCACAGGACTGGAAAAAATAATCCTAACATTTGTACAGAAACACACACACACACAAACAGCCAATGCAATCTTGAGAAACAAGAATAAAGCTTAAGGTATCAAAATCCAGATGCAAACTAAACTCCAAAGATAAAGCAATCAAAATGGCACAGTACTGGCACAAATATTTATTTATTTGTATATTTCTATTATATTTATATAATTATGTAATTATATATATTATATATGTATATATCAGTGGAACAGAATAGTGAGCCCATAAATAAACCCACATATATATGGTTAATTAATCTATGACAGAGGTGAGAAAAATATACAATGGGGAAAAGACAGCCTCTTCAACAATTGGGTTTGGGAAAACTGGACAGTTACATGCTAAAGAATGAAACTGGACCACTTTCTTACACCATAAAACTCATAATTTGTTAACGATCTAAATGTGAGACAAAACCATAAAACTCCTTAAATAAAACATAGGCAGTATTCTCTTGGACATTGATCTTAACAATATTTTTCTGCATCTGTCATCTTAGGCAAGGGAAACAAAAGCACAAATAAACAATTGGGACCATGCCAAACTAAAAATCTTAAAAAAAAAAGTTTATTTATTTTGAGAGAGAGAGAAAGAGAGCATGAGCAGGCGAGGGACAGAAAGAGAGGGAGAGAGAATCCCAAGCAGTCTCTGTGCTGAGAGAATATCTGAATCCCATGAACCATGAGATCATGACCTGAACTTACTGAGCCACATAGGTGTCCCAAACTAAAAGCTTTTGTGTAAGTAAAGGAAACCATCAACAAAATAAAAGGGCAACCTACTGAACAGGAGAAGATATTAGCAAATGATGTATCTAATAAGGGGTTAATATCCAAAATATATTTTTAAAAACTCATAGAACTGAACACCAAGAAATGTATAATCTGATCAAAAAAGACAATGCTTGAAATCAACCACAAGAAAAAATTTGTAAAGTCCTCAAATAAATGGAGGTTAAAGAACATTGTACTAAAGAATGAATGGGTTAACCATGAAATTAAAGAAGAAATTTAAAAAAATACATGGAAGCCAATGAAAATGAAACCATGACAGTCCAAACCCTTGGGATGCAGCAAGGACAGTCCTAAGACGAAACTATATTGCAATTCAGGCCTACCTAAGAAGAAAGAAAAGTCCCAAATACACAATCTAACATTATATCAAAAGAAGCTAGAAAAGGAACAGCAAATAAAACCTACAGCCAGCAGAAGAAAGGAAATAATAAAGATTAGAGCAAAATAAATGAAATAGAAAACCAGTAGAACAGATCAACAAAACTAAGAGCTGGTTTTTTGAAAGAATTAACAAAATGGATAAACACCTAGCTAGACTTATCAAAAAGAAAAGAGAAAGGACCCACATAGATAAAATCACAAATGAAAGAGGAGAGATCACAACCAACACCACAGAAATACAAGCAATTTTAAGAGAATACTATGAAAAATTATATGCCAACAAACTGAGCAATCTGGAATAAAGGCCAAATTCCTAGAAACTCACAAACTATCTGTTTGCATTTTTGTACACCAAAATCTTATGCATTTCTATACACCAATAGCAAAGCAGCATAAAAAGAATTCAAACTACCAAAACTCAAATAGGAAGAAACAGAAAATTCAAACAGACCCATAACCACTAAAGAAATTGAGTCAGTAATGAAAAATCTCCTAACAAACAAGAGTCCTGGGCCAGATGGCTTCCCAGGGGAATTCTACCAGAAATTTAAAGAAAAGTTAATACTTATTCTTCTCAAACTGTTCCAAAAAAAATAAAAATGGAAGGAATGCCTCCAAACTCATCTGTGAAGCCAGCATTATCTTGAATCCAAAACCAGACAAAGACTCCACTAAAAAGCAGAACTATAGGCCTATATTACTGATGAATATGGATGCAAATATTCTCAACAAGATACTAGCAAATCAAATTCAGCAGTACATTAAAAGAATTACCATGATCAAGTGGGATTTATTTTTGGGCTGCAGGGCTGGTTCGATATTCACACATCAATCAACATGATACATCATATTAATAAAAAAAAAAGATAAGGACCATATGATCTTGTCAAAAGATGTGGAGACAAACATTAGACAAAATACAGCATCCATTCTTGATAAAACCCTCAATAAAGTAGGGATAGATGGAATATACCTCAACATTATAAAGGCAATATGCCAAAGACCCACAGCTAATATCTTCAATGGGGAAAAACTGAGAGCCTTTCCCCTATAGTCAGGAACATGACAAGGATGTCCACTCTCACCATTACTATGTAACATAGTACTGGAAGTGTTAGCCTCAGAAATCAGACAACAAAAAGAAATAAAGGGCATACAAACTGGCAAGGGAGAAGTCAAACTTTCACTATTTGCATAATAATCTATGTAGAAACCCCAAAAGACTACACCAAAATATTGTTAGACCTAATACATGAATTCAGCAAAGTCACAAGTTATAAAATCAACATACAGAAATCTGTTGCATTTCTATACACCAATAGCAAAGCAGCATAAAAAGAATTCAAGGTATCAATCCCATTTACAACTGTACCAAAAATAAGATGTGTAGGAATAAACCTAACTAAGGTAAAAGATCTGTACTCTGAAAGCTATAGAAGATTTATGAAATATATTGAAGAGGACTTAAAGAAATGGAAAAACATTCCATGCTAATGGATTGGAAAAACAAACATTGCTAAAATGTCTATACTACCCAAAGCAATTTACATATTCAATTAAATCCCTATAAAGATATGACCAGTATTTTTCACAGAGTTAGATCAAATAATCCTAAAAATTGTATGAAACCAAAAAGACCCCAAAGAGCCAAAGCAATCCTGAAAAAGAAAAGCAAAATTAGAGGCATCATGATTCCAGATTTCAAGCTATATTGCAAAGCTGTAGTCATCAAGACAGTATGGTACTGACACAAAAACAGACACAGAGATGAATGGAATGAAATAGAAAACCCATAAATGGTCCCATATCTATATGGTCAACTCTTTTCTAATAAAGCAGGAAAGAATATCCAATAGAAAAAAGATAGTCTCTTCAACAAATGGTGTTGAGAAAACTGTACCATAACATGAAGAAGAATGAAACTGGACCACTTTCTTACACCATACACAAAAGTAAATTCAAAATGGATAAGAAACCTAAATGTGATACAGAAAACCATCAAAATCCTAGAGAAGAACATAGGGAGCAACCTCTTTGAACTTGGCCAGGCCAATTTCTTACTAGACATGTCAACGAAGGCAAAGGAAACAAAAGCAAACATTAACTATTGGGACTTTATCAAGAGAAAAATAAAACCTTCTGCACAGCAAAGGAAACAACAAAACAAAAAGGCAGCCTACAGAATGGGAGAAGACATTTGTAAATTATATATCCGATAAAGGGTTAGTACCCAAAATCAATGAAAACTTATAAAACTCAACACCCAAAAACCAAACAACCCAGTTAAGAAATGGGAAAATGTGAATAGACACTTTTCCAAAGAAGACATCCAGATGGCTAACAGACACATGAAAAGATACTCAATATCACTCACCATCAGGGAAATACAAATCAAAACTGTAATTGATCAGATTCTACCTCACACCTATCAGAATGGCTAAAATCAACAACACACACACACACACACACACACACACACACAACAGGTGTTGGTGAGGATGAGGAAAAAGGAAACCCACTTGCACTGTTGGTGGGAATACAAACTGGTGCAGCCACTATGGAAAAACAGTATCGAAGTACCCCAAAAATCTAAAATAGAACTACCCTATGGTTAGGTATTTACCCAAAGGATACAAAAATACAGATTTGAAGGGGTACTTGCACCCCAATGTTTATACCAACATTATCAACAAGAGTCAAACTATGGAGATAGCCCAAATGTCCATTACCTGATGGATGGATAAAGAAGATGTGGTGTGTGTACACACACACACACACACACACACACACACACACAGTGGAATATTACTCAGCCATCAAAAAATAAAATCTTGCCTTTTGCAACAATGTGGATGGAACTAGAGTGTATTATGCTAAGCAAATAAGTCAGTCAGAGAAAGAAAACACCATATGATTTCATTCATATGTGGAATTTAAGAAACAAAAAGATGAACATACAGGAAGGGAGGGAAGAAAGAGAAAGGGAAAGAAACCACAAGAGACTTTTAGCGAAAGAGAACAAACTGAAGGTTGATGGAAGTAGGTGGGTGATGGGCATTAAGGAGGGCACTTGTTGAGATGAACACTGGGTGTTATATATAAGAGATAGTTACTGAATTCTACTTCTGAAATCATATTGCACCTTATATTAACTAAAATATAAATATGAATAAAAAAATAAAATGCTAAAAAAAAAAGAAGTATTGTCACAGATGTAGACACAAGGGGACTCCCGTGCACTGTTGGTGGGAATGTAAATTGGTGTAGCCACTATAAAAATGTAATATAAGTTCCTCAAAAACTAAAAATAGAAATATAGTATGATACAGTAATTCCAATTCTGTATATTTGCCCAAAGAATATGAAAATATTAAAAAACTTATATACACCCCTGCATTTATTGCAGCATTATTTACAACTGCCAAGATATGGAAACACCCTAAGTCTTTAAATAAAGAAGATGTGATAAACATCTATAAAATGGAATATTATTTAGCCATAGCCATAGGCGAAGCCATAAGCCTTGGTCTTAGCTCTACGAAGAATAAAACACTACCATTCATGACAACAAAGGCACACATAGAGGGTGTTATGGTAAGTCAAATAAATCAAACAGAAAAAGACAAACACTATATGACTGCACTTACATGTGGAATCTATAAGAAAAGAAATGAACAAAAAATCAGAAAAAGACTCATAAATGGAACAAAGTAGTGGTTGCCAGAGGCAAGTGGAGAGATGGCTGAAATAAGTGAAGGGGATTCAGAGGAGCAAATTTCCAGTTATAATATAAATAAGTCACAGGACTGCAAACCACAGCATAGGGAATACAGTCAATAGTATTGTAATAACTTTGTAGGGTGACAGATGGTAACTACATGATCATGGTAAGCATTTTGTAATGTATGTACTTGGCAAATCACTATGTGGGACACCTGAAACTAATACAATATTGTCTGTCTACTTAATTTTTTAAAAATGAATGTAAGACTCACAAAAGAAAAAATAGTGGTCTCATATTCCACTGTACATTAATGTCACCTGGGGAGCGTGTTAAGCCCCTAGCTTTCTTGGCGTCACCACTAGACAGCTCAATTCAAGAGGCCTAAGGTGACCCTAGATGCACCTCTATTCTTATCGCTGCCCTGAAAAACTAGAACAACAAATTGCTTGCTGACCACACCTCAGGGAAACTCTGATCTAGGTCAGCATTTCTTTTATGCCCTAAGCAGTAACATGAGTACAGTCTCTATTCCCTAAACACACACTCACTAAATTATTTTTTAAAATAAAAATACTAAACTATAAAATAAGCGTTTAAAAAATAAAACACAATTCCCTTCCCCCACTTTTTTTTTTCCGAAAGCAATTGTAAAGCTCTTTTTGAAATAATTCTCAAACAAGGGCGCCTGTGTGGCTCAGTCGGTTGAGCATCCGACTTTGGCTCAGGTCACGATCTCACGTTCTGTGAGTTCGAGCCCTACATCGGGCTCTGTGCTGACAGCTCAGAGCCTGCAGCCTGCTTTGGATTCTGCGTCTCCTGCTCTCTCTGCCCCTCCCCTGCTCGCGTGCTCTCTCTCTCTCTCTCTCTCAAAAATAAATAAACATTTTTAAGAAAGAAAGGAGGCACCTGGGGGGCTCAGTCGGTGAAGCGTCTGACTTTGGCTCAGGTCATGATCCCATGGTCTGTTAGTTCGAGCACTGCATCGGGCTCTGTGCTGACAGCTCAGAGCCTGGAGCCTGCTTTGGGTTCTGTGTCTCCCTCTCGCTCTGCCCCTTCCTTGTTCATGCTGTATTTCTGTCTCTCAAAAATTAAAAATGATAAATAAATAAAACATTGAAATATCACTCAAATAAATTTACCCCCTTAGTTTGGGTGAAGTCCTTGATTTATTGGTGCCTGTGGTCAGTGTCAATTTGCCTACTGAGTCACCCCTAGTGAACTACAAATTGTCATTTAGTGTGAAGAGTAGCCTGATGTTGGTGGGAATGAAATGCTCATGCTATTCAGTACTACATGGGTGGATTGTTTCAAATTACCCAAATTCTGTTTCTTCATTTTAAAAGCAGACAAAAATCATACCCACCTCAGTATGACTATGCCGTGAAGTGAACTGGTTAGCCAACAGAAGTGGACGAATTAGCACAAAGCAAGCACCCCATCTACAATATGTGACAGTATATAATGAACTCAATAATCGGTAACTGTTGTCATGATTACTGCAGCAGGGTAATGTGTGATAATAGATAATTATATTTGTCTTTTGGTGAATTTTCTGTTCTCATTTGGGGTCAGGCGAGATCATCACTGGTAGGCTGTTACATATTGGTTTGTTTCTTACCATTTTGTATATGCTATTCAGTTTTGAGGTTTTTTCAAAAGTACCCTTAAACCTGAATTTATCCGATTAGCAAAATCGTGAACTAACTGGTATGTTGAATTTCTTTTTACCCAAAACTAATAATTTGGCATGTTTTTACTGGCTTTTGATGACCTATTTTTTTAACCTTTGTTAGTGTGGGATTCTGAGTTTGGGTTATGTGTTTGTATTATTATTTTCTGCTTGTGAAATTATTTTGACTTTACTGTTTAGGGTTATGGCCAGACACGCAATAATTATATCAGTAATTCTTCGTGTCAATGGCTTCAGAGCTCACCACCGTCCTAGTAAACATTCACTATTCTTGAGCTCTACCTGACTGGAAAATGTATGTATACATATGTACTTTTCAGTAAAATGCTTGTGATGGGTTTTTAAGGTCTAGTTTCCCTTACAAAATGTTTCATTGAGAAAAATGAGTATAAAGTTTAAATTGTAAAAATTTCTCCTGAAACTTTTTAATTATGTCTCTGTTACTACCTTATATTTGTCATTAAAGAGTATAACTAAGTTCATTCTGACTTCTGTCTGGTGGATAAACCATATTTTTGGCATAGTATCTATGCCAATAACTCTAGTATCTAGACAAGTTAACAGTGAAGTGGATCTTAAGAGAAAACACAGGCCCCAAATAAAGAGATTAGTAGCTACTCAAATTTAAGAACTAGCTGACATTTGGAAACAGGGGCTAACTGTACCTGTATAGTCAAATTTCTCAAGAGAAGTTGTGGTATCACAGTACTTAAATACTGGGCTAACAATTTTTTTTTCTTCAAGTGACACCGTATAGGCCAAACAAAGTATCTTCCAGCCCCATTTGGTTACAGACTGTCATTTGACAGCACTTAGTTAAAATTACCAATTCATCTTTCTGTGATCCATCCAGTCAGCAAATATTTACTGAGTGACTGTGATGTGTCAATCATTAGCTAGGAAACTTGGCATAAAATAGATTCCCTTTTAGTGGATGTTATTGATTTGATTTTTTTTCCTTGTGCTTTTTCTGAACTTCTTCAGAAATATCTTGGGTTGGATGTCTTACCTGCACTTCACCTTTTCACCTCCTTTCTTATTTATATGCCTTTCAATTCTGCTTTCAAGTTTATCATCTACATCCTGGATTCACTTTCTGCAATGCCAGATCTGTTCTTAACCCACCACGAGAGGGACTTCATTTAGAGTACAATTTTAGTTTCCTTGCAACTCTGCTTTACGTTGTACGACCTGTTTAATTTATTGTTCTTGCTTCTGCTTAGAAATCATATCATCATGCATTATAATGCAAATCAGTTTTGAAATACTCTTCCTCAGAATATTCAGAATTATATCCCCTATCTCTTGTATTGTCATATTTGTTTGCAGGTCCCATTTTGGTTAATTTGTCTTTTCTTTTTAAATTTAAAATTTTTGACTCTTAATTGAATGAGAAATATGATCTTGATTAGGTGTAGGCCTACAGGGAAATGGCTTAAATTTTTTTAAATACAATTTATTGTCCAGTTGGCTAACATACAGTGTACACAGTGTGCTCTTGGTTTTAGGAGTAGATTCCTATGATTCATCCCTTACATACAACACCCAGTGCTCATCCCAACAAGTACCCTCCTCAATGAGCATCACCTATTTTCCCCTCTCCCCTGCCTCCCCCACAGCAACCCTCAATTTGTTCTCTGTATTTAAGAGTCTTTTATTATTTGCCTCCCTCCCTCTCTGTTTCTATTTTTCCCCTTCCCTTCCCCCATGGTCTTCTGTTAAGTTTCTCAAGTTCCGCCTAAGAGTATAAACATAGTATATCTGTCATTCTCTGACTGACTTATTTCACTTAGCATAATACTTTCCAGTTCCATTCATGTGGCTGCAAATGGCAGGATTTCATTCTTTCTCATTGCCAAGTGATCTTTACTTAGATTTTAAATCTATACTCTGATTCTGGAGGAAACTTTTGCTTAAATAAATAGAACAAGGCTCATGTGGAAGGTTCCCAGCCTAATGCTCAGTGTCCAATATCAAATAATGTGGCTATCCTCACAGCAAAGAGAACAAGAAAATTAAGAACAATCCAGAGCTCACACTGCTACTAAAGTTCCGGTAGGTTATACCTCCTTGTAGCATTACAATCCCATAATCTGAGTAATACAGTGAGCTTCTCCAAAGCTCAACTTCCTTTCCTGATTATTTGTTCTGAAATAGAATAGGAAAGGTGAAATACAAAGATGAGTAATTTCTCCCAAGTGCCATTAGCGTGCCGGCACATATTAACTCTCACTAGGCCAACTGACTCCATCAGATCATATTTTAGTTTTTGAGTTTCTTCTTTGAGCAATTTTAACTATCTGTAAGGATGAATATTTAATAACTTTTATTCTTACTCAAGGTTCTCCTGGTATCAGGCAGAAATTTTACTCATTTTGCAAAATGTAATGAAACCTATTCAATGTAGCCATTACCAAATGGATCCACTGGCTATTTCTATCTAGGCTTCATTATGGAAACTTCATGCTTAATTTTTCCTTACCTTGAAGTATTTCATTATTCATCATCCTAGAGACTATTTTATCATTAAATCTTCATTACTCATCAATTATCACCACTGATGTTTGCAATAACTAAAAACAGAAAAATAGAAAACACGATGGAGTAGCCTAGAAGAATGATATAATTTCCTTCGTTGGTTTTTCTTATTGTATTATCTCAAGTATTGCACCAGCTTTCTAAGGTATAAAAGAAGACTGAAGACACTCTCTGTATTGGGTTGTTTACTTTTATCGAAGACAACTGAGAATTCAGAATTTTTGAATTTCCACCCAAAATACCAACCAAAGAAAACTAACAAAGGAAGATGTTTCACAAGGCAGTGCAACACTCGAGATAAAAATGAGAATAAAATTATTTGTGTAAGGGAAATCCAGTATGAATTTTCTTAAGAACTTCTGAGTGAACAATGTATTTCTCAGACTATAAAGAAAAAATACATGCCAGTTTGTCATAAAACAAGAACCTAACAACACAGTATTTCATTGCAAGGACATAAATCATCCCATTTTGCTCAAAGTGTGAAAGTATTCTTGCACCTTTTATCATGTTTGTATGCCACAATTCTCTTGATACCAAAAGTGTTGATATGCTTAGACTAATAATTCTAGGGTGTTTTTGTTTAAATCTCTTTATTCTTCTGTAAAGTTTTCATAAAATGACAAAAATGTATAAAAACCTAAAAGGGGTTTATTGGCCCTAGGTGGTAAATGCAATAATTATATTCCTGGTTTCCAAAGGCTTATCAAACATCACATGCTAATTGGTGGCAGTGTCTGATGATCACATCATCATCAAGACCAAATCATTTAAAGCATAAATTGGTCACTGCTTATCTTTCTCAATTAACTGACATACCTTCACTGTAATGATAACAGGGTAATTTGTTCATCTTCACTTATGGTAAAAATGTGACATTTCCTCTCTATCTCTAAGTACACATTGTTGGGAAAGGGCAGATAGGAAAATCTCCATGAATGTCATTTTAAATCCAAAGTCTTTATTTGCTTTAAAATGGAAAAAAAATCAGAATGGGAAAGAAAGAATGATAGACATAGAAGAAGACAAAGGAAAACAAAACAAAATCAGAAAGACATTAATTAGGGGAGAAAAATGAGAAAAGAGGTTCGGAGGAAATGAAAGGGCTTATGAATGGAAGGACTTTTAGAGAGAATGAGAGATTATCCAGTTCAAACATTTTATCACTCATACATTCATCAGCTACTTATTTACTTAGCATCACATCAAAATGTGCCAAGGACAATGCTGGGAACACGAGCTGGAGTCTGTCTTCCCAGGGTTCATAATGCATTCCGCAAGATGAAAGAATAATCTGTTTTCCCCATTTCACATTCAATCCTCAATTTCCAATGCAACCACATCTCAACTAACATATTCAGACGGACTAAATGTTATGCTGCCAATATAAATAGAGGAGCCAGATGGGATGAGTATAGAAGAAATAAAAGTATGATGGAAAGTCAGTGCTGGATTAGTCAAATTCTACAATGTATCAGAAAATACCAAGCCACCTCATTTTTAATAAAAATAAATCTCACTGAAGAATTTATAGTACCATTTAGAAATAAGTGAAATATTTTTTAAGTTTATCTTTTTATTTTGAAAAAGAGAGAGACCACAAGGGAGGGGCAAAAAAAGGAGAGACAGAGAATCTCAAGCAGATTCCACACTGTCAGCGTGGAACCAGGGGTGGAGCCACACCTGGAGGTCAAACTCACGAAACCATGAGATCATGACTTGAGCTGAAATCAAGAGTCAGAGACTTAATGGAGCCACCAAGGCACTCTGAAGTAAGTGAAATATTTTAAGAGACAGAAAAGCAAGGCACTTACGATGCTTGGTGGATGTCTTTTTAAATTTTTTCTTTATTTATTATTGAGACAGAAACAGAGCATGAGCAGGGGAGGGGCAGAGAGAGAGGGAGACACAGAATCCGAAGCAGGATCCAGACTCTGAGCTGTCAGCACAGAGCCTGGTACAGGACTTGAACTCACGACCATGAGATCATGACCTGAGCTGAAGTTGGACGCTTAGCCAACTAAGCCACCCAGGCGCCCCTTGATGGTGGATGTCTTAAGGACCTTAGTTGAAGTAGGCTTCAGACAGGAGGGACGTGCTAAAGACAGAAAAGAAATGTACAGACTAGGGAGAAAAGAAAGCTGCTGTATTCACGAAACAGAAAAACACCAGATTTTAATTGAAACTAAGGCTCATCAGTTACAAAATTTTGGTGACAGGTGACATTGCCAAGAAACTGGCCACACTAGGCAGTGTCTGCACAAGGATTTATAAACTGCTCAGAAGGCAACAGGGGGCTCTTTAAGCATAGTGATACTAACCATCTCTGAACATCAGTTTTCTCATTTATAAAACAGAGGTAAAGTACACCTTTTGTAAAATACTATATTCTGGATTCACTGTTTTTGCTGATGAACAAAGGGATAAGGATGCAAGATAGGTAAACCTGACCTGACCAATTAAAGGAAACTTGGTTTCTGTGTTTTTGTTTTTACTGTTTTAAGTTTATTCATTTATCTTGAGAGAGTGTGTGAGAGAGATAGTGGGTGAAGAGCATAGCAAGAGGGAGTGAGAGAATCCCTTGGAACTTGGGGCTTGATTTCAGGACCCCTAGATCATGACCTGAGCCTAAATCAAGAGTCAGGTGCTTGACTGACTGAGCTATCCAGGTGCCCCTGATTTCTTCCTGTTTAAGACAGACTTGCTCAGGTTGACTTTTTCATTCAGTTCAAAGCTCAAAGTCAAAATCAGCAATGCCTCCCCTCTCAAAGCATCTTCCCTCCCTTTTCTCTTTCTAAAGATGCTTCGGGTACAGAGAGAAGGGAGAGTTCTTACAAAACTATGCAGAGGGCTCTCCAACTCATATGCAGTCTGTATTTGTGAGGGTTAATGAAGTCATTGATTCTTGAACATTAGGACCTCAAGACCCTTTTCATATTAAAAAAAACTATTAAGGAATTCACAAGTGTTTGTGTATGTCAGTGATACTGTTTATGTGGGTTACATTGTTTATACGTTCATGTGGGTCATCTCTTGAGATTTATCATATTAGAATTCAAAACAGAAAAAAAATGTTAACTGCACAATACTTTTAAAATAAAAATTCATGGGGCACGTGGGTGGCTCAGTCGGTTGAGTGTCCAACTTCGGCTCAGGTCATGAACTCAGTTTTTGAGGTCAAGCCCGGCGTCGGGCTCTGTGCTAACAGCTCAGAACCTGGAGCCTGCTTCAGATTCTGTGTCTCTCCCTCTCTCTGCCCCTACCATGATCATGCTCTGTCTCTGTCTCTCAATGATAAATAAACGTTAAAAACATTTAACAAAATAAATAAAATACAAAATAAAAATCCACTGCATATTAACACATTTAATTTTCTCATGAAATATATGTACTTTTTTCCAAAAAAAATTAGTGATAAGAGTGGCACTTATTTATGTTGTGCAAAGCTCTTTAATGTACAGACATTGGGGTTAATGGAAGATACTTGGATTCTCATCAATACTGCTGTATTCAATCTGATAATGCATTTAGTGTAAATATTGCAAGAAACCCCAGCCTTATACACATAATGTATTGGAAAAGGGGTATTCTAATAGTCTTTTTACCTAATGTGGATATTTTTTAAATACTATAACAATATCTAACTTAATGAGAGCTTCTTAAAAATAAGTTGTAATCTGAAAGCATATCAATGAATTTGCACTCATTTTACACTCAAGTTTACCTTGTAATTTGGATGGGTCTTCTACTCATGCATGATTTTGTAACATCTCTTGGGAAATCCTGAATAAGTTATGCAGATATTCCATATGGTGACACATTTTATTAAGCAACATCAAAAAATTATTCATTAATATCACCACTGATCTTATGAGATATATCACTCAAGGTAGCAAATATAAGTTATCCATGCTTATCGGTTTTCTATTATTGCCATTTACTACTAGCTTATGATCTCACAATATGTTTTCAGAAATCCAAAGGGATCCAGCTAGTTTTTCTACTCAGAGTCTTGCAAGGGTACAATCAAGGTACTGGCCAACCTGGTCTCTTAGGTCACCAGCCCCAGCTGAGCCCCAAGAGCCTTCATCCAGTGATGTGAGGGAAGCACGTTGGATGTCTAGCTCAGTTGATCACTTAGAAATAACTGTGGATTACACTAGTTTCTGACTGCTTCTATAAGGGAAATATTAATTGAGATTAATGAGGCTATGGGGAGAATCTGCTTGTAGGATCATTCCAGATGTTGACAAAATTCAGTTCTATGTGGCAGTAGGTCTGGGGTCCCTGGTTCCTTATCTGCTGACAGCCAGGAAGGCTCTGAGCTCCCTAGGGATGCCTGCATTTCTAGCCATGGTACTCTCTCCATCCTCAAACATGCAATAACATGTTGCATCCTCATACTTTAATGCGCTCTGATCTCCTCTTATACTTCAGCTGCTTTTGCCTTCAGGTAGAGAAAGTTCCCTGCTTCAAAAGCTTATGTGATTAGACTGGCCCTTCAGGAAAATCCAGGATAATCTCCCTATTTTAAGGTTCACACCTTAATTATATTTTGCAAAATTCCTTTTGTCATGTAACCCAAAATATCCATGGAGTTTAAAGCATGGGCCTTGCAGGGCCAAGGGATATTATTTGGCCTACCACACCAAATTTCTAATTTTCCTTGAATACTCTTATTTTGCTACCAGAAACAAAGACCATCATTATTTTTTTCTTGAAAGGACAATCTCACTTTGTCCATATTCAAGAAAGTATCTGATACCGAGTTGAAACCATCATTGTGTCTCTGTCAGTTGTTCTTTTAAGTAAAAACAGCATTCCACGTAGGGTTAAAAAAACAAACAAACAGCTAGTTTAGCTAACAACTCAAAAAGCACCCAAGTGGTTTACCTTAACATAAATCTCATAATTTATTATATAGTACTTTATGCATATTTTCCATTTTGTCACAAATAAATAGATGTATACTCAAGGATTGTAATATATAAAATCACCAGTTTTTATTACTTCATCAAGGACATTCTTAAGTGGCATTGGCAGTTTTTAAATCCAAGTGCATGCCAGCAAAGCATACAATGACTCCCATTATGATTTGGTGTCAATGCTTTGATTCATGCTAATGCATCAGCAATTTTGGCCAATATTGCTTGTGCACCATCTATGCAAACATCAAAAAAATACTTTAAAATTATATGAAAATGGCTGTGACCTTGTAGACTTCCTAAAAGGATCTCAGGAACTCCCAGGTCTACAAAATGTCCTTTGATAACCACTAAACACCAACAAAACTCCCGTTTTGTTTTGTTTTGTTTTGTTTTGTTTTGTTTTTGTGAAACCATATGTTTGGCTGTGGTGAAAATTAACCCTGAAATCTAAGTAACTTAACGTATTAAAGGCTATTTATCCCTGATAAAAAATACACTCCTGGTAAGGGTGATTCACCTGGAGAGCTCTTGTCCATGTAGTAATGATGTCTTGGACTGTCTTTCAATGATCTATTGTATACTATCTCATATCTATGTAGACTAGCTGGGCTCTGCTGGAGGGTTCTCAGCAAATGTTTCCCATATAGAAGCAGTCAGAAACTGGCTTGAGCTGCAGATACCCTCAAGTAATCAAAAGAGCTAGACATCCAACATGGCTCCCTGACATCACTGGATGAAGGCTCTTGGGAGCTCAGCTGGGACTGTTGAGCTGAGGACCTGAAAGTAGATTTATTTTCTAGGTAAGCTTCTCACAGCATTGAGTTTGGAGGTTCCCAGAGGGGTGTCCCAAGAATAGCTGTTTTAAGAGACAGGAAGAAAAATGTGTCTGCCCCATTAAGCCTGGATATAAAGACTGGTATTACATTATTTCTGCCATATTTTGTTGGTCAAAGCAGTTGCTTGAATCTCACCTGATTCAAGGGGCAAGGGATATAGTCAGGATATCTGTGGTCATCTTTAACCTATTACTGCTTGAACGAATCCTGAGCAATAGTAATGTCTACCACACTGTCCTGTGGATATTCACTTGAATATAGTTGCTCTGACATTGCCTCTGATTACCCTACTGCTAAACTTGTATATCAGAGCATCCAAATTACATCTGCTTTTCAAGTTAATGGTCCCTGACATATTCCACTATCATGAACCTTTGAAGCTTCCTTGTCTAAAACACCAGGCCTCTTCTTCATGACCCATTCTTTCAGCACCATATCTTCCTGCTTCCAGCATATTAGGATACTAACATGTCAGAAGGGGCTTTTCAGTCCAGGACCCTTTCCCAAAGTTGTTTGACCACATTTACACCTGAAATCTAAGTAACTTAATATGTTAATTTACATGTTTTACATGTTTTGTGATAAGGTTCTTCTTTAATGAGCTATAATTTGGGAGGGCAATAAATTGGGAAAAACTAAACAACTCCCCCTCTCCTGTGATCCTACCCTCCAAATCCGACTAGATATTTCTGTTACACATAATTTGACCTGAGGATTTGGACAAATCCAAAGGCACTCATGTCCAAACGCTTGCATTTCTGTTTTTCTTTGGCTTTACCACTCAGCTCCAGGTCTTTCTACTTCCCTCTTGTCTTTAAAGAATAGCCCCTAAGTCCATTCCCTTCTGCTATTACTAATAGTAAAAACAATCCAGTTTCACCACAAGTCACTCTCTATAGATGAAAGGAAATATTTATAATTTAGAAGGGGAAAAAATTCTTTCTCAACAAAGTCTGCTTCAAGAATATTTCCTCAATATGATACAGTTCAGCAATGCTCTATTTGTTCTAGTTGGCAAAATACAGTGTGCAAGCCAAATCCAGTCTGTGCACCGAATTGACTCAGTTTTTGAATGGTCCAGGAGCTAAGAATAGATTTTACATCTTAAGAGTACTGTTAAAGAATACACCAACAAATGATCCAAGAAAGAAACATACTCACAAACAAAAACCAGCCAAGACTAATAGGAGACAGACATGATACCTGAGTCACAAAGCTTAAAGTATTTATTATGCTACTTTACTGAAAAATGTTTGCCAACTCTTGCTCTGTAGGGCATCTTCTCTTCTCCAGAAGTGATGAATGCCTTTGCTCAAGTGCGTGGAGAGACACAATAAAGCTTGGTACTTCAATTTAACTAAATCCATTTAGCTTTTTCTATTTAAAAAATCCCCATTTCTTGCATAAGATCTATTTCAGTATCTGACATATATTGAGTGTTCAGTAAATGCTTATTTCCTTTCTAGCCCTCTTCCCTCAATGAAGATGGTCAGAAGAGAATATCTGTGGTTTAACTAAGCAAAGAGATTAAAACACCGATGTTTTAGAAGCTTACAGTGTAGTTAACTGTTTAAATGGAATTGAACTTTTTAAAAGGAGAACATGGTCAATTTGTTTAGAGATAAGTTGAACTTGAGGTACCCTTCTAATGACTCCCAAGGGAATCATTTAAAGAAGTATGGATGCAATTTGTACAAGAGTCAAATCATTAGAAAGGAAAAGAGAAATGAGAAAGAATACCAGAGACCATGAGCAATTTAAGAGTCAGAAAAAAAGACCAGACAGATAGCATATAGAACCAAGGACAACTCTTTCTGGATGCCAAGGAAATAATTAATAAAGAAAGTAACACCCAAAGAATTTAAGCAGTTCCCCCAAGACACCTCAGCTAGATATTTACAGAATCAATATTCCAAATATCAAAACTGATGCCTTCCCATTATTAAGTACTGACACACCTTTCCCCAAAACCAACCTGTGTTAGTTTTCTATTTCTGCTTTTACCAAATAAACTTGACCCGTAAACATCACAGGTTTGAACTACATAAGTCCACTTATTAATGGCTTTTTTTCCCCAATAAATATACTGGAAACATTTTTGGAGATTTGTGACAATTTGAAAAACACTGGCAGGCAAACCATGCAGCCCCAAAATACAAAAAAAAAAAAAAAATGAGAGAGAGGTCATGAATGCATAAGATATATGTAGATACTAGTCTATTTATCATTGACTACCATGAAATATGCTAAAATCAGCTTATTCAATTTGATATACTTCTTGTTTTTCTTCCTCTGTCTTTATCCCCATGCCTGAATTAAAATAACAGCTCTTTTTTTTTCTGTTCTCTTATTACTTTTTCCTTCACATTTAGCAGCTGAATCTATTTGAATATTCAGCCAGTGTATCATGTTTTTAAGTGCTCATCCCTTTATTTCAACATTTACAGTGTCCCTTACAAAGGATTTATCCACAGTTGCAGACTGCTCATGAGCTGTCTGAGCTTAAACAGACCTTTCAGCTTTTCTAGTCTTACCAGCTCCTCATTCTTCTTTCAAATGTGTCTAAGAACCTAGATGCATCCTTTCTCTTACTGTTTCCTATATATAGCTACCTCTCCCAGCATCTTCCTCCTGATCTACGAGTGACCCATGAATATGAAAACACTGCTTCATTTTGCTACTTCCCTGTTCAAAAGTCTGTAAAGAAGCTTCACTTATCAAATGTATCCAACACCAGTCCTGTAAGTCCAAGTTCACACTCCATAACCTGCCTTGCCTATGAACTGAGCTCCATGATTCTGATGGTGTCTCCTTCTACTGCTGGTAATCCATCTCTTACCTTCTGATCACAACATGCTCATTCCAACACTGAAGGCATTACTTCCTACATCCACTCCTTCCCGGACTAACTTCTCTCCTTCTGTGTTTATCACAGTCATCGTTATACCTTATGCTCAGGGTTCTTCTGCAAAACCTCCTTCAATGTACTGTCATTTTCACAGAGCATACTAGACACCACTAGTCAGGAAACAAAGAAATCCTAAAGTTTTGAATAGCTTGTCAGTGGTCCATGGTTAAGAACAGGGAAGGAGGGAAAGACAATATGACATTACCCATATACAATAAATAAACATCACAACCCAGTTTTAGGAAATTGAAAAATATTAGAATAATATGGTGTTTAAAAAATGTTTATTTTGAAAAGAAGTAGCATGTGCATAAGTGAGGGACAGACAGAGATGGGTAGAGAATCCCAAGCAGGCTCTGCACTGTCAGCACAGATCCTGACATGGAGCTCAGTTGCACAAACTATGAGATTATGACCTAAGCCAAAATCAAGAGTTGGACACTTAATCTACTGAGCCACCCAGGTGCCCCAATAAATATGGTATTTTATTAATTAATGCTATTCCCTGTGTTTAGTCCTCTCATCATTAAGCACATATAAGCTTAGGTATAGCAAGAATATATTTGGCTCTTCTAAAATAAGTCGTGTCTTTCACCCTTATGCTTAATGTGCACTTTCACACATGTTGGGCACATATTAACTGCCAATCATATGTTCAGCTCAGTTGGATAGAACTGAATCTTCTACTGAGAATTTTAAAAGTTTAGTACTTCATGGTAGAACAATTTTTTAAAATAAAGTGAAATTCACACTTCAGCCAAATTACAGCCAAACCATGTTTATGTCCAAAACAAATTTTTACTGAGGTGTCAACTCCCAGCTGAAGTGAATTTATATCCCCAAGTACTTTTTACTGATGAGACCGTTAAAAATTGTAATGAAATTTTGCCACCTTAGTAAAACAAAACAAGACAGTAATAAATGTAGAGAAAACAAGTTGAATTTAAAAAGCCAATGCCTACTTTAATAAACTGACAAGCAAGAGAGCCAGCAAAAGTATTAACTCCAAGAACAAAATTAAAGTATACAGACCAAGTGAGCCATTCAATCTTCTTTATGGCTCTGTGGGCCAGTTCTACTGACTGATATCATGCTTCATTTCTTGAAAAAGTCAATCACCACCGCATCTGCTCAAGTCTCACAATCTAATGACTTGACAATACTTCCAATCCTCAGGTCTTAGACAACTGATTATCTTCCTGATGTCTACTCTTAAAGCAAAGTCATAAATGTATTCTCCCTGAAAGAGAAGCAAGCAAGGCAACAAGAGGTACTCCTGGGGAATGCTTATCACGGGTATCCTGTTATTTCTCCCAAGTGTCAACAATGGTAACATTTCAAAAGCACTTGACCCTGAATAATGCACTCTCTCTCCAAAATAATAATCTTAGGTCTCAACGTTTAAGCAGAATTAAAAAAAAAATGCCACAGTGACCCATGGTGCATAGTGTTGATGAGTCATTGAGGAAGTGACGGGACATGGCTATAAGCAACAACAGATTCCTCACTCTAAAAGTTAAAACAAAATGAAGAAAAAAAAAATAACAAACTAAAAGGGAGCTGTTGTAATTGCTCTGCTGGTGTTAAGAGGTTGCATATGAAGCACAAGGGGAAGAGGCACCAGCAAGCACATTAGCTTTCGAAGGATGCTACTTCTAAAATGCTTCACTGCTCAAGGGCACCTGGGTGGCTCAGTCGGTTGAAGGTCAGACAGGCTCAGCACATGATCTCGCATTTGTGAGTTTGAGCTCCACATCAGGCTCTGTGCTGAAGCTCAGAGCCTGGAACCTGCTTCAGATTCTGTGTATCCCTCTCTCTCTCTCTCTCTCTCTCTCTCTCTCTGTCCCTCCCCTGCTAGCTCGCTCTCTCAAAAATAAACAGTAAAAAAACATTAAAATAATAAAATGTTTTACATAGCAAAAAATTACTGAGCACATGCAGGGATTCTGTGCCAGACACTTAAAATAGGAGCTCATACAAGTATTGTGTGAACATCACTTTTCTTGTGAGAATATATTATATATTATAAACCACACTATTTGTGTTTTTTTAAATGTTTTATTTATTTTTTGAGACAGAAAGACAGCATGAGCAGGGGAGGGTCAGAGAGAGAGGGAGACACAGAATCTGAAGACAGGCTCCAGGCTCTGAGCTAGCTGTAAGCACAGAGCCCAACATAGGGCTCGAACCCACAAACTGCGAGATCATGACCTGAGCCAAAGCCAGACACTCAACTAATGGAGCCACCCAGGTGCCCCTAAACCACACTATTTGAGAGGTACTAAAAAAAAAAAAAGACTTAACATGTTTTCGTGCTAAATGCTTGTTTTAAACTGTAAAACCTAGAAAATTCTTGTGTTGATAAAGCACACACTTCTTTGGAAATACTTTAATTTTCTATCTACTCATTGGAAGCATCCCTTTGGGAGATGCCTCAGTTTCATAACTGGTGGCCACATTGTTGTGCAGACATTTTCTCTACAGCACAGTCCTACCACTCTCTTTTAATTCCTCCCCAAACTAATGAGCCTCAAAATTCAAAAGTTCTTAAAGAAAGAAAAGAGTTAAAGAAACACAGTCCTGGAGGGTAAGTGTATAAAACTGGTTGTTTTATTTAATTAAACACAGTCATTAATATGTTTTGAGGCCTAACAAAAATCAGCAACCAGCTTACCTTGAAAGTTAACTGGGTATAAAGCGCAGTATCTGTGTGAGTAGTTACTTTAGCATTTTCTCAGCAAGCCTCTTACCTATCCTTCACCAAAACGGAACTTCATAGAGAATGTGAGGTTTGACAGTGATCACTAGAACAGGTAGGAATGAGAAAAGCTAGCCTCTAGGAATCACCTCCAACAAACCCTGCACAGTGCTAATGGATTCCAAAAGCATTAAGCCAGATGCCTCTACTATATGAGAGCTATCTAGTTTGGAGTGATTGGCCATTGAATCTGAGGCCACCCAAGTTATGGTACCATATAAGAACAATGATGTTCAATTTTCCATTTCTGTATTTTCTGCTAAAGATAAACTCTCTTGCCTCCTTGGCAGAGCCAAGTGCCCACAGAGCCTGGTTTGCTTGACCCCATCTATGTGAATTGGGGTAAAATCAAAGACAAGGGACTATGAAAAAGAGGATTTAAAAGGTGAGAAAGTGTGGATATATTAATCCAAGAAATACAAATGTAGCTAGAAGGCTTGCCTGGCTGTATCTGACTCTAAAGGAAAGTTAAAAGAGAGGAAAAAAGATGGCTTTGGCTGCTACACTTCAAAGAAGACATAGTTTTAGACCTTAAAGCCTTGGTGAACTCTTTTCATTCCTTTTGTTGTCTATTTGTTACTAGACATTGAAAAAGGAAACAAATGAAAAACTCAAAACCAGGTTCATTCTTATTCAGTTACTATTTGGGAAGAAGACTGCAGATCATTTGATTTTAGACCTTGAAAAAGAAAGATAGCTATGACAGAAAAAAAAGAGCTAGAATTTTCTACAGAAGGAGTAATTCCCGTGGTAGACAACAAGGAGGGTTACGAAGTACACTAGGAAGCCACCCCTAAACCCCTAAGTTATTCTGGAGGAAGATCCCTCTTTGGTAAATCCAGGCATACTTCACTACAGCTTTAAAACGGAGAGCAGTTGTGAATATCACAAGAGAAAAGGGGAGGGAAGAACACCTGAAGTATCACAATGGGCTAGAACCTGCCCACCATTCTCCTGGGAATAGACAACCTCTCTTAAGGGGCTGCCATGTAAGTGAAAACCAAACTCTTTCAGAATCAGATTTTTAAGATTCTGATTGCAAGACCTCAACCTGCAAACTGATGAATCCTATCCTCTGGGGGAAGAGACTCAGTAATCTATCTTTTAAAGGACTCCCAACTGATCTTGATAATCAGCTAGTTTAGACACTACTCTTTTATATGTACTTAATTCTTAATTACTTAGATGAATTTGAATTTATTGCAAGTTTCTGAGAAGGATTGACTTGATTCACAGGATTTTTTAAAATATTTGGGAGAATTCAACAGTGAAGCCATCCGGTCCTGGGTTTTTCTTCAATGGAAGTTTTTTTTTTTTTTTTTTAATTAACTTTATTGTCAGGTTGGTTTCCATAAAACACCCAGTGCTCTTCCCCACAAGTGACCTCCACCAAGACCATCACCCCCCTTCCTCTTTCCCCCTCCCCCTTCCACCCTCAGTTTCTTTACAGTATTCAAGAGTCTCTCGTGCTTTGTCTCCCCCCCCCCTTTTTCCTCCTTCCCCTCCCCATGGTCCTCTGTTAGGTTTCTCCTGTTAGACCTATGAATGAAAACATATGGTATCTGTCCTTTTCCACCTGACTTATTTCGCTTAGCATGACACCCTCGAGGTCCATCCACGTTGCTACGAATGGCCAGATTTCATTCTTTCTCATCCATGTAGTATTCCATTGTATAGATAAACCACATCTTCCTAACCCATTCATCAGTTGATGGACATTTAGGC
>CM053572.1:10421812-10496911 GCA_028646485.1 Cryptoprocta ferox
GTTATTATTGAAAAATGTAGGTTTGGGTTCATTGTGTTTTCTGTAGAGTTCATGTTTATAGTGGTGTCTCTGGTACCTTGTATTCCTTGCAACATTTTCCTCATAGAATCCCTCTTAGGATTTCTTGTAGGGCTGGTTTGGTGGTGATGAATTCTCTCAATTTTTGTTTATTTGGGAACACCTTTATCTCTCCTTCTATGTTGAATGACAGGCTCGCTGGATAAAGGATTCTTGGCTGCATATTTTTCCTATTCATCACATTGAAGATTTCCTGCCATTCCTTTCTGGCCTGCCAAGTTTCTTTAGAAAGGTCTGTAACCATGCTGATAGGTTTACCTTTGTATGTTAGGGCCCTTTTATCCTTGACTGCTTTCAGAATTCTCTCTTTGTCTATTATATTTTGCCAGGTTCACTATGATATGTCGTGCCAAAGGTCGATTCAAGTTATGTCTTAGGGGGTTTCTTTGGGCCTCTTGGATTTCCATGTCCATTTCTTTCCCCATATTTGGGAAGTTTTCAGCTATAATTTGATCCAGCACCCCTTCAGGACCTTTTTCTCTTTCTTCATCTTCAGGAATCCCTATGATACGGATATTGTTCCATTTGATTGTATCACTCAGGTCTCGAATTCTCTTTTCGTGCTCCTGTATCAATTTCTCTCTCTTTTTCTTGGCTTCCTCTTTTGTTATAACTGTGTCTTCTAATTCACTTATTCTCCTCTCTGCTTCTTCAATCCGTGCAGTGGCTGCCTCCATTTTATTATGCACTTCATTTATAGCTTTTTTTTTTTAACTCGACACAGCTATTTTGAAAGTCCCTAGTCTGTGTATCAATAGCCTCTTTGATGTTTTTTTCAAGTCCAGCAATTAATTTTATGACAATTGTTCTAAATTCTTGTTCAGTTATGTTGCTTAAATCTGTTTTGAGCAGTTCTGTGGCTGTGACTTCTTCCTGGAGTTTCTTTAGAGGAGAGTTCTTTCGTTTCATCATTTTGGCCAGCTTTCTGTCCCTTGTCAGTTTTAAAAGCTCGTTATGCCCTGTGCACCTGTTAATATTGCTCTATTGAAGGAGGCTCATTGACTCTCCAGGGCCTATTGTTTCAGAAAATGTACTTTTAATGGTGTCTCTCAGTTTCTCTTGTTGTGCCTTTGATTATTTTACTTCTCTGGTCAGTGATATTTGGGACTCTCCACCATGTGCACTTTGGCTTGTTTCTTGAAGTAGACCTGAAAAGGAATACAGACTAACATACAGGGAACAAAAGCATGCAAACTTTCAGACAAATCAAACACAGAAGCACACCAAAAGGGGAAAGGAAGTAAAGAAAAGGAAAGGAAAGGAAATAAAAGAAAGAAGAGAAGAAGAAAAAGAAGAAAAAGAAAAAAAAACAAAAATATTGGGGGGACAGAGACAGCAAAAGACTGTGGACAGTCTAAAAGTGTAGAACAAGCCAAGAGGAGAGATAAGAATAAGATAAGGGAAATATATCTGGATGGCAGGAGAAAAGAAGGAGAAGCAAAGAAAAAAGAAAAAAAAAAAAGACGACTCCCCTGTGCGGATGGGCGCGGTCTGGCATCAGGTCAGGTCTCGGGGGCTGCTCTCTTCGAGGCCCCCCCTTGGTGGTTGCGGGGAGAAGTATGGCGCCGCCTCAAAGCTTTGCCGGAACCAAGCGTTGCAACCAACCTTCTGAGTCCGATATCCCTGTGCCGCGGGCGAGCCAGACTGTATTCTCCAAGCTCCGCCTCGCTTCCAAATCCCAGTCCGTGCAGTTCAACACCGTCACCGGGGATGAGGTGCGTTCCCGCTGGCGGCTGGCCTCCCGGCCCGGCTTGCGCCGCCCTTTTCGCGGAGCCGCCGCTGACGCCGCCGCCACCGCCGCTGCTGCTTTTCAAGGCTCCCGGTGCGGCTTGGAGTGGATGCCGCTGCCGCTGAGCCCAAGGAAGGATTCGCTGGCCAGATGGGACGGATTTCTCTCCCAGCGCCCGGCAGTTATATATGGGGAGACGGGCGAGTTTTTCCTCCCTTAGAGATGGTTCTAGGTGCGTTTTCCGTCTCTCTTTCTCTTCCCCTGGTCTCTCTGGGGCACAGCGCGCTCTCCCTGTGTTGGGCTGGGGCTCCTTCCCCCTGCACCTCCGGGGCCCGCCCGTCCTCCAATTTCCAGTTCACAATCACTCACTCAGGCATCTTTGAGGTTGTCTTCTTTCTGGCATCTGTTTCTTCTTTTCCCCCACTTGCAACTCAGCGTATTCTCTCTTCAGTCCTTCTCAGTTCAATTGATGCGGGTGAGAGCAGACTACAGAGCTCCCTACTTCTCCGCCATCTTTGAGCTAAAATTAATGGAATGTTTTTGAATAACAATTCAATCTTTATACCATACCAGTTATGGAACTGTTTAGGTATTCCCTTTCTTGATGATTTAGTTTGGGAACATTGTATACTTCTAGGAATTTATCCATTTGTTCTGAGTTATTCAGAACAGTCTCTTATAATCCTTCTTATTTCTGTGTTATCATTTGTAATGTTCTTTCATTTCTGAAACCAGTTTTCTCTTTATCTCACTTAGGTTAGCTAAGGGTTTATCAACTTTGTTTATCTTTAAAAAAACCCAAGTCTTAGTTTTATTGATTTTTTTCCATTGTTTTTCTATTTTCTATTTTATTGATTTTTGCTTTTACTTTTGTTATGTTCTTCCTTCCAATAAGTTTGGACTTGGTTTATTCTTTTTTTTTCTGGCTCCTTCAAGTAAGTGTAAAATTAGGTTGTTTATTTGAAATCTTTCTTCTTCTTTAGTGTACTTATTCATCACTGTGAATGTCCCTCTGTATATTGATTATGCTGCACCCTTTAAGTGATAGTATTTTTATTCATTTTCATTTGTCATGAGGTATTCTGCAATTTCTTTAAAAAAATTTTTTTGACCCAATAACTGTTCAAGACCATGTTGCTTCATTTCCACATTTTTGTGAATCTTTTAGATTTCCTTCTGCTCTTGATTTGTTATTTTATCCCACTGTGGTCCAAAAAGATAGATGTTATAACTTTAATCTTAAATTCGTTGAGATTTGTTTTGTGACATAACATGTGATTTTCCCCAGAGAAGGAATCATTTACACTTGAGAAAAATGTATATTCTGCTGTGTCAGGTTGAAATGTTCTTTATATTTCTTTAGTTTCATTTTTGTTAGCTTGCTCTCTGGGAAGCCATGAGGGAAAGTTATGGCATCTTCCAGCCCAAGCTATTGTCTGTCTTCTCCCACAAGATGCTAGATTGCAGTGGACCCATCTGAGCTCCAACACTGGCAGAAATGAGATAAATCCTCTGGGGAAACCCGTTGGAAAAGTTGGGGAGCTGGACATGCAAAGAAACATTGTCCCTCCTCTGAAAGAAGCTAGGAGATACAAGGTCTCTTTCTGAACCTATGGTATTGACTCAGGTAAGGAACTAGTGGGAGAGTGTGCCTTATCTCCTTACTAGCTTCAGTGAGGCTGGTTTTGTATTTTTCCAGAGTGCCAGAGCCTTTCATTTAGTTTCTGAATTTCTCAAATGGATTTTATCTGTGAACTGCTGTTTAATTAGTGTGTTTGTGGGAGTAAGGATGGCCTGGGGCTTCCTACTTTGCCATTCTTGTGATGTCACTGAGACTAATTAACTGTTATATATTTAAATGCAAACAACTGTGAGTTGAGATCTATGTTTATGAAATGCAGTTCCTGAAGGCTTTCTGAGGGCTTTTATTTCCTCCTCACGAAGGAGGATGTAGCTTCTGCACAGCAAAGGAAACAACCAGCAAAACTAAAAGACAACCTACTAAATGGGAGAAGATATTTATAAATGACATATCTTATAAAGGGTTAGTATCCAATATATATAAACAACTTATAAAACTCAACACTTCAAAAACTAATAATCCAATTAAAAATGGGAAGAAGACATGAATAGGTATTTTTCCAAAGAAGACATCCAGATGGCCAAAAGATACATGAAAAGATGGTCAACATCACTAATCACCAGAGAAATACAAATCAAAACTACAATGAGATATCACTCAAAACTTTCAAAATGGCTAAAACCAACACACGAGAAACACATGGTGGTGAGAATGTGGATAAAGGGGAAACCTCTTGCACTGTTGGTGGGAATGCAAACTGGTTCAGCCACTCTGGAAAAGAACATGGAGATTCCTCAAAAAATTAAAAATAGAAGTAACCTATGGTCCAGGAATCACACTACTAGGTATTTACCCAAAGAATACAAAATTAGTAATTCAAAGGGATACATACAACTTAATGTTTATTGAAGCATAATCTACAATAGCCAAATTATGGAAACAGCTCAAGTGTCCATCAACTGATAATTGGATAGGAAAATGTGATATATATACACAATGGAACATAACTCAGCCATAAAAATAATGAAATATTGCCATTTGCAATGACATGGATGGAGCTAGAGAGTATTATGCTAAGTGAAATGAATCAGTCAAAAAAAGACAGATATCATATTACTTCACTCCTATGTGGAACATAAGAAACAAAACAAACAAGCAAAGGGAAAAGAGAGAGAGAGAGACGGGGTGGGGGAATTGAGAAAGAGACTCTTAACTATAAAGAACAAACTGAGGGTTACCAGAGGGGAGGTGAGTGGGGAAATGGGTTAAATAGGTGATGGGGATTAAGTGCACTTGTGATATGCACCGGGTGTTGTATTTAAGTATTGAATCACTAAACTGCACATCTAAAACTATTATAACACTGTATTTGAACTAACTGGAATTTAAATAAAAACAAAATATATGAGGTAAAAAGAACTAATTGAACTGGAGGAAGAGATGAAAAAATGGTAAGAAGAGGAAATATTTCCTACTTGTGATACAGATTATAATTTTGCTTTAAAAGTAGTAAAAGGAGAACAGGTACTATAGGAAATCAAAAGAGGATTATCAGAAGGAGGTATTAATTGAAAATATAACAGAGTAGAAGACAGAAAATAGACATAATTAATAGATAACTTTAGTTCCTGGAGAAAAGAAAATAACAAGTAGAGTAGACATCAACAATAAAGGAAACAAACAAAAAGTAATAGAACTTAAACTATAGAGTCTTAAAATCAAAAGGTCCACTTAATACCACAATTAACAGAAAGGAACTGCATATCTAGACATTGCATGATGAATATTTTTTTTAGTGTGTGTTAAGTGGAGTAGGGGCAGAGGGAAGGGGAAAGAGAGAATCCTAAGCAGACTCTGTGCCCAACAAGGAGCCTGATGTGGGGGTTCCATCTCACAACCAAGAGATCATGACCTGAGCCGAAATCAAGAGTTGGACACTAAAGTTATTCCAAGAATCTATAGGAGGAAAATGTTACCTACAAAGAAGGGATCAAGACTTAGATTATTCTTAATTTTTTGTCCATAACAGGATACATTGGGGATATTTTATAGACTTCTGAAAGCAGAAGTGAGTACCCCAAATGTTTTGCTCAAATATGTTTCATCTAAGAAGACAGATGTTTGATTCTGGAATGTGTCAGAAAATATATCACTGGCATTTTAATGTTTGAAGTTATAATCCAGGAAAGCAACAAATGAATAATAATATGCTCAAAAATGGAGAAGTTATAGAATAAAGATTTAATCATAAGCATTGTAAGAAGTTAAAACATTAAGCCTAGGTACTGAAATAGCACTAAAAATGAAGGTAACTATCTATTAAATAGTAACAAACTGGATCTAAAATCCTAAAGATTATGTCAACTCTGAACATGACTGAATTAAATAAAACTTCCTGATTAAATCTTGAATTGGAGGAGGTCAAGAAAATTATTTTATTGTTTAATAAAGTTTTATTTAGATAAAACTGAAGTGCAATAAACTGCACATATTTAAAAGGATAGAAATTAATAAGTTTGGACATTTGAATATGACTTTGAAAATATCACAACAATCAAGATAATGAGGCATCATCCCTGAAAAATTCATCTTGTACACTTGTAAATATAACCTGAACCCCTCCTATTCTCTCCTTACTCTAACTACAGATTAATTTATACTTTTGACACTTCATAAAATTGAGTCGTAGTGTATTTATTATTTTTTAGATTTATTCATGCTGTAGTGTGCATTAAGTTTATTTATTTTGCTTATTGCATGTATATACCACAACTTATGTTTCCATTTACCTGTTGATAAATTTTAAAAAATGGACAGAAGACATGAGCAGACATTTCTCCAAAGATGACCTACCAATGGTCAACAGATACATGAAAATATACTCAACATCACTAATCATCAGGGAAATTCACATGAAAACCACAATGAGCTATCCTCACACTGGTAAGAATAGCTAAAATCAAAAGCTCAAGAAGTAAGTATTGGTGAGGATGTGGAGAAAAAGGAACCTTCACGAACTGCTGAAAATGCAAACTGGTATAGCCACTCTGGAATACAGTTTGGAGGCTCCTCAAAAAACTAAAAATATAAATACACTGTGATCCAGTAATTACACCACTGGGTATGTATCCACACTAAGTCAAAAGATATATGCATCCCTATGTTAATTGCAGAATTATTTACAGTAGACAAATTATGGAAGCAGACTAAGGGTCTATCAACAGATGAATGGATGAAGAAGATGTGATATCTATCTACAACGGAATGTTATTCAGCCATAAAAAAAAAAAAAGAATGAAATCTTGCCATTTGCAACAAGGTGGATGGATCTAGAGAGTATAATGCCAACTGATGTACTTCCAAAACTAATATAAAACTACATATTAACTACATTTGAATTGAATTTTTTAAATGAAGGAAGAAGTAACATTTGTTTTATGTGTGACTCATTGTGTTCAAGGTTTCAGAAATTTGTGATTCAATCTTTCCCTATTTAATTTTGGTAAAATTGTGTATTTTAGAATAGATTTTATACATACATAAAATTTAATTTAGTCATTTTCCTATTTAGCCATATTTATTATTGTATAAAGCCACTAAATGATCAATGAAGAAAATATAGAACAAAACTATAGCTGTGAATTCTGAAATACGAATTTTATGATAATGCTTACTTTGGGAAATTTTCTTTCAATTGGGCTCATAGGTATGTTAGTGTTTCTAGAGTTTTTCCACTCTCAACTAAAAAGAATTTTTCATGTAAACCCATACCAACACCCTCAGGGAGAATAAAAATACTCCTGGAATGTACAGTAAAAGTTAATGCTACCCAAGAACATTTCTAAATAATGGTAAGATCATTACAAATGGACACAGACTCTATGACTCCATTTTTAAGAGATTATATAATGCTTGGACAAATAACAATCCTGATAGGGTACAAGAAAATATATGTATCCGTGAGGATAATCACCCTTGCCTTAAGGAAGTACAGATGTTAATCAAATATAAACACAATAAATAAGTAATTACAAATTGTGTTAGTTGCTATGAGGCTAACTCACAGAGGAAGGAGAATACCCAAGAATTCCAACTTCCACTGGCATTCTGCATAAACTGAGAATTGCATGTCAGCAAAACAAGTCCTTGCTGCTCATGGTTCTCAAAACATATACAAAGTCTATGTGATTTGACAAAATATGTTAAATATGCTACACATGAAGAGACCCAGAGAAGACATCAGAGTAGGAGGTTCTGAGCTCACCTCCTTCCACGGATATACCAGGGCTGCAACTATATATACTGCAACTTTTTGAAAACAACTTAAAGGCTAGTAGAAGAGTGTCCCACAGCCAAAGATACACAGAGTCACATCAAGAGGTATAGGAGGAGAACCAAACTCCTGGCATGGAAACCCACAAGTGAGAGGGATATCATAGGTGAAGAGGTTCTTCCAGAGGAGCAAGGGGATCAAGTCTCAGAATGGACACTTCCCCCCCAACACACACACACAGTCCTGGGGATATGCACCAGGAATATGAGCCCTGTTAATGTCTGGCTTTCAAAATCAGTGAGGCTTAACTCTGAGAGCTTCAAAACCATCTGAGCTAAACTTCAGAAAACTGAGTTGGCTATAGGAAACCAAGATTCCACTCTTCAAGAGCCAGCACGCTATACTCACTAGGTCCAAGACCCAACACAGAGATGGCAGATTGAAAGCACTAGTAGTACATGAAAAGACTTACTGTGTAATTTTAGAGTGAGCACCAGATGGGTAGGGACTGTAGAAACCGTTACCAGGGTGGGTCCCATTTATCATGCCTTCCTTCAGCCTTGTTGGTCAGATGCTGGTAGAAACCAGTTCTAACATTCCTCATCTACCTGACAGCACTGTCCACTCACCCTGGAGTTCCCCTGTGGACTTACCCCATCAGAGTGCCTTTCCAAATTAACTCCCACCCCACCTAACCCAGCAGACAACCTTGGCTGAGATCAGCACCCCTCCAAAACAACTCCTGTCCCAGGAAGGGGAGGTAGCCCCACCCACTGGCAAACCTACAACAGTTACTGCCAGACCTCTCAGTCAGCTATGCTAAAGGCTGACACCACCCACCAGAGGACAGCAACAGGTATAGCCGGGCTTTTCAGCCAGCTGCCTTAGGGCCAGGCCTGCTCACTAGTGCACCCTTAGTAGTTGTGGCCCAGACACAACATGAGGGCACATGCACCCCACACAGGGGACATCCCTGGAGCACTCAGTTCTGGAGACCAGAGGAGATTGTGCTACTGGGCACCACATGATGCCTTACAACAAAGCTACTACTTTCACAACCAGGAGATGTAGCTGATCTACCTAAATAGATAACAATCACAGAAAGTCAAACAAAATGAGGAGAAAAAGGAATATGCCTAATACACACACACACACACACACACACACACACACAAACCTTTAAAAAATTAACTAAATAAAACAAGGATAAGCAATCTACCCAATAAAGAGATCAAAGTAATGGTCCTAAAAATGCTCACATAATTTGGGAGTGGATTAACTCAATGAAGACTTTAATATAGAGATAAAAAAATACAGAAAAAAAAGAACAAGAGTTTAAGAATAGCTGAAATTAAAAAAAATACACTTTAAGGGGGTATTCACTTTTGAATGCCCCTCTCTGGAAAGAGCTTTCATACTATTCTTCTTTTCTGGTCTTAAAATCTAATGAACTTGTGCCTGCTCCTCCACCCACCCACCCCTTCTCCACGACAAAAAAAAAAAAATACACTACAAGGAAACTAGACTAGAGGATGCAGAATAATAAGTCAGCACTCTGAAAACATGGTAATGGAAAGCAACCAAGTTGAAGAGCAAAATCAAATAATTTTAAAAATGAGGTTAGACTGAAACATCCAAGAAAAATCTTACAACAAGCATACTAACGTGTGCATTATAGGAGTCCAACAGGAGAACAGAAAGAAAAAGTGACAGAAAACTTATATGAAGAAATGATAGCTCAACACTTCTCTAATCAGGTGAAAAAAGCAGATATCCAGGTCTAGGAAACACAGAGAACCTGTAAAGATGAACCCAAGAAGGTCTATATTATGACACATAATAATTAAAATAGAGAGAGAGAGAGGAGAGAGACAGAGACAGAGAGAGAGAGAGAATATTAAAAGCAGCAGGGGAACAGCAAATAGTTACCAACAAGGGAAACCCCATAAAGCTATCAACTAATTTTCAGCAGAAACTTTGCAGACCTGAAGGAAGTAGCATGGCATGTTCAAAGTGCTGAAAATAATAGACCTACAACCAAAAGTCCTCTACCCAATGAGGCTATCATTCAGAATTGAAGGAGAGAGAAAAAATTTTCAAGACAAACGGAAGTTAAAGGAGTTCATTACCAATAAGCCAGCCTTACAAGAAATATTAAAGGGACTGTTATAGCAGAAAAGGCCATAACTAGAATTAAGAAAATTATAAAAGAAAATTTTCACAGGTAAAAGCAAACATACACTAAATGGAGATCAATTATAAATCAGCTAGGAAGATTAAAAGACAAAAGTAGTAAAATCAATTATATCTGTAAAAATCAGTTAAGGAAGACACAAAAAGATGTAAAGTATGACATCATATACATAAACCGTAGAGCAGAAAGTAAAAATGTAGTACTTTTAGAATGTTTTCAAACTTAAGCAATTGTAAACTTAATACAGACTGCTTAATGCATATATCTCCTATGCTACATATGAACCTCTTCGGCTACATATGAACCTCACAGGAACCACAAACCACAAACCACAAAACACTAATATATACACAAAATATAGAGAGAAAGGAATTCAGGCTTAACTCAAAAGAAAGTCTTTAAACCAAGGAAAGAGAGTAAGAGAAAAAGAAAGGATCAGAGAACTACAAAAATAACCAGAAAACAACAAACAAAATGATAATAAATACATACCTATCAATAGTTACTTTAAATATAAATGGACTAAATGCTTCCATCTAAAGACATAGTGTGACTGAATGGATAAAAAACAAGACCCATCCATATGCTGCCTATAAGAGACTCATTTCATACTAAAGACACATAGGCTAAAAGTGAAGAAATGGAAAAAGATATTCCATGAAATAGAATGTAATAAAAGCTGAGGAAGCTATACTTATAACAGACAAAATAGACTTTAAAACAAAGACTGTAGCAAGAGACAAAGAAGGCCATTACATAATGATAAAGAGATCAATCCAATAAGAGGATACAACAGTTGTAAATATTTATGCACCCAGCATAGAAGCACCAAAATACTGAAATGGAGAAGTTGAAAGTAATAGAGTAACAGTAGGGGAATTTAACACCGCCACTTACATCAATGGATAGATCATCCAGACAGAAAACCAACAAGGAAACCATGACTCTGAATGACACTTACGGTTTTGAAAGACTCAAATGTTCAACATACCCATGAGAAGATACTCATCTTCACTCATCAGAGAAAATGTAAATGAAAACCACAATGAGATGTAACCTTGTACCAGTCCTCATGGCAAGTAACAAAATGACAAGGAATAACAAGTGTTGGTGAGGATGTGGACAAAAGGGACCCCTTGTGCACTGTTGGTGGGAATGTACATTGGTGCAACCACATTGGCAAGCAGTATGTTGGCTCCTCAAGAGTTAAAAAGAGAAATGCCATATGATCCAGTAATTCCTCTACTGGGTATTTACCCAAAGGGGGAAAACACCCACTAATTCAAAAGATACATGCACCCTGTTCACTGAAACATTATTTACAAGAGCCAAGATATGGAAGCATCCATCGACAGATGAATTGATAAAGAAGATGTTGGAGATATTTATTTATTTATAGAAATAAATATCTAGATAGATAGATAGATAGATATAATGGAACATTAGTTAACCAATGAAATCTTGCCATTTGCAACAATATGGATGGACCTAGAGCATATTATCCTAAGAAAATAAAGAGAAAGACAAATACCATATTATTTCACTTATAGATGGAATCTAACAATCTAATAATCTAAACAAACAAAAAAAAAAGTCCTCTAAATTCAGTGAACTAATGGTTACCAGAGGGGAGGTGGCTGCAGGGATGGGCAAATTAGATGAATGGGATGAAGACTTCCAGTTATACAACAAAGAATTCACAGAAATACAAACTGCAGCATAGGAAATACAGTTAATAATATTGTAATAAAATTGATTACAAATGATGATATCATGGTGAGCCCTGAGTAATGTACAGAATTGTCAAATCAGTACATTTTACATGTGAAACTGTAAAACATTCTGGTTTTTCAGAATGAGTATAAATCTACTAAAAATCTCTGGCTATAATTGTACAGATATATGTGCAGAACATCCGTACTTCAGTTACAAAGGGCCATATAGCTCTTATAATGGCATTCTTCAGGCATGTTACTATGACAATGTCTCTGGATGGTTTTCTTTTCTTTATCCTGTAGGGTAAAAATTATCTCAACATGTCAATGGCATTTATTTACTCATTCGATAAGTTTGTATCAATGTGCTATTTATGCGAGACACTGGGAAAATTCTACAGAAGAAAAGAGAAGTAGTCTCTGCTTTCGCAGGAATACTACTTACAAAGATAGCTATTAAACTAATATAGAAAATTGTGCTATACACTTACAAATGATAGTAGGAAAATAACAGGGTACAGTGAGAGGAAATGATTTGGAAAAACTCATTAAATTGAGGTGCAACTCATTTTAGCATAGGTAATATGGAATATTTCCGATGCTCAACATATGTGAAATTTTACCCAGAGTTCTCTCAGGTCAAACACTAGATTAGCCATTATGCTGTGATCAGAATGATTTTGTGGGTTTCCAATATTGCGGAATTTCTCCCAAGATCCTTGGTTGCACAGTATCATCTGTATCAGCAATTTTCAACTTGCCCTCTATCCTAGCACTCATGATGGATGATGGTGATTACTAATATATTTGGATTTATTTCCACAAACTTTTGTGTGCTTTCTTCTTACTCTGCTTGTTCTTTGATTCTCTTTTCTAATTTCCTGTACTCTCTTGTATTGATCGAACTTTCTTTATTAGTTTTTTCCCCTCTACTGGTTTAGAAGTTATGTTTTATATCATTTTTGTGGCTAACTTTAAATTGTGAACAAGTATTTGTGAGTTAACCAACCTGAAGTCAGTATCTCTAATGCCAAAGAGCACAAGCAGTTTAGACTACTATAACTTTGATCACCACTACCAAACACTGACGTGTACATATATATACAACTGCACACAGTATCTAAATTCACAATAGGTACATTTTTTTGCATTGCACCTATACCTTCTCTGTCATTCAAGACAGTTTATCAAATGAAAGTTAGAATATATTATGTTAGACTACCCTACATTCCACTGTCATTCATAAAATAAACAAAAATAGTAAACCATTTCAGGTAACTTTATAACTAGTGACACCTAAAATAATTAATCATAACTCACTGCAAGTATTTAATTTCTACTGGGTTAAGTATATTAAAAAACACTACACATCTTGATAATATAGAGTGAATGAGTTCAAATTCTCTCCCAACAGTTTTGGCCAAACGTCTTCTTGCACTCACAGTATCAGACCAGAACTGATCAGACCAGAATCTAGCTATGCAACACCCACACTACATGGCCAATGCCAAAAGGTGGCTTGCCCTGATGGCATTCTGGAAATTTTGTCTTTATCACCGGGAGAGAATAAAGCAGTGCTGTAAACTGGAGGGTGTTTCAGAGAGACTGAACAAAGTTAATATGTAGAACTCCCACTACATTCAAGACACCTATGCTTTTATTAGATATACTAAAAAACATATAAATAAATAAATAAATAAATAAATAAATGAATGCTAGATTAGATACAGTAGGTAAAAATACATGTAGAAAACTAGGTCACATAGGTAAAAATACATGTGGAAATAACTTCTAGCTTCATGTAATTTTAACCCAGTTCCTGAGAGGGTGATTTAGTAATATGTATGACCTAATCAAACTATTCAGGGAGTCTTTTTACAGGGAGTTTATTTGCATATTGGATTAGGCATAAGAAAAGATTCAAATATGTATGTGTTCCAATGCTGGCTCTACCAGTTACAGCCTATGTGATCTTCGAGTAGTGATTTAACCTTGCAAGTTTTAGTTTTTATATCTCTGATCACATCTATGTTTCACATAATCATATCTATGAAAAATGAAGTAGAGAAAAGTGATGTAAAGTGAATATATATGAAAAACCTCGCATGATACCTAGCATAAGGCAGACAAACAATAAATGAAACATTTTTGCAGAAAGGACATTACACAGGGGGCACCTGGATGGCTCAGTTGGTTAAGTGTCCCACTCCTGATTTTGGCTCAGGTCATGATCTCAGGGTTTGGGAGATCAAGCCCCCATTGAGCTTTGTGATGACTGTGCAGAGCGTGCTTGGCATTCTCTCTCCCTCTCTCTGCTCCATCCTCACTCACACTGTCTCTGTCTCTGTCTCTCTCTCAAAATAAATAAACATTTTAAAAAATAAAAATAAAACTGAATCTATTACATGGGATCATAATCTAACCTGACTGAACTACAACATTTAAACACTGTCACTGAGAAACACTCTTTGAGCAATTATAGTACCCATATAATTCAGAACAACTTTCAGATAGACACTAATCTAATATGTAAATCCTACAAAATAACATTGGAAGACATTATAAAAACTCGATTATTTAGACAATAGGTAAAGCACAGTATCTGAAAAAAAAATTCCATAAAATCCACCACTTGAAATTTTCAGGAACCCTGACTTTATCAACATCCTATTTGCTAAACTTTCATGGCTTGGTGCATCATCATATACCCTTAGATGTCACCCCTAAAATAAGTGTTAACTTGGCTCACCTAAGTCATAATGGAAACATGGACAAGTTCTAACTAATTAAAGGATAAATCATGTAAGTAACAGACATAGATTGCCATTTTATTTCAAAATTATTTATAAGTAACACCAACTATAGAAGTTGAAACAGAATAAACATGTCAAATATTACATATAGGTTTATGCATTATATAAGAAAGCATAATATATCTGGAAACTATATAAGGGGTGAGATATAGGAGAAAAAATGGATTTTCTTACTAAATTGAAGATGGAGATGATACAGAAATAAATTAATCTAGGAGGCTTAGTGAAATTTTGTGAAATACACTTTGCCCACGTAACATAGCATATTTAAGAAACATTGAGGGAAAAAACATCATCTTCTGACTGCTCCTTTACTGTTTTCCTGAAAATGGACATGGAGATTAAGTGTCTTGTCCTGACTCACTTTAGGGAAATATTTTATATCCACTTTTTACAGAAATAGTTAAAAAGAGGTGGAAGTGGGGCATCTGGGTGACTCAGTCAGTTGAGCCTCTGACTCTTGATTTTAGCTCCTGATCCCAGGGTCATGGGATCTAGCTCGACTTGGGCTCTGTGGTGAGTGTGGAGCCTGCTTAACATTCTCTCTCCCTCTCTGCCCCTCTCTCCCATTTTCTCCTTCCCTCCCTCTGTGTCTCTCTCTCTCGAATTAAGGGAAAAAAAAGAGGTAGAAGCATACAAGATTAACTTTTTTACTTTTAATGAAATGGTGTATCCATTTCCCCTAAATGGCAATACCTGCAGAGTTTAGTGGGACATGGTACTGAGTATTGCCTTAAAATATGTCATTATACTAAGGGAAGCAAAGAAGACATTCGTTTTCAAACAGAGCCTCTATTTTGTTACTTAAAACCTAAGAAGACAATGAAATAGATGAAAATTGAAAGAACCTCGTGGGGCTGGCAAATTTAACCACTAGCTCAGCCATATTGTGCTGGCTGAGAAAAAAGGAAACCTGTCAGCTGACAGGAAACAGATGATCCTTTGCCCTTCCACATGCAGAATTGCAAAGCACTGACCTAGCAGCTCTGCACTGCCTGGGTGGGTGTTCCTCCCCTCAAATCAGCTGGTTCCTAGATGAACGCTAATCGCTAAAACATCAACAGTAGGACCTGCTTTTTCCTCATTAATAAGTTTCTATTTCCTTTCCATTCCTGAAAACTAATTTTATACCCTAACATTTAATCATAAATTACATGAAAATAAAGTAAAACAAAAATGTGTTATCATTTATTCTAATATCTGTGTTACATTTTATTCAAATCCCATAGGATTTGTTTTTGTTTTGTGGTATGTGAAGTAGACCAAAACATTTCAAAGGAAAAATAACAAGGGATTATCTGTCATGGCATGTAATACAATGATTTTCAAACCACAATAAGGAAAATGCTATGATTTAGAAATAAATATCATGTGAGAAAAAATGTTAAGTATTATTTTGAAATAGACTGGGGTATATGGACACATACATGCATACCTAGGTACATGTACTCAGTATTCAATGAGTATTACAAATCGATAGAAAATTGATTGATTATGGAAGAAAAATTAATGACATTCTCCTTTCACCTAACACATTATTTCCAAATCAAGAGGAGGTATAGGTAAATAAAAGAAGCAAATAAACAAAAAAATAAAATACAGGGGTAAAATGTAATAACCCATAGGGGTAAATGAGTAACCCTATGAACTTAAGGTTTTGATGAATTTAATAATAGAATGACTGAACTTACAAAATAATATTTATTGATAAACCTGACAAAAGGCATTTGTATATTATGGGACTATTTGCTACACATTTGTCTACTTGGCTAGCATTTTTAATATGTAAAGAGTTTATAAAAATTAATAAGAAAAAAAATTATTAGACATCAGAAATCATCCCGGCAATGTATTCCCTTCATTTCTGTAGAATAGGGGATTATAGGAGTATCCTAGTGTTTATAGGGGTCTTACCAGGACCAAGCAAATCAATAAAAGTAAAACACTCAGAATGGTGCCTGGTGTTCACTAAATGTTAGAAAAAAAATACCTTGTCAAGATATTCACAGAGAAAACCCACAAAAGTAGAAGAGATGGTAAATGAGAACCGCTTAGCCTTACTACTAAAAAAAATACATAAATAAAATAAACAGAAATTTAAAATCAAATAATATAAAATGACTTTACCACAAAATTTGTGTTTTGAAATAATGATGTTTAGTGTAACAAAGGCACTATACAACCGATACTCTCAGCCAGTTTTACTAGATATATGAATTAAACACCATTTTTCTGAAAAGCAATTTGGCAGTATTTATCAAAGACTCTTTACAAGAAATATGTATTAGCCTAAGGAAATCATCATTAAAAAATCCAGGCAAGATATACACCCAAGGTCTATCATATTTGCATTTATTTACAATAAGGAATTATGTGGATGCTTAGTAATAGGAAATTTGTTGCATCCAAGGAAATGATGATTTATATAATAGTATGCTTTTGTTAATATCGTATTTACTTTAAGACATGATGAAGTACAATTATTTTCATTTATATACATTTCTCCATTCATTCAACACCTATTTATTGTGCAGAGTATATATTATGTAGCAAAAATATATATAATACTAAATACATAAATACTAAAATAATAAATAGTAAAGGAGGGCACTGTAGAAAGTTAACAGACTTTAGTCTTACTATATAAGGAATATGTAAAATTTTAATTTTCTCCTTTTTTTATTTTCTACTTTTGATTCTAAGAAGGGATAACTTCTAAAAGTCTTTCTTTTTAACTTTTCCAACTACCAACATATTAATATATGGAGCTATTAAAAGCCAAAGTTAAAGCTTAGGGATATCTGAGTCAGACTATCGCTCTATGCATTGTTTATAAGATCAGCTCCTCAATTTGTAAATCAATAAGTGTAAGCTGAGTTGTTTTGAGCTTTTCCTTGGGCTTTACTATTGCACTGGAGTGTAACTAGAATTGTTTAAAAAACATTGATTTAAGACCCTGAGTTTGAAGAGTAAACAAAAAATCAGTCTTAAAGATGTATTTTAGCTTGCCACCTCACATTCTGAACTGGAACTCTACCAATCTGAGAGAAAATAAACATACAGATTTATCTTTTAAAGATCAGATGTCACCCCTAAAAATAGTTTGCATTTGGTGATTCTTACTGCAAATAAGAATCCACCCATTCCTATCTAATGTTAATGAAGACAAAGAAAATGGATTCAGATCATCACAGAGGCCCACTATGTCCTCGTATGTCAACAGACAGGTGAACTCCAGGAACAGACTGGATTTTGTTTGGAAAGAGACACAAGGCAAAGAAAAATTTAATGCAATGCATGCCGCTATTGTTCAGCAAAAAATAGTATCTGTCTCATAGAGAATAACAGAAGTTTGTAGGTTCAAAAGGGGGATTTAATCAAAATAAATGGCACTGTAAAGTTACCAAGCAGGACTCTTAAGTGATGTTTTGTCAAAGTTCAAATGATTTTGGGCTCATTTTAAATGTGGTACAGCTTGAGGTTGGCCCAGCATGTCACAGAAAAGGAGTGTATGAAGAAAGGTGATCAAGCCCTCTGCCATTTATCATAGGAACTTTAAGAGTGAGGTGGTACTTTCCATGATGGTTTAGAAAAGGAATCTGAATGGCACCTATGTGAAGTTCACAGCCGCTGAAAGGTGGGAAGGGGCAGAAGAGTTCAGGGAAACAGAAAATGTAAGTAAAGGACCCGATATCTAAACAGGGCAGAGGTGTCATTGAAGACTTTTTTACAAAGCGGAATGGCATGTTCAGGTTTGCATTTTATAAAGATTATCTCAACTGGTATGTTGAAAATAGATTGGTCAATATGTGAGGCAGAGGGGACAGGAGAGGAGTGGTCAGGGGATGATTGACTACCCTAAGGTTGGATAAGAGCAATGAGAAAGAAGGGGACAGATGGGGTAAGTTTCATGAAGTCACAAAAGCCACCTCTGGTGGCTGATTGAACTTGGAAGATGTGACAGAGAGAAGCAACAAGCTGAAGGTTGGTTTTTCTTGGATATTTGGGGATGTAGTCACTCATTGAGACTGAAACATCAAGGGTGGGACAGGCTGGTCACATGTGAACAAAAGGAAACTGACAGTTTCAATATGGGAAAGGTGGAGATAGCCAATAGATGGTCAAATATAAAGGTATGGAACTCAACAGAGAGGTTTGTCCCAAAGAGCAAGTTCTGCCATGAATATGAAGGGGATCAGCTAAGAAAAGAAAAAAAGGAGGAAAAGTCACAGAGATCGGAGTTAGACAAGAAAATGGCCAATGAGGTTAAAAAATATATTTTAAGTATTAATGAAAAAAGTATCAAAGAATTACAACCATCTTTAATTCACCACCATCCATATATTTCTCTAACTGAAGAGAGGGAGATTTCCATTACTTTGCATCACTACCTTTTTGGAATCTTTCATTTTGTCTGAGCAATACATTTAGTGATAGATATTAATTTAAGACAATCATATGTATGTATGTTTTTCGAATGGGTGGAGGTTGAGGGGAGCACTGTTTTAAAACAGGTCCACCAAAGGATTGTTTAGGAGGTGATTTCTGAAGAACTCTACCAGATGCACAGTCTAATGAATATTTCCCCCAGGAAACCCTGACGGGTCTAGAGCCCCTCTGTGTGTACATCTGGCTTCATTTTCAGCCTCTTGGTCCCATCTCCAGCATGACTGTTAACTTAAGCGATGCTGCCCATAGATGGTCTATTAAGGCCAGCCAATTACATTACTTGGCTAATTGTATGAGAATATTTAACCAAGCAGAGCCTATTTATAGATTGTACTTCCTAAATAAAAGTGTCTATTCAAAGTGGCAAATTTGTTTCCATATAATCCTTGGAGATGGCGGTTAGCATATGACCTCCTGCTATTATTTTTTTAGGATTCACATCCTGCATTTTCTAAATCCTTTCGAAGTCTCAAAGCAGGAAACAATAAATTCTTTGCCAAGTATTTCTTTAGCAGAATCAGCAAATCCACCTCCTCCAAATGGCAGAAGGATGCAGATCCTGGTCATGTTTTTATTATCCTGCTCTAATGAACCGGGTCCAAATTTCTAAAATGTGTGTTCTCTGTTTTAGGCTGGAGTCCCTGGGATTTGTAATCCTAAACTGGAGCCAGAGAGTGTTTTCCTATCAGCAAAACAGAGGAAACCATATTTGCAAATTCTTCAAGATCTCCCAAGCCAATCTGTTACAAAAATGAAAACTATTATTATGACAAGACTTAGCCCATAATTTATTTGTTGTGCCACAGTAATCTCCTTATTTATTCTGATTGAAGGCAATCACAAGTCTGTTCAACACTCAGAGTAAGTGGAAGTAAGCCAAATCCAGTCTAAACACCGAGAGCAGAAAACACACGCACCAGGATGATTTCAGGGTAAATGTCTCAGTGTGCAAGGTGGCCCAGGATATTGATGACCTTGAGAGTGCAGACAAATTTGTTTCTTATACTAGAATCCACAACTTGAGACTCCATCCTACCCAAGAAAGGAGTTTAGTTTCATCTACTCTAATAAGCAGAATTCAGTTATCACTGTCAAAAAATGGCCTGGATCATAAAAATGCCTAGGAGATAGCAACATTTTTCATATATTCCATACCTCTCTCCCACTTACTCCCACTCCATCCCCCAAGTAAGTGACCCCATGCAGCTAAGGATAAAGCTCTTCAATGGCTATAAAGCTGGTATTAGTTTTTCCAATGGAAGGCTATCTAAATCACTCTAAAATTCATATTCATGTATTTTCTTGGACTTTTTCCTTGTTCAATCCAAAGTTTATTGAATTCAACTGCTCAAACTTTGTGATCTCTTTCAGGTTATTTTAGGATAACCTCTTGCAGACCTATGTACACAGTCAGAGACCAAAATAACTTTAATGGATGAAGGCTATTGAAAAACTGACCTATTAAAACATTTCAGCTAATTATGGCTTGGTGTGAGGCAACTGTTATTAGTTGGGTTTGGGGTAACAAAGGAACAAACACACTCCTTTTCTATCCACATCCTCACCAACAGCAATCTCTCTTTTTAGAATTTCTACAGATATTTGATCTTTCTTTAAAAATATCATTCTGTAATATGAAAAGTTCTCCCTGTGGAAGAAAGACAACTCTCAGAAATTAGTCTTAGGAAAGCAGTGAAGAGACATAGCCAGGGAAAGTAATGTGTAGTGTGTCAGATACTGGAACCATCTTGGTAGGGAGAACCTTGTAAAAAGTATCTTTGTGCTGCTTTACCTTTTTATGAGCCTGTGTGGGAGTTACACATGGACCCTCCCATAAATGCTAAAAAGGCATTTCTCTACATAAAATGGTGGTCGATTCTACCTTTCACAGACAACAAAAATATCAAAGATCCATTTCATTCTTTTCTTCCTCCCTTCATCTATTTATCAAAAATGCTATTAAAGTTATCAATTACTATCATTAAAATTACCAAAACGTAAGATGCTAACTGTCCTAAGTGTTCTTTCATATAGTTCTGGTTATTCTTGCAAACCAGTCACAGGGCTCGGTCACAAAGCCTCACTCAACTGCAGTGGAAGTTGGGAAATGTAGTTTTGTTATACGCCAAGACATAAGAGCAATGAATTTAAATATCTAGGAAGTCCCCACCACAAAGACCTATATAATAAGCTTTCATGTAATATGATGATAAAGGATCTATCTTGAGAAGATCATAATTCTTCTCTGAAACCTAAACTTTTTTTCCTTTCAGATTAAAAGTGTTCATTAAAGGGGCGCCGGGATGGCTCAGTCGGTTCAGTGTCCGACTTCGGCTCAGGTCATGACCTCATGGTTTGTGAGTTCAAGCCCCATATCGGGCTCTGGGCTGACAGCTCAGAGCCTGGAGCCTGTTTCGGATTCTATGTCTCCCTTGCTCTCTGCTCCTCCCCCACTTGTGTGCATGTTCTCTCTCTCAAATATAAATAAACATTAAAAAATTGTTTAAAAAAAGTGTTCATTAAAACAGCTTTGTAGGTAATGCCTTCACTTAACTCTCTCAGTTCCCAACTGCAACATATCTTTTCCAACTAAAGACACCCTGTTTATCAACCAGTGCAGCTATTTTAATGATTACACCATTTAACCTAAGACCATCATTTGTCTAGTACCAATGCTTGGAAGAACCTTACGACATCTCTGCATGTCAGATCAAGCTTACTCTTTAGCATCTGACAGCTAGAGCTCGACTCCATAAATTCTTCATCTGAGCACAACTAATAGACGTTCCAGGGGTTTTTCTCTTGCATTCCTTATATCCTATGGGTCACCATTACCTGAATCTACCTTTACTTTTGACTTCATAAGGTGGTTGCCCTGAGCACGGTCTTTGACCTCTGTCTTCCTTAATCCAAGTGATTGAACTTCTGCAGGACTCTTTACATTGCCACTCTACTCATTGGGGAAAGGTTTGTCAATTCACTCCTCAATGTCACTCATTATCTGGGGGCAGTAAACATCATAAAGAACAGGATTCTCATGAGTGTACAATGTTCATGGCTGGTTTAAGAGAAGCACTAGTTAAAGAAATCTAAAGCTGGGTTCAATGGAACCAGATCCAAACATGAATATATATATATATATATTCATATATATTTATATATATTTTTATATATATTTTTATATATATATATAAAACAGATTCCCTAGGGATCTAGAGAATGAAGGACGGTTTCTCAAATTCAAGAAAAAGAAACATCAAGAAATTTGATAGGATAGTGGAAATAAAAACTACATCAGAGACTATTAAAACTGACCAAGATTCTCAGTTGTGCGGACACATGATTTTATAGCTCTGTTAGGGATAAAGAGAAAAAAATAATGATCAACATACTTATTTTCAGTCTTTCCTCTCTCAATCACCTTCTTTACTTAAGGAGCCAAGTATATTCATGAAATTCAACTTGTGGAATGAAAATCTATAGCTGTTTAAAGTTTTTGTAAACATCAGTCCTTACTCTGTTATAGCAAGCCCTTTTTCTTCAAGGTAGTGCCTGTGTTAAGTAAATTTTGGTCTTTTCATGCTCTCACTTTTTGACCATTCATAATCTCAATCTGTTTTTACTAAGACACAGTTCTGTGCATCTTGATGTTATAATCTTGCTTTTAAGTAAACAATAATTTAAAAAAAGAAAACTTTTTTGTATCTCTTTCTTTCTCCACCAACCTTCCTCCATCCCAACCACTCCCAAGTAAAGACTGAATGGGCAGGTCCTCAAGGGCCTAAGAAGAGAGAGAGAAAAAAAGAAAGGTTTTTTTTCGCACACATCTTTCACCTAGTGTTGAGGGTGGTAGGAATAAGGGAGACAGAGATTCTCTGTGTGAAATCCCAGGACTGCTTTGAATGCCCTCTCTGTTCTTGGCTGCTTTTTTATGAGGCTGTCTTTCTGTGACAGATATATAGATCACATCTCACATCATCCTGATATATGCTGTGTTTGTGGGTTCTTAAGAGAGCACCCCACACACACACCCAAGGTGTGAAATCTGGCTTGGGTTTGACCTTATTCCACATCCACATTTGATCTCTGCCACTGATAGCACAGCCTTCTGGGATCCCACAGCAGCATTAGGATCCTGGAGTACACAGATAAGATCTAGAATAGGGTGAGAACCCCTTAGATGATTCACTTGACCTAATTTAAAAACCATCAATTTTCTTTGTAAATGGGCAAAGTAATGACACATCAAAATTAGATGTTTAGAAGCCCAAAGAGACATGTGTTTGTCAATATATTTTGGGGTGTCTACTGATTGCTGTTTTAATGTTGCCAATTGTTTCTTCTTACTGAAGATAGAGAGTTGAATTTTCCTTTGTTGAGCCTCTATATCTTGTTCATGAAATAAGGAAAAACAAACAAAACCATTCTATGGATGCTGTGTTTGTGTGTAGAAAAACACAGAGCCCATTTTAGAATGCAGAGGCAGAGAAGATGAGCAGCTGAAGTGCTTTACCCAAAAAGACTTGGGATTGTCCTCATTTGCAAAAGTGAAATTTGTAGTGGGAGGTATGAAGTTGATGAGAATCCAGAAACCTGAGGTTTGGCACTCTTCCTAGATGCAAAGAATAATGTAGGAGAAGGACAAAGATACTATGTAATCTTTCTCTGGAGAGCCTGAAAAATCCTGCAGGAAGGAACAGGATAGCCCCTAAAAATTTCCATAGCCCTATTTGCCTGATAAATACCTTATATACCGGTTATTTATTAAGGGAACAAATATTGACACAAGGCTAGTGGATTGGAAACAAACATCAACAACAGAAGTTCAAGATAATCACTTTCCCTTGATCAGCATATACATTGCAGTGAAAACACTACCATATATATATATACATATATATATATGTATATATACACACACACACACACACACACATATATACAGAAAATTTTGCAATGGTCATTTCATTGATGTAGAAATGGAGCCATGGTTATTTTCATTTTACAATAACAGAGTTGCTAATAAAACTAAGATGAATTGACCTATCATGTGGTATCCATTAGAATAAGTTATCTCTAAAACAATAGTGATAATTAAACCTAAACTGTATGTAGTGAGCCCTTGTGGTCTGAAAAGTTTCCAAAATCCAGTGTGAAAAAGTCTACAAGTACCATTTTTCACTACCTGGTCAGCTACAGTTTTAGAACAGTATTTTACTATATAACTTTACAATCAAATAATAAAATGACAAAAGCAGTATCAAGTAGGAAAATAGTACAAAATATAATCTCAATTGTTTTTGAATACATCTCTAGTTTGTGTATTCAAATGAGATAGCATCATAAAAATGTTTGTCCAATGCTTTTTATTTTTATTTTTTCTAATGTTTTATTTTATTTTTGAAAGAGAGAGAGAGACAGAGAGAGAGAGACAGCATGAGTAGGGGAGGGTCAGAGAGAGAGGGAGACATGGAATCCGAAGATAGGCTCCAGGCTCCAGCTGTCAGCACAGAGCCCAACATGGGGCTTGAACCCACGAACCATGAGATCATGACCTGAGCCGAAGTCGGATGCTTAACCGACTGAGCCACCTAGGCACCCCTGTGCAATGCTTTTTAAACATGAGGTCTTGGGGCACCTGGGTGGCTCAGTCGGTTAAGCGTACAACTTGGGCTCAGGTCAATATCTCACGGTTTGTGGGTTCAAGCCCGCGTCGGGCTCTGTGCTGACAACTCAGAACCTGGAGCCTATCTTCGGATTCCGTGTCTCCCTCTCTCTCTGACCCTCCTCTACTCACTCTGTCTCTCTCTTTCTCTGTCTCTCTCAAGTAAATAAAACATTTTTAAAAATCTTTAAAAAAATAGAAATAAACATAAAGTCTTACTGCCTGTATACTCCTGTTTTGCTTTTGTGTTTTGTTTTTTGTTTATTTGTTTGTTTTGGCTTGTGATGATCTTTAATGCAGTGGAGAAAACTCTCCTCTTGATTCTATTTGGAGAAGCTGGTATCATTATAGAAACTTGATTTCCTATTATTATTGGAATGGTAAGCACACATATTGAGGAAATGTTCAATTTTGTTTTGAGACAGACTTCCCTTCCAACCCTCTGCCTTCAGCTTAAAGAAAAATGTTCTTTGAATGAAATGCTTAAGACAGGCTATCTATTTCTGAAATTAGCAGAAAGGGCAAATTGCAGAATTCATTTAAATCATCTGTTTCACTGCCATAGAAAAAAGAGAACTGGGTATTATGGCTTTTCTTAAATATGGAAAGTCTACGGATAAGATTGTCAGGCTTTGCTATGTTAAGCCCCACTATCAAATCCAGGTAACTCTATATGCAAATGACATGCTTATACGGGATCTTCATCTCTGATCTAATATTTTCATTTTAAAATGAGCTAGCTAGAGGTTCTCTGAATTCATTTTTCCTATCTCTTTATTCTTATTCAAATTATTATGTTAACATTATTCTATTTATTAGAACACCGTCAGCTAAGGATATTAAAGAGCTTTGACAAGCACGAATTAAATCTCCCCTAAAAAAAACGGTTGGGATAAAGCTGAGATAGAATGATAGGTGGGTGAAACAAAGAAAAAACAATGTGGAGGTTAAGTTCCTCTGCTCAAGGTCAATCAGGAAGGAAATAGTCAGTGTCTACTCTATATCCAAGAGGTTAACTCTTTGGAAATGAAGGACCCAAATGGTCAAGTAACACTATTCAGACAAATTCCTTGCAAGGCTAAACTTTGAAGCAGAACAAATACTCTTCCATGAAAGAGTTTATGACAAGGGCAATTTTGCAAGGACATAAAATTGACTCTCTCTTAAGTACAGTTAATGAATGGGCCTCATAAGTGTGTCTTTTTAGGATAGTTATCAGCACCTATCACACAGGGCTGAGAATCCTGAGAGTGACCAGTACGATCTCTCCAGTCTTGGTACACAAGAAATTAGAAAAAAGCTAGAGCAGTCTAAGTTTGCCCAATTCATAGGCATGTCATTTTTCTTACAGTGTGCCAGGTATGTCTCTGACAACAACAACAACAAAAACAATAACAAAAGGAGTACTTGAGAGCACAATATAGTACACCTCTACAATTTCCTTTGATTGAACATAAAAACATGTATAATTCGAAGTCACATCAATGTATCCAGGGATACACACATCTGCATTAAGGACTTCCTGTTAAAAATGGAAAGTACATTGCAGCATCCATTACTTATGGATCCCTAAGTAAGTTTCGCTGAATAGAAGATTTTTAAATAGATATTAGATATATGATTAATAGAAGAAAAAGTTCATCATGATCTAGAGGCAGCTATATTCCACAGGAAAATTTCAGCCACCAAAGTGCAAAGTCAAAATGACTGGCTTTTCTTGACACACTAAATATTAACAATATGCCCTTATAGCCTACTCTAAATTGTTAGTCGGGAGGTAAAACAGAGGGTATACTGACTTTAGAAGTAGGGCTTCAGTGGACAAGAAGGCAGGATAGAGCAAGGGTCAAGCATCAAAATGACTTTGACTTAAGAACAAAATAGCTTTGACCCCCACGAAACCCACAGTCTAGCCAGAGGCCCATTACAAATAAATACATAAAATAAATAAATACTATAATTATTTTATGTGTGCCTTTTAGTTTCAGCAGCAGAATGTCAATCCACTGATAAATAGTTAATAAATTATGGTTTACTGACATTTGGAATACTCTGAAATATTTAAAAATATTAGGTATATCTAAGTTCATGGACAATATCTATTTTATATTGTCAATTGTAGAATATCATTATGCCTCATTCTAATTTATTGAAGGAAACACCTATGCTAAATACAAATGTATGCTTGTATGAGAAACTAAAATTTACTGATATATATTCAAGTGTTAACATTACTTGCCACTATAGAGGGAAATGGGATTGAGAAGCCACGGGGGAGTTTCAGCTTTTATTTTCTCTATATGCAAGGGGTTTAGAATGAGCCTCCCCAGAACGTGCCACTCTGACATAAGGAATTACTCTGAGCTAAAGTCAATCAAGGTCCAAAAGACTCAGAAAGAGCTTTTATGCCCCCCTTAACTACCTAAACGAATTTAGATAGAGGCCCTGGTCAAGGAAGAGAACAACTACAAAAGATATCTATAAAGACTATGGATTATGGGGGGACTTGGGAAGAAGCGTAGCTCAGCAGGGCCTGGAGATCAAATTCTTCTCTGTGTCCCATTCTCTGCGCATGACATGGACAACATTTGTTTTCCAAATAATTGTTCTTCCTGTCTTCCTTTGAGTTGTATCCCTCCGCTTTGTAGTCTCAGGCCTCTACCCCTTTCTCCTTAGCTCAAGATGGCATGTAAGCCTCAATGCATGACTGTCTGTGGGATCTCAGATTCTTATGGGGTTCCTGGACATACATAATTAGATTCATTGTCCTCGTGTTGATCTGTCTTATACTACTTTACCAGCTGAGAAATCTGGACGGGTGGGGGAAACATTCTTCCTCACTAACTATATATATTATTTTAATGCTTAGAAATTGAGCATCTATTTGATCAATTTTCATGATTTTATTTGATCAATTTTTATATGATTTGAAAGTCACGATAGCATCGTGGTTAAGACCAGAGATTCTGGAGCCATATTCCCTGTGCTCAAATCCATATTATGTCTAGCTGGCTAACCTTGGGTAATGTACTCTTTGTGCCTGTTTATCCATATTAAAAAGTCAATAATAATGGCTCAATCTCATAGAGTTAAGAGAATTAAACAATCTAGAATAAGTTCTTTGTTTACAGCCATCTCCAGTAAATAAAAAGAAGTTAAATATATTGATTATTATTATCATTATATTAGATGATTCTGGTAATGAAGTGCTAACAAATAAGGCATCTGAGAAGAATCTTGTAGGTATAAAGTCAGAAACAAAATTCAAGAGAATATTTAACCCATGGCAACATTTAATTTTAAAAGATAGTAAAGAGTGGAGCCTGGGTGGCTCAGTCGGTTAAGCATCCAACTCTTTATTCTGACTCAGATCATGATCTCGCAATCTGCGGTTGAGCCCCACATTGGGCTCTGTGTTGATAGTGCAGAGCCTGGTTAGGATTCTCTCTCTTCCTCTCTCTCTCTGCCCCCTCCCCCCAAATAAATAAATAGACATTTTAAAAAATGAGAGTAAAGCAATGAATTTGGAACTCTGAGAAACAAAGAATTTTATGAACTTGTATAATCAGATTGCCATTAAAGTATTAAAGAAACAGATAGTATTTATGAAATACTAAAGCAGATACAGATACAGCAGTTTCAGGGTCTAATATAGTGGCATAGGAAGACCCTGAACTCACTTCCTTCCTTGGACACACAAAATACACACCTACAAATAAAGGAATTCCTCCTGAAAAACAAAAAACAGCTGACTCAACAGCTTCTTCATGACAAAGGATAGTGGGACCACAGAGAGAGGGGTAGGAGACATGGAACCAAGGTAATGATTGGAACCCTATCCCATGCTATGACCTGCAGTAGGGAGGGAGGGAGATCACTGAGGTGCTGAGGGTAACCAGAGTTCAGGTAAGGAAATCCATTTACTAACCCTAGAGCAGCTGGCAAACAGCGAGGGAACTGAATCAAATGGGCTGGCAAGCACCACTGTTCACATCTGCCCTCCACCTTGACAGCACAGACAGGAATAGGATCCAGGAGGTTCTACCTGGACTACTAGGGATAGACTTAACAGATATATACAGAATATTCCATCCAAGAACAGCCTAATACACTTCTCTCAGGTTTACGTGGAACATTCTCCAAGATAGATCACATGTTAGGCCACAAAACAATTTCTTAAGAACTTTAAGAAGACTGAAATTGTATCAAGCATCTTTGCTTTAATATGAAACTAGAAATTAATTACAAGAAAAAAACCTGGACCAAACAGAACACATGTAGACTAAGCAACACACTACTAAAACAACAAATGTGTTAACAACGAAATGAAAGAGAAAAACCAAACAATACCTTCAGACACATGAAAGTGGAAAAAGAACCCATCAGATCAAAAGCTTTCAGATGCAGCAAAAGCAGTTCTTCATAGGTCTAACTCAAGAATCAAGAAAAACTTCAAACAATCCAACCCCACACCTAAGGAAACTAGAAAAAGATGAACAAAGCAAGCATAAAATTAGTAGGGGGAAGATAAGATCAGAGCAGAGATAAATGAAATAGAGATAAAAAGTAGCAAATATCAATGAAAATAAGAGCTGGTTCACTGAAAAGATAAACAAAATTAAAAACCTTTTAGCCAGACTCATCAAGAAAAAGAAAGACAATCTTCAAGAGAAGACCTAAAGAATCTAGGGCAGAGATGAGGGCAGTGTTTCAGAAGCAATCACAAGGCCCACTGACGGATGAGGAAGTTTGGGGAAACATTTTCCAGATATCAGAATGTCAGAAACTGTGAAATGTCTGAAAGACTTCACCCAACTTGCAAGCTAATAAGTTATGTTGCCCTAATTTCATGGACACTGACAGGAGACACAAAACTCCTGGGTCAGAGACACAAGATGGTTTATTCATCACTGAAGTAGTAGTAACCAAAGAATCAGCATTTGCACTAGTTCCTCAAGCTCTACTTCCAACAGAATGAAAACAAGATGAACACCTTCACCAGCACTGGGGATGAAAGGGGAAGGTGATACCACTCCAAAATATGCCTCTTTGGCACTGATTATTTTCAACTTCTTTTTGGTATAGTTGACACACAATGTTAGTTTCAGGTATGCAAGTAGTGATTCAGCATATCTATACATTTTGTTATGCTTAAGTTGGCTATTTTTAAGAAACAGCAGACATAGGTGAAGCTCTCAAAACTGATTGGAAGTTACCCTTTTGTAAGAGTCTTTGACATTTTTTAAATGTTTATTTATTTTTGAGAGAGACAGAGAGACAGCATGCGAGCAGGGGAGAGGCAGAGAGAGAGGGAGACTGAGAATCGGAAGCAGGCTCCAGGCTCTGAGCTGTCAACACAGAGCCCGACGTGGGGCTCGAACCCACAAACCATGAGATCATGACCTGAGCTGAAGTCGGACACTTAACTGACTGAGCCACCCAGGCGCCCCAACTTTGACATTTTCAAGGGAAATCTCCATTGGTAAGGGGTCTCCCTCTCTGTAACAAGAAAAATGCCTCTAAATCTCTAAGGACTCTCAGTGGAGACGGCAATGACTTAAATGTGCAGAGCAACCCTACCCTGTTTACTGTGGTTTTTCTGGTAACCTCCCTTAACTGGCCCTCTCCATCCCCCAACACTTTGTCTATAGCTGGAGATGGTATTTAAGGTGGTGGCTTGAACTATTTCAGAGAGTTACTTGGTTTTCCTGGGTATTTCCTGTGTATACAAGAGGTATACATGTTATTAAACTTCTGCTTTTCTCCCATAATTTGCCTTTAATAACAAGGAGGGTCTCAGCCAAGGACCTAGAAGGGTTGGAGGATTATTACTTTTCCTCTTCCATAGGGTACCTCACAGCAGAAGATCCCTGATCTTATAGGACTCATAACTTTTTGTTAATGATATTTATTTTAAGAGAGAGAAAGAGGGAGAGTGGGAGAGAGTGAGCATGAGTGGGGGAAGGGAAGAGAGAGAGAAGGAGAGAGAGAATCCCAAACAGGCTTCATGCTCAGCATGAACCTGATATGGGGCTTGATCTCAAGACCATATGATCATGGCATGAGCTAAAATCAGGAATCAGACACACTCAACCAACTGAGCTACCCAAGCACTCCTAGAATGCATGCCTTTTATAATGGACAGTAACCTGTTATCATCTTTGCCCCAGAGGAAGAAATTTTTTTTATTACAGTGAATAGAAAACAAATTACCCTTTGCTCTAGAGTTAGAAACTATCTTCTACAACTGCACCCTACCTAAACATATTTAAAAAGATAATATAGAACAAAGGCGGGCAGTGTCTCCACTCAAAGGACAGGCACAAGCTCTAAATACCCATGGAGATTTTTCTCCATACACAAATGTCAACTACTGAGAGAGCACCCTTGAGTCCTTATACATCCATAAGAAAGAGAATGACATGGAATGGGTGGATACTCAATCCTGGACTATCAGGAGCTGAGGATAGAAGCCATTACCAAAAGGAAAGGAAGTCATAATCTTGTTCATAGGAGTTTCAGCCTAACAGACCCAGAAAAGGAGAATTACAACTTACTGATGATCTCTGAGGACACCAGGAAATAGACAGCATTTAAAATTGATAATGATTTAGGGCACCTGGGTGGCTCAGTCCAGTGAGTGTCCAACTTCGGCTCAGGTCATGATCTCACAGTCTGTGAGTTCGAGCCCTGTGTCCAGCTCTGTGCTGACAGCTCAGAGCCTGAAGCCTGTTTCAGATTCTGTGTCTCCCTCTCTTTCTATCCCTCCCCTGCTTGTGCTTTGCTTCTCTTTGTCTCAAAAATAAATAAACACTAAAACAATTTTTAAACAAATAAATAAATTGATAATGACCTGAGTATGTAAGTGGCTCAGTTGGTTAAGCCTCCATCTTCATCTCAGGTCATGATCTCGCAGTTCATGAGTTCCAGGCCCGGGTCGGGCTCTGTGCTGATAGCTCAGAGCCTGAAGTCTGCTTTGGGGTCTATAGCTCCCTCTCTCTCTGTCCCCCCCAACCATGCCACTTGTGCTCTCTCTCTCAGAAATAATAAATGAAGAAACTTAAAAAAATTAAAAAATAAAGTGATAATGACTTAACCAATTAGATATGGGATTGAAGTTATTCAGTTAGAAAGAAATAAAGAGTAGAAACTTGGAACTAAATCAAAGGTATGATTCAGCACCCACAAAGAAGTCCAATGCTGCTGAAAAATAAAACAATTTATGTTGCTGAACATTTTAATGTTCATTTCTTGAAGTACCACGTTCTTATTCCTCTCTCTGGTAATAGAGTAACTTGGAAATGGGCAGCAATTCTGTCTTCAACTGAGAGAAATGATGGTCATTTCATAGGTGAGGGAGGAGGACATGCAAAGAACTAATTGAATATAATCCATACTCCAAAGACAACTACTATCTCCAGTGGCTAACAGAAAAAGTCTTTAGTAAACTCTACCTGGAATTTCAAACATGGACACAAGACCAACAAAGTTCAGGAATTTGAAAGGAACCTTTTCATATCAACTAGGCTAAGTTATCGATTCTCTTTATTAGAGCTTTGTATTAGAAGAATTTATTCATTAAAAAAAATTTTTAGCATTTGTTCATTTTTAAGAGATAGAGACAGAGTGTGAGTGGGGGAGGGGCAGAGAGAGAGGGAGACACAGAATCTAAAGCAGGCTCCAGGCTCTAAGCTGTCGGCACAGAGCTCCATGTGGGGCTTAAATTCATGGACTGCGAGTTCATGACCTGAGCTGAAGTTGATGCTTAACTGGGTGAGCCACTCTGGTGCCCCGGTACTAGGGGAATTTAATTGTGAGTCTCCCTTAGCTTTCTGTCCCTTTCTCCTAACTATACAAACGCAGTGGTCTGTCATGACGGGTAACAGATTCCAATCTAACATAGTATGTCTTGTTCTGACATTTACAAACACACAGCTGTGGGAACAGATAAATCTGGCACAATATTTATTTTCTAAATGTGTGAAAGGAAATGGAATGTTCCTACTTAATAAAGCTCATATAGCATTATAAATTTAAACAGTATGATGGAAGTGTCCCTGAGAGGGAAAAAGTGATAGGATCATCTGAAATGTCCACTATATGATCTAATGTTATGCTGTACCAGTGTCTCACACAACATGATGATATGTAGCTGCTTAGAATCAGTTAACCCTGAATTGCATTTTGTTAAATTCACATATTTGGTAAATGAGAAAAGGACTCCAAATAGATGCATAACATTCAAAACTTCTATTAAAAATTCAGGTGAAGAATAAAACGTTGGGGCTCTTACCATGTAGTCCTACAAAGACTTGATTATCACTGACGCCTTTGAAAATACAGCTTTAGAGATTTTCAGTGATAAACCATCTCTGAAATACTTTTAAAATCTCCTGAGGATTCCATTCAACAGCCAACTACTTCCCTCATTATACTTTTCATTCTTTCTACACCCAATTTCCATCTTTTCCAATTACACTGTTTCCATGGTACACACAGCTATCTCGACTTAGAAAATGATAAATATAAAGTAAGAAACACATTCACTAGAGGAACAGAGGACCCCATTGTATGATGGCAACAAGAAAAAACAGGATCTTTTTGAACATTTTGTGTGTGGAATTAAAATAAAATTCCTCTCTAGGCTCACCTTAACAGCACAAGCACTAATATGCCTGGCTGCTCCTGAGAGTACGTTATTTACAGACCACTTGCTCTCAGCACAGAATGTGAGTAGGGGGCAATTTGGCAATGCCTTTACACATTTTTGATTGTTACTATTTGAAGGGGAGCTTGCTACTGGCGTCTAGTGGGTAGAGTCCTGGGATGTTGCTAAACATCCCACAATGCTCAGGACAGCCCCCAAACAAAGAATTATCCAGCCCAGAACACCAACAGTGCTGAGAAGACCTACCTTAGATGAACATTTCACCCCACAGCATTCCCAACTCCTTATTCTCCAGGTCTTTCCTTTGAGCAGATTTTTTTATTCCTGTGATAGACTTTTTCTTCTAAAGCACCAGTTGCTTATGATTCGACTAATTTATGTCAACTATTCTAATTCCTACACCTGTACTTATAGTCACAGGCTGGATTTCTTGACTTATTATCTCCAGGTTGTTACAGGGCAAAGGCACTGACCGGCTCTCTACTTCTATATTCCAGTAGTTCTTTCTGGAATATTCCTTGAAAAATAACAAAATCCCAGGGATGGCATCTGTGGCTGCCCATTCTCTAAGCCTTAATATGCCCTTTGCTCCGCAACTGCTATTGAAAATCTCTCTGCACATTAGTTAAACCACTAGTCAAAACTGGTGATATACCTATGGGGAGTCAAGCCACCTTCATCACAAAGTATGCCTAAAGAACTGAAATCATCAGGAACCTGACACTGAGGCATTCATATCCAAGGAGTTCAACCAACATGTATTTTGGCAAGGAAGACCACCACGAACCACTTGGATTTTTCCTGAACTGTTTTTTGTTTTTGTTTTTTAATTCCTGTCTCTGTCTGGATGCTTACACTGGATTGTTAACAGCTGTTATATAGGTGACAGTGGGAACACTTTGCTGTGCTGATGGAGTGAACTGCTTCAGGATTTACAGGTCCGTTGCCTAAGCTCTTGGGAGTGCTTTCTGCTAAGCTTCCTTCAATACCCAAGCTCCCCCTGGGACATGAAGAGAGTCACCTTGGCAAAGGTCATCCAAAACATCCAGCATACAATGATGGAGCAAGGGTGCAAGGACCAGACCCCAAATGTGGACACCTCAGATGGGTAATCCAAGCATCAAACCCCTCCCGGGGTATGCTGAGGTTTCGGTATTACTGCCTGCCAGCTCAACTTCTCACTTTGCATAATCCACTTTTCTGCCCCTATGGGGACATGCCCACATTAACTTTCTGCAAATGAATCTATATTTCAGAGTCTTTGGGAAATGACTCGAAGCCTCAAATCTGTTAGATCACCTTGTTCTTATACTGTATAAGAAAAAACATTTTCTACAATACCTATTATATATAAAAATAGGTAGTGCTCATGACAGTGAAGATGAAATTGGGAGCTAGACCTTCATTGTTCAATAAAATGTGTTCAATCCAGATGAGCACGTTATTTTCCTTCTACATGCTAAGGATTTTAATAGAAGGCTATATTTATTTCACATCCTAACACAGATTCAGTGTACTGATGATTATTTACTTGTTGAGTACAAATGGAAAAGGGTATAATTTTGCTAACATTCTTTCTTTACTTTATCTTTTTCTTCTTTTTTCTTTTTTTTTTTTTTCTTTTTGGCAGAGCCTGGACTGATGGGCTACCAGGCTAATTTATAGGTCCCGCTGTGTAAGACAGTTCTCTGACTATCAGACTGCCTCTGGTGGAAAACTGAAATCACTGTGTATTCAATGGGTTACTGAATCTTGACACACCAGGTGTAAGGGTCAGTCTGCAAAGTGGTTGCTTTTTAATAAGAAAACACAGTCAAAACGGGGTTTAAAGAAACCTGGGAACTGTTAAGCCATTTCTTGATAGATTACCTGAAATGGCCCATGTTCAATATCAGAGCTGGGCTGCATTGACAGTAGAAGACAGAATGAATCAATGCATTTGGCAGAGCTATAAACAAATCAATACAAAAAAGGAAGAAAAATTGAGCTTTTAAGAAGCTTCAGAGGTACCCTCTAATTTTAGGTAAAATAACCTCAATATTCTGAGGGCTCCAACATTAGGGATAGAATTAGCCAGTTTTAAATAATGGAGGGCCTTCACCCCCCCACACACCCCTGACATTGCCCTTCCCTATCATTTCTTAATTTGATGCTTACTAGAAATTAGCATAAAATCCCCAAACACTTTATTCTTCAATCTTTTACTAGCACAAATGTGTAAATCACAAGGAACAGGGAGAGGGCAAGGGGGGAAGAGCACTGTTCGGTTTTTCAATGCCCTTTATTATGAGACTTAGTAGCTGCTGGTTAATTCCAAACAGAGAAAATAGAATTAAAGGTAATTTGAAGTTCTGCTGTCTTCAGTTTTTTGCATAAATCCACCCTGCACAGGCTCAGGCACTTAAAAGGTGCTCTATAAATGACCATAAGGGTAAGAATCTACTAGGTCCACATCCATAATTCAAAGAATGAATAACACTTACCATCCGCATAAAGCCAGCTCCCTTTTGCTGCAGATCCACAAGCCGGGGAAGGTATATTACAAAACGTGAATCCATCTAGCTATTTCAGCCTCCTTGCTCCAGCTCCGCAGGGTGAAAAGATGGGAGAGGGAGTGGGGACAGGAAAGCAAGAGCAGCTGACACTAATTCTCCCCATTCTTTCACCACTTTCTGGGAAAACAGGTGAAATTAGAGAAGTCATCTGCTGACGCAGGTTTCGACTGTGTCCTTTACAAAGAGCTCTGACCATCACTCTGCATGCCTGCCTATTCTTGAAACTCAATCAGGTCTTTGGCGAGGGCTGAAGACCCTGTCACAGGTGCCTGTCTTATCAAGATCCTTCCCCTCTGATTTCACTGTCTTTGCATATATGCCGTCATTGGCCTCACATTCCTGCCTTCTTCTCTATCAGAGGATAATTTTGTTTGAGACCTTCTCCTCAAAAGTCATGAATCCCCCTCGGGAACTCTTGAGGCCACATTCACACAGATTGTTCTCTCACAAAAACATGGTGTTACCATCCCCACATTCTTTCCAAGGACGTAATTAAACTTTTTGCTTTAATGACCATGCTTTAAGGACGTTCCAAGTTATTGTTGCTGGCTTATTTCTAACAAGTTATCCTAGCTCTCAGTGACATAAATGTTTACCTATGTTTGCAAAGTTTTCCCTCTCCACACTACCAGGCCCAGAAATACCTTTTATATAACAGGTGCTATGCTCTGTGCAATTGTTCAATTCAGTTCTCCTTAGACCAAAATCATTGACTTTTTATCTGTAAATATGCCCTCTTTCCTCAGCCTTCGGCTTTTTAAAAATTTATCTCCAGGGTTAAGGAATTTGGCCAACATTCGCTTTATGAAAAATGCCTCTTTTCTTACTTGTTCCTTTTTAGACTTTCAGGTTTGGATGCTCAGCCTTCCTGCAATATCATATGTGGGATATCAGACAAAGAAATTCAGACTATCTTAATGCATTAGAGATATGTCCTCAACACCTTGCACTAAAATACTTATCTCCACAAGCACCTGTGCTCTATTTTAGTTTAGTGTATTATTAAAGTCCAAACCTAGGAAAAGAACATAATTGTGTGAAAAAAACTTTAAGGAGAAAAAGTCTCACTTTTGATCTCTACTTGCATTACATAGATAAACATCCCGCTCCTCACCTACTCCCCCAAATCATATATTTATTCACTTTTCTTTTGGACCAAGAAAAGCCGGTGAAGTATCCTGACATTTGATTTCAGAACTAATGCATGAGGTTTCATGGTCTGCAACCTCAAATTATTTCCAGGCTTTTTGAGTTACTGTGCTTTGCAAATGCACAATAAGTACAAATAGAGTTTTCCAGAGCAATTATTACTTGTCCAAGCAGGAGTCTTCAAGTATTTTGTATGTACCTCATACAAAATGCCTTTTTGGAATGAATTTTGAGGTCAAACTTTAAGATACAATACGTGAAAGGGAACTATCACATTTATTAGTATAAACAAGTAAAAAATTAATAACGAACTGTGAGACACTGAATTCTGGGTAGAAACAGAGATAACCCAAACTATGGATCAAGTTTGGTTTTCATAGTAGGGTGATGCATCATCCAAGTTTTCCTGGGACTGTTCCTATTTTATTAAAAACATTTTTTTTTACATTTACTTATTTTTGAGAGACAGAGCATGAGCAGGGGAGGGGCAGAGAGAGAGGAAGACACAGAATCTGAAGCAGACTCCAGGCTCCAGGCTCTGAGCTGTCAGCACAGGGCTGGACACAAGGTTCAAACTCACAGACTGTGAGATCATGACCGAGCTAAAGTCAGACGCTTAACTGACCGAGCCACCCAGGCACCTCGGGACTGTTCATATTTTAAAACTGAAAATCCCACATCCTGGGAACCCCTCAGTTCTAGGAAAACTTCAGTCCTAGACCACTGATCGCCTTTCTTCCACAAGAGCTTACAAGACATCACCAGTAATTTATAGCATAGGTTCTTAATCATCTATCTTGGGAGCAACAACAACAACAAAATAATCAGTATGGACAAAACAGACAAACAATTTGAGAGCTAGTGTAATAAAGCATGTTGTATATTTTTGATGGGGATCAGGACAGGCTTCCCTAGAATGTGCCACTTTGGCATGTACATTAACTGAGCTGAAGGCAGTCAAGGTCTAACAGACTCAAGAAGAGAGAGCTTTCTACCTCCGCCTTACCTGCCTAAAAGAAATGAGATTAGGGTCCCATACCAGGAAGAGAGCTATTACCAGGGGTAAGTTTTTATATCAGAAACACTTATCTGCATGCATGGCAAATATTTGTTTGCCAAACATGTGCTCTTCCCATCGTCCAGTGAATTGTCTTCCTTCACGTTGAAGCCCCAAACCCTGAGCACATTCTTCTTAGCTCAAGATGGCATATAAACCTCAACTGCCTTTTAGTATTGTATCTTTGGAGTTCCCATACAAATGAATATAAATTTTGTTACTCCTGTTAATGTGTCAAATGCCAATTTGATTATTGGACCAGCCAAAGAACCTAGAAGATAAGAAAGAAAAAATTTCCTCCCCTACAGTTTGGTTATTCAGAAAGATTTATAGTATCCAAGATATCAGCCTTCTAGTTGGAAATCACTGACATTATAACATACGCTTATAAGTGGATACTGTTTTAATCAATGTATATACACAGAGAGAAGGAGAGACAGAGAGCAAGTGAGCAAATGAGAGAGTATGCCAGGAAAAGGCAGAAAGAAAGAACTTAAAAATTCACAAATTGAAGCAGTTACAGCTCTAAACAGTTATGTGAACATAAACTGAATATACGGTTTGGGACAGTGCTGAGACTAACAGTGATTTTAAATTAGGAACAGTCAGCATTTCGTTTCAAAAATGAGACCTGTGTAATATGCAGGCTAAATGAAAAATTTTAATCCTTAATTCAATCTTACAAATAAAACACCTTAAACATTTCTGAATATGATGTACCTATAGCCTATTCGCTAAGGTCTGCTCAACAATTTCCAGAATGGAATTCTCTTTGAAGAAAGGATGTGACATGTTTACGGTGCCAAGTGAAGAGAGGAAAATGTACCACCCCTAAATATACCTCTTTAGCATATTGATTATTTTAAGATGGTTATTTTTAAGAAACAGCAGACACAGGTGAAGCTCTGAAAACTCAGTAGGAGTTACTTTTCCAGGGGTGCCTGGGTGCCTCAGTCAGTTAAGCACCCAGCTTTCACTCAGTCATGATCTCATGGCTCATGGGCTGAAGCCAGGCATCAGACTCCCTGCCATCAGCATTGAGCCCTCTTCTGATCCTCTGTCCTCCTCTCTCTGTCCCTCCCCCCCTCAAAAATAAACAAACACTAAAAAAAAAGAAGTTACTTGCCTTACAGACATTGAAATTTATAAGGAAAATCTCTATCTGTACCAGGCAGAGAAGGACACCCCCAAATCTCTAGAAACTCATCAATGGGATACATTTGGACTAACATCTGCATAATGACCTTATCTTTGTTTATTGCAGTTTTCAGGTAATCTTCTATAACTGGCCTCCTTCCCCTCCTCCCCAACCCCCCCCAACATCTTTTCTTCTTTAGCTCTAGATGTTATTTAAGGTGGTGTCTCGGACCATTTCTGAAAGTTTTATCTCCCAAATATACAGAAATTATACATATGAAACTTCTGTTTTTCTCCCATTAATCTGCTTTTCATTACAGGGAGATCTCAGCCAACAACCTAGGTCACAAACTAGACAGCAAGACCTGACCTTTACTATCCACCTGCTTGTACTCACTGACCTTTGTCCCATATTTTTCCTTCATCTCTTCTTTTCATCTTCTCTCTTACCTCAGGCAAATGGAAAGCAAACCTCCCCCCTCCAGCAATAACAGCTGCCCTACAAGACCTCCAGCAGGCCCAGACCACCCAGACCAATTTGAGCAAAAGCCCAACTCATGCCTGTGCAAAAGGACCATGGAGTGACCTCTAAAATGATGCATGGCTACCTTTACCTCATTATAATTCTAAAATCTCCACCCAAGGAGGAGCACAAGCCTCAGTGACGTAACATACTATGTGTGTGTGGGCATGTTTCCTTAAGGCACATGCATGACCTTATGCCTGCCTCTGCATACGATGACAAGAATCTCCTTTTGAAATAGTCATCCTAACCCTAAATAAAGGGAACCCAGGGTCGCCTGGGTGGTTCAGTCAGTTAAGCGACCGACTTGGGCTAAGGTCATGACCTCGAGGGGTTGAGGAGTTTGAGCCCCACATAGGGCTCTGTGCTGACAGCTCAGAGTCTGGAGCCTGCTTCAGATTCTGTGTCTCCCTCTCCTCTCTGCCCCTCCCCCACTCACACGCTGTCTCTCTCCCTCTCTCAACAATAAACATTTTAAAAAAATAAAATAAAGGGAACGCATCCACCCTTGCTTGGGGAGTCACAGCTTTGGAAGTTATTCCCTGTGATCTCCTTATTTGCTGCAAACAAATCTGACCTTGTGTGATGACTCTAGCTGGTGTAGTCTCCAGCTGGAACTCGCCAAGGAGCAAACTCATGTTAAGTCAGTTACACCAAATAGGGTAGAGGAAAAATAATTTTTGGTCCCCCACATAAGCACAGAGTGGGGCATTAAGGATATGTCCCCAAAGACCTGTAACTGGAAGTGATGGAATATACAATTTAAATAGGATTTGAAAGAAGCTTATGCCCTGTATTTAATAAGAGTTTTGGGTGAATGGCTGTGTAAGGTTACTCATGAGCTACTTCAAACCAAAATAGATATCAATTAATGCAGAAATATTCTAGCTACTTAACATTGTCCATCAACCCTTCTAATGTTTCCTTAGTTTACGCTTTTACATCTGAGTACTTCATATATTTTTCAATTTTGTCAAACTTCCTATCAATCCCTGCCACCCACATGACAAAGTAATTTTCCTGTGTTTATCACAGACAGTGCTGATGCATTCTGTAACTTTTAACCACTCAGTTAACAAAGCTTTCTACATACACTCCCTTGCACATTCTCTCATTACAATAAAGGCTACTTATTTCTAAGGCACAATGCTCAACAAAATTTGGGAGAGTTATCACCTCCCAGCCCCCAGGGAATTGCACACTACTTACTCATTTTTCCCTCTCATACCCTTCTCCCTCCTGTCATTAGCATTTTATATCTCTCCAGTTAACCTCACTTATAAAAAACAAAAGCAAACTAATAACAAGAACAAAAACAACAATAACAAACTTTAATTTCAAATATATTCTCATAATGGTCCATGTCTATCATTTGTTTTGTTTCTTCAAAGCAAATGCCTTAAAAAGAGGGGGGGGCATATAAATATGAAAATATTTTTAGATACTAGCCTATGTTTTCTGTATCTGTTAAGTTGGAAGTCGGTAACAAAAAGAAAACATCCATTTGAAGATTTAGAGGCATACTTCTAAATAGCCATGGTCACACATATATAAACAAACAAACAAAGAAACAAACAAATAAATAAATAAATCTTAATGAAAATTGAACATGTTTTCAGACAAAAACAAATAGGTAAAAACTTGTGAGATGCAGACAAAGTTTTTCTTTATGGAATATTTATAGTCTGATAGGTATTTTGAATAAAATATTGACTTAGAATAGGGAGCAAAGAGTATATTTGAAGTAATTCAAAAAGAATTAAAATTTTAAAAACTCTTTTAAAAAGACAGAAAATAAAGGGGACTAGGAGAAAAATAAAGATAAGGGCAAAAATGGACTGACGTAGAAAGAAAGAATATATGAAAATAGATAAGCAGAATAGAAACAGACTCTTTAAGAAAAGCTTTAAAATACAAAAAAAAAATGGTGACAAAACTGATAAAATAAAAACGAAAGGAGGTACAATTAAAGGGAAGAATTCAAAGGCGAGCATGATTACTTAGTTCAGCAAAAGACACAAAAACCCTCATCAATTTCATACCAATTAATTTAAAAATCTGGTTAAGGGGCACCTGGGTAGTTTATTTGGTTAAGTGTCTGACTTCAGCTCAGGTCATGATCTCAAGGCTTGTGCGTTCCAGCCCTGTGTCGGGCTCTGTGCAGACAGCTCAAACCATGGAGCCTGCTTCAAATTCTGTGTCTCCCTCTCTCTCTGCCCCTCTCTCCTGCTTACATTCTGTCTCTCTCTGTCTCTCAAATATAAATAAACATTTTAAAAAATCTGGTTGAAAATAACTATTTAGCAAGATACAAGATCCCAATACTGAACCATTTCTGCAATTTAGCCTACAATAACTGAATACATTAGGCACATGCAATTTTCAAGGTGAATTCTCTCAGACATTCTAAAAGTTCATCTTATTCAAACTTTCAAAAAATACAAGAAGAAAGAATGCATCATGTTTCAACTTTCTGTTTTTTGAGCTTATTTTGTCCTTTATATAAAACCTGAAATGCCTAACACTATAATGCTAAAGTCTACTTTTCTCATGAACATAGATATGAAGTACCTAAATAAAATATAAGTATATGGAATCTATCGTTATATTTAAAAGGTACTTATACCAGATTGGGTTCATATTAGTAATACAAGGATAGTTTTTCATTAGAAAGGCTATTAACATAACTGATCACATTAATAGTTTTAAAAAGAAATCTACTAAATAGAAGTTACTCATTCATTTAAAAGTTCTTAGTAAAATTAGAATTATAAGAAACATTCAGGGGTGCCTGGGTGGCTCAGTGTGTTGAGTGTCCTACTTCAGCTCAGGTCATGATCTCATGGTTTGTGAGTTCGAGCCCTGCATTGGGCTCTGTGCTGACAGAACCTGGAGCCTGCTTCAGATTCTGTGTCTCCCTCTCTCTCTGCCCCTCCCCTGCTCTCTCTCTCTCTCTCTCTCTCTCTCTCTCAAAAATAAACATTAAAACAACAAAAAGAAATATTCACTAACATAAAAGTTACTTGGAAAACAAAGTACAGGAAACTTTATAATTAATGACAAAAGGTAACATAATTCCCTTTAAAACCAGAACAAGTGAAATCAACAATATGGTTTTTCTGCCTCAGTTGCTCCATACTCCAACTCACTGCAATCTGCCTTCTTCCTCTACCATTCTTCTGAAATGCCCTCAACAAAGCCAAACATGAATCTTTTGTTGTTTAACTTAAAGGTCTTCCACTGATCCACTGTGATAGGTAAAGTAATCCCCCTACCAAAATGTCCACGTCCTGATCCCGGAAACTGAGACTCTATTATAACAAGTGTCAAAGGAGACTTTGTAGATGTAATTAAATTAAACATGGTAAAATGGAGAAGAGCCGATTCTAATCAATATGAATCCTTAAAATGAAAAAACTTTCCCAGCTACAGTCAGAAACAGAGGTACAAGATTTGACAAAAGAAGGGTCACAGAGATATGATATTGCTGATCCTGGAGATGCAGAGAGAGGGCCACAAGCCAAAGAATGTGGGCAACCCCCCAAAGCTTGAAAGAGCAGAGAGACAGGTTCTCCCCTGGAAACTTCAGAAAGGAACATACTCCCGCTGACTAGCTTACTGAGACCTCTGTCAGACTTCTGATCTTTAGAATTATTAAAAAACACATTTCTGCTGTTTTAAGTCACCACGTTTGCAGTCATTTTTTATAGCAGGAAGAGAAAACTAATGTGTTCTCCTTATTTTATTTTTATAGGTTTTGACATAGCTTACCACTCCTTTCTTGAATTACTATCTCCTCAGAATTCTAAGTTGTTATGTCTCACTGGTTTCCCTCCTTTGTGTAGACAGACTCCCCACTTCCAGTGTATTCTGAAGATGTTTCTTCTTTTGCTTGTCCAAAAAATGTTGACTCTATCCCAACAAATTTTCCACCTAACTCTGCCTTGTTGTATCTTTTATGCCAGTTGTCCTCAATCAGGGGCAATTTTGGCCCCAGGCACAGATGACAATGCCATGTTTGCCATGACTGGTGGATGCAATAGGCATCCAGACGGAAAAGGCCACTGATACTACTAAGCGCCCTATGACACCCAGGACAATTCCCCACAATGAAGAATTACCTTGTACAGAATGTCAGTAGCGCCGAGGTTGAGAAACTGATCACATAGGCTCATGACTTCCAAATTCCCCCTTCCAACTTAAATCTTTACCCAGAGCTACACATCAGAGTATCTAACTAACTGTCCTAAACCAAACCTAAACTAAAATGGAAATAATAATCTTCTCCCCAAATCTGCATTTCCTAATGTTTTCCCTAGTAAAATAAATGACCACAGTACTTTTCCAGGTTCCCAACCTGCTATCTTGGATATGATTTGCATCTCCTACAACTTCTATTATTGCCCAAATGCTGTTACTTTCCCTTCCCTAAAACTTCCTGTAAACTTTAACCTTTTTTCCTATCAGGGTTCTTTATCTCTGTCTAGATCATGACAGTGCCGTATTATACAAATGTTAACTTTTGCATAATGAACATGGTCTGCAAAAATAAAGAGGGTAAAATTACTTGAATAGTGTAGGCAATTCCACCAACTATTTTTTTATTATTTTTTAAAATTTACATCCAAGATAGTTAGCCTATAGTGCAACAGTGTCTTCAGGAGTAGATTCCTTAATGCGCCTTACCCATTTCCACCAACTATTTTAATGTCATGAAGAGTTGCCCCAGAGTCAGCTAGAGATGTGCCAGATGCACTTGCTCATTCCTCTATAGGTCTTAGTTCCTGTGTGTTCCTTTCTGTGTAAACTTTTCATTGACTTGAGTGTATATAGCTTCAGAAAACTACAATGTAACCCCCAATGCAATCTAACCAGCCATTTAACCAAACATATGGCAGACATATTACAAAAGGAGGAAAATTTACCTATCTTGTATATCTATTTAAAGATGGTATGTTCATCTCGAACTTGGTACTTTCCCAGTTGATTTCAAGGCATTTCTGACAAACTTCAGTGCCTCTGGACTTACCTATTGAGTTTTGAAACAAACCCATTTAGGTGTGAGTCCGCTCCACCAAAGTACCCAGCCTCTCCCCGACCACTCTACAGCAGCCCATGTACATTCAAAATGACAAAGCTAGTTCTTATTACCCCAGATAAAATTTTTAGAAGTTTCTTATTACTGACAGGACAAAATCCAAACTCATTTTTGGGGGAATAAAATACTTTTCAGGATCTTATCTCTTCAGTCTCATGTCTTACCATTTCTCCTCTTTTAGGCACAGAAAAAAAATATTAGCAACAACTTAGTAATACCCTCAGGAAATCGTTAATCTAACAAGATTTAGGATAAACTGGCAGATCCCTAGCATCGAAGACTAAAGTTTGTAAAGACAGCTAGCTTCTGGGGTCTAGTTCATATGTTTAGAAAGAATTTAGTGGGCAATAAGATTGGGTAAATTTCTTCCTGTTATCCTGCTATTGGACCTGACAAGAGCAGGCACCCCCTCTCCTTCCTACACTCCAGCAGTTAACTGGCTAACTGCTGCTTGACACAACCCCCATGCTTTGACCTCATCAGTGAGAAACCACAGCAAATTAAAAGGAGAGAATGAGAATGAGCTAAGTGTGCTTTGGCTAGCTGGAGTTTACATGCAGACTCCTCCCCATTCCACTAGGAAAGCAGATTGGATGGAAAAGGTCCATGAAGATGGATTCAATCTCACATGCTAGGAAACAGGGCAATGGGGAAGCTCAGGAAGCATTTACACATGTGCTTCAGGGAATATTTTGAAGCACCCACCCCAAAAAAGGGTACACCTGCATGCCCAGCTTAAGGAAACTATTTTGTTTCTTTTCTCTAATACCAGAAAGGACAAGGAGAGAATTAAAAGGGTTATCTCCACACAGGTCTCTCTGGCCAAGGTCAAAACAAGGTGGGGAGGATGATGAAATCAGAGGTTCAAAGTGAACCTTCTTGTGTTTCTAGTTCAGTGGAAGTGACTGGAAATGGTATAATGGTTCAGGGATTGGGGAAGGATGATTGGATATGCATAAATACATACTATTTCCAAGAGAGATGGCAGAAAAAAATAATTCTATTTCAAATTTAACATCACTTCAAGCTCAGGTTCTTTGCTCGAAGGCTTAATTTACAATTCTGATATTTAAAATATCTGGAAAAATCACCCTAGAACACAGTTTAGAGGGAAATGCTTGTAAGAGTATCTATTGATAAAAAATACGTGAGGTGACTAACTTTTCCTGTAATCATCATACTTTTATTCTGCTGTGAAAGATCATTATACAGAGATACACAAACAAACAAAAATCTTAATCCCATCAATGGTAAAACCCCTGCTGACATTTTCTGACATTAAAATGTATATTACATGTAAATGGTAAGAAAATATATGCAAAAGGCTTTGATACACAATGCAAATATCTTTTTCTATTCCCACATCCAGTCACCTCTGTACATTTCCTCAAATGTAACCATATTTTACAAAATTCATCCTTCAGCATATATTCTAGCATATATGATATTTACTGGTTTATTTTTTCCCAAAAGGACCCCATATTCCCATTATCAAAACATGTGGAATTTACCTCATTCTATTTAACAGCTGACATATACGGTTATAATTTTTAAGCACTTCCTAACTCATGGGCATTTAGTATATTTTAGCGTTTTCCTGTTAAAAATAGTGCTGCAAAGTATATCCTGTACGTATATCTTGGCTTTTTCTGTGAAATATAAGAATTCCTGATTCATCATAAATATTCTGAAATTGAACTACTATCAAAATCTTTAAATAATTGTCAATCTGATGGGTTAAAATATGTAATTACTAAATATTTAATATATGTGTTTAATAACAACTGAGATTGTTTTTAATACAGTTAATAAAATTTAATTTTTTATTCTGTGAAATAGTCATGCGTATACCATACCCAGTTTTTTCTATAGAAGTTTTCATCTTTTTCTTATTAACTTGCTTATGATCTTTGTAAATCAGGTAAATTTGCTTTTTGCTTGAAATTTGCAAGGTACTAATTTTTCACAGTGTATGACATTTTATTTAACTGATTCTAGGTTAATGTTATCATATGAAAGTTGTAAATGTTTGATTAGTAAAATTACTTAATCTTTTTATTTATAGATGATTGGTTTCCTGTATTGTTCAGAACAGTCTTATTCCAATAAATAAATCCATTCTTATTTTCTTATCACAAGTTTTGAATTAAATATTCACAAATAAATTAGAGCTTTATTTGAGAATTTAATATGGCCTTTCTCAATCATATGTTTGAGACTAACCCTTGTTCCCCTACATATTTGACATGCAACATCATACATGATGTATCCATATTTCTTTTTTTAACATTTATTTATTTTTGAGAGAGAGAGGGCAGGGAGAGTACAAGTAAAAGGTAGAGGTGGATTCTTGAGGTGGAATCTTGAGACAATGAATCCCAAGCAGACTCCACGCTGTCAGTACAGAGCCCCATGAGGGACGTGAACATACATACTGTGAGAGTAAGACCTGAGCTGAAATCACAAGTTGGGTGCTTAACCAAATGAGCCACCCAGGAGCCCCAGAACATACATATTTCTTAAATGACGAACAAAACATTAATCCCCAATGTCACCACTGTAATTTAGCCCTTTTCTGGGAGAAATAGCTAAAGTAACTTGATAAGGTGCAGAAATAAGAAACATAAAATTATGATGGAGTAGGAGACATTATCCCTTCCTCACAGATAATTTCAACTATAATATGAGAATCTTCCTTCACAAAATCAATTGAAAAACTCCTGGAAAATAGTAACTGGGCTGGTGAGAAAATGAGTACTTTCTCAACAGGCATTAGAGTTACTACTATTCAATCATTTTGCCATTCATGGCATGAACCTTAACTGGCCGTGATATAGTGGTGTATTATACTTGTTCATAATTTAATTCAATTTGCTAATATAGGCATTCCTTGTTATCTGAATTAACCCAATTTGAAAATGGGTTGAATATCAATTTTTTGAATAACAGGGTAGCCTTTGTTCTATTATTTTAAATGTGAAAAATAATGCATTCCCAGCCTATTCCAAAATCCCAACCAATTTTCTCCAAATACCACTTAAACATCCTAGACACTTTCATAATAACTCACTGAGAATTCCTCCAGTGTATAACACACTCAAGACATTAATTACCTAATTATTCAATAATTAAAGATACACAAGGATATAGATGTGGGTGATATATAAAAAATGTATCAATGCAACGCTCCTTAGATACAAATTATATTTTGAGCACATAACAGAACAACAAAGGCTTTGAGACCTAGTCAGTATTCACATGAATTTAGTGCTAGGAGAGTTTAGAAAACCCTAATCCAATAGAGAGGGATTAAGTCCCTGTGGGATGAAGTTTTCAAGGACAGGAACTGGTACAAGATATTTTTTTAAGAGGCACACCCTAACCAATCTTAAATCATATCAGGGCTGGACTATCAGTTAAGTTGTGTGACGACTTTATTCAAAATGGTCCAGTCAAGTCATACATCTGCAAACAGTGACCAGTTAATCCCCAGGCTGCTAACCTTCATTTTGATTGCTTTTCTAGGAAGACAATTTCTATTTCATTATTTTACCTTGCATCAGTTTCAAATCAACTGTATTTCTTACAACAGCCTGTTGTTTGCCAGGCAATGGTTTCCAGACCCATGTCTGAAGAAAAGGTATTTTTCAAAGGTAGCTACATTTGTATTTCCAATTTTGTTTGGGTCCAACTCATACACCGTGAGTCCCAGATAGACCTCCATCAAACTAACTGGCTCTGAAACACACATTCCTCAGACACATCCGCAAAGAAACAAGGGCCAATGTCTTTCATCCCCATTTAGATAATCAACTCCCTCTATTTTTCTGTTGAGTGAGCATTACTATGAATGTTTTCCTTTATTACAAGTTCATAGGTTAAGCTTGCTTGTTTTGAGAAGATAGCCCCAGCAACCAGGTAGCCATCAAAGAGTTTCTGGAATGTGCTCACTTCAGCAGCACATATACTAAAGAGTTTCTGGAAACATGATAATTGACCTGATCTTTGTTATCACTGCTGCACAGAGAAGAGAATATACATAGAATATAGGGACCATGAAAAGCCAGTCACTTTGCTTATTTAGTAAAACCAGATGTCCTCAAACACAATAAAAAGAAAATCTCTACATCATCACCTTATAAATATATACTTTTCAAAAAGCATTTGCTCTATAGCTTTGCTCTCTAGTATCTCCTGTAAACCATGAGAAAAGGCAGAACTTTTTTTCTTCATTTAAAGGACAATTAGAGTGAATACTTCGAGAAACAAAGAAGAGAACCCTAAACTGAGTTTGTAAACACCAGCTTCTAGTAATAGTTTTGCCCATTTATATCATCTGAGTAAATTGTAATTTCTCCTTTCAGATTTGTGACTTGGAGAAATAAGCAGTTTAGAATAATCTCCAAGATTTTCCAGCTTTGTAATCCCATGAGTTTTCAATGATCTGAAACCATTTCTCATGGACACAGCTAACCAACTAGCGGGGACTCAGGGTTTTTAATGTTTAAATACTTTTGCCAAATGGCTCATTCATTTAAAAAATGTTCTTAGTATTGTCTTCTCTTTCATCATGTTTAGATTAACACAAAGCACTGTAACAACAAAAAAGAATGTGTATACTTCAAATTCAGACAGTGGCCTTTAAAAAAATAGCAGAGTTAAAATAGCCTAGGACACTTTACAAATTTACCATTTATTTTTGTCTTTTCACAGTTTGTGATTTGTCTGATTTTCTGAAAACCGCATCAGTCAACTTTGTAAACATAGGAAGGCAGACTTTTATTATGATTAGACAGTCATGCTTTCCCCAGGAGGTAATCTCAGAAGAAATCTATTCTTGTGGAATTATAAGTTCAAAGAGATCTGGATAATTTTCCGATAAACATCCTCTATATTTCATGTTTTAATCATGATGCAGCTTTTATGTTTTAGTAATTACGGAGACAATTTCTAATGACAGAATCATAGGTTTGTATAATGTAGACATAAATAAAAGGTTCCACAGATTACCCATTCACACCCTCTTGGGGAAAATACTCAGATTTGTGCTGCCGCATTAAAATTTATGCAGTTATGGGTCGCCTGGGTATCTCAGTCAGTTAAGCACTGACTCAATTTTGGCTCAGGTCATGATCTCATGGGTTCATGAGATAGAGGCTCATGTCAGGCTCTGTGCTGAAGTGCAGAGCCTGCTTGGGATTCCCTCCCTCTGAATGTCCCTCCCCCGCTCATGTGTGTGCACGTGCTCTCTCTCAAAACAAATAAACTCAAAATAAGTAAGTAAAATGTCTGCCGTTATCAAGATTTGCTTAGAAAGTGTTTCTACCCTGTGCAACTCATGAAGCTTCCAGCACACAGGGGTAAAGCCCTCCTTAGCCTCAAGAGTCTATTCATCATTCAACCTTATGCATGTGAAGAATAATTTAATCTCTCAGATCTTTGCCCCATCATGCCCATCCTCTTGTCTTTAAGCACACTGAATCTGAGTCCAAATTAGAAAGCCAAGAGATTTTCACTTGCTGTGGCAATGTCTTCTCAATAACAACACACAATTCCATTTGACTGGGGAATATTTTTAGGAAAGTCTTTTGTTTTGCTTTAACATTCGCTGTTTGTTTCAAAAATCCCTATTATATTCTCAAATTTCTATTCAATTTAGTCTTTCTTTGGTTAGCTTTTTCTTTAAAATCCTTTCCCATTGGGGCATCTGGGTAGCTTAGCCGGTTGGGCGTCTGACTTTGGCTCAGGTCATGATTTCATGGTTCATGTGTTTGAGCCCTGTACTGGGCTCTGCACTGACACCGCAGAGCCTGCTTGGAATTCTTTCTCTGTCCCTCTTTCTCTGACCCTCCCCCACTTATGTTCTAACTCAAAATAAATTTTAAAAACTTAAAAAATTATTTAAAATAATATTTCCCATTTATAATCTCCTTCCTAAAATTTCAACTTAACCCCAATATAGAGTAAGACAGTGGGTCAGTCCACCTCTGGGGAACCAGACTCCTTTCATCTATTTGTATCCACAAGGCAAGCCTTCTTTCAGAGCAAAGGCACCTACCTTTCTACTGTCTTCCACTGGCATGTCTGTTCTTGCCATCTCTGTTGGTACTGAGGCCAGGAGGCTTATTTTTAGGTTTGAGGTTAGAATGAGCCCTTGCTGGGGCACCTGGGTGGCTCAGTCAGTTAAGTGTCTGACTCTTGGTTTCAGTTCAGGTCATGATCTCATGATTCATGAGTTCGAGCCCCATGTTGGGCTCTGTGCTGACAGCTCAGAGCCTGGAGCCTGCTCTGCCCCTCTCTCTCTGCCCTTCCCCCACTCATGCTCTATTTCTGTCTCAATAATAAACATTTTAAAAAATTAAAAGGATAAAAATAAACACTTCTCTGCATAAAGCTGAGTTAGCCAATGACAGTAGGTCCCAGAAGAAATTATTGAAGCCAATACTTTAGTATGATTCCAAAAAAGGATTAAGTGTAATGAAGCAAAATTTTGAAAGCAGCTTGTAAATGTATGCCTTCAGATTTTCAAAGGGAAATGAGATTTGCCCATAGAAGTGTGCACTCTGGCATGCAGAGAAACCAGAGGTGAAAAATTACAGGTCCATCACAAAAGCGACGTTGATTTTGCTTTTGTACACTGATATCAACTGACGAAATACCAGAAATCTGTTACTGAAAACAAATGGAGGCAATTACAGACAGAAGTAGAAAATTATCAACAGTGTGTAGTCAAAGAGCCAGAAATTTCAAATAACCAGAATGAATTCTAGTCTATTTTGGAAAGAGAGATCTTTAATATGGCAAATAAGCGAAGCTGTGAATTGCACGCGAAGGAATATTCAAGTCAGGGCAGGGTCAGCCAGGACCCAGGGTCTTCTGTAGGACAACAGACCTCATAGTGATAGATGATGTCCCTGATCACAGTTGGAATAAGTGGTCCTGTGAGGTGCTTACTGTGTGCTGGCTGTTGTACTATACACATTACATAAGTAATCTTATTAATCTTTACAAACTTAAGAGGCAGCTGTTAGTAATTTTTGTAATTTTTCAACCAGAGGAAGGAGCTGAAGTTTTAAGTCAGCTGATCCTACTTCCCACAGCTAGCACAGAAAAAGCCAGAACAAAACTGAGTGGTCTGACCTCATACTTTTCAGTTTAGGATTCTGAGACCCTGTGTGAACGATCAGCAAAGGAAGATTATCTTTTGGTATAGTTTTAGATGTTTTTTAGATTTTAATTGTTTTAATGTTTATTATTTATTTTTGAGAAAGAGAGAGAGAGTGCAAGCAGGAAGAGTAGAGGCAGAGAAGGAGACACAGAATCCGAAGCAGGCTCCAGGCTACGAGCTGTGAGCATAGAGCCCAGTTCAGGGCTTGAACCCATGAACCACGAGATAATGACCTGAGCCAAAGTCACTTAACCAACTGAGCCACCCAGGCACTCCTAGTTTTATTAATTGCTGTGTTTCACGTTATTTTTGATTGGGTGTGAATCCTATTATAGATTACAAATTAATTATATAAACTTTCTATGTACATGTGAATTTAATAGATAATGAGCAAAAACATCATCTTGTGTGCCTGAATATAAGACAGTTTTGTAGTAAGGACTTCAATCCCATGAGCTCACTACCCATTTTCTAAAGTATATAATTTCATGTTCCCCAGCACTCACAAAAGAGTGAGGAAAATGACCTGAGAGTGTGGACTTTGGGATTTGTTTGTCCCTGGTGATCAACTTTCTTGTTGCGACTGATTTTCAGAAGGAAAAGAAAATATTCTTGGCTAAAACTATCTCCTTTCTCATATGACTGTGAAATTTTCATCTACAATGAAGGAATCAAATGGAAAATGACTTTAATAACCATAAGAGTATCTGTCTTTCACTGGGCACTCACTATTTGCCAGGTGCTTTCAGTACAGGATCCCAGATCCTCACAATAATGTTAAATACATCTTTTTAATACCCTCATTTTGTAAATACGTAAATACCTCAAGTTAAGTAATTTACATCAAAATACACACCTGGAGGGGTGTCTGGGCTAAAAAATCAAACCAGGTCTGTGGGACTTAGAACCCCAAACATCTGCCATTATCCTAAACTTCTTATGTACCATTTACATTTTATTTTTAAAGTTATTATTTTATTTCATTTTATTTTAATTTTTTATATTTATTTATGTTTAAGAGAGAAACAGAGCGTGAGCAGGTGAGGGGCAGAGAGAGAGGGAGACAAAGAATCCAAAGCAGGCTCCAGGCTCCAAGCTGTCAGCACAGAGCCTGATGCAGAGCTTGAACCCACAAACCATGAGATCATGACCCAAGCTGAAGTCGGACGCTTAACTGACATCGAGGTGCCCCAATATTTTTTTAATTTTTTAAATTTTTATTTATTTTTGAGAGAGAGACAGAGTGAGAGAGCAGGGGAGGGTTAGAGAGAGAGGGATACACAGAATCTGAAGCAGGCTCCAGGCTCTGAGCTGTCAGCACAGAGCCCAACATGGGGCTCGAACTCATGAACCGTGAGATCATGACCTGAACCGAAACCAAGAGTCAGATGCTTAACTGACTGAGCCACCCAGATGCCCCTGCATTTACATTTTCATTTACAGATGACCTTCTACTTCCGAGTTTACACAGGAGAAATTAAAATAATCATATTCATTTAAACACCAGAACTAAAAGGAACACACTAAGAGCAAAATATAAGCTTCGCAAAACTCAACCAATATTATTACCATCATCATTAATGCTGTTTGCACCATGAACCTAATGTTAACCTAAGGTATAGAAATATTTGTTTACTTTCTACAATAACAACAAAAAATGTTCTAAATTTGGGATCAGAGAAACTATTGATAAAATATTTATGATTCCCAAAAGCCATTCAGAGATGTCTTCCCTGTCTCCTAATTAGTCCTCAAAACAGTTCTATTTCATAGTTGTAATGGTCCTTATATTTAAAGATGGGAAACTGTTTAATTAATATAATATTAAGCTTACTTTACACATTGTTTCAAGACTCTAAGGTGAGTTTACATCACATTGAGATTTTCCATTGCTCTAGCAACAGCCACAAGGCAGGTAACAAGGCATTTTTTTTTAAGTTTATTTATTTGAGGGAGAGAGAGAGACAGGGAGGTACAGAGAAAGAGAGAAACTGAAATAGGCTACATACTGTCAGTGCATAGTCCGAAATGGGGCTCAAACCCATGAACCCTGATATCATGACCTGAGTTAACACTAAAAGTCAGACACTTAACCAAGTGAACCATCCAGGTGCCCACAAATAATGCACTCTTACAACAAAGTCCAAAAATAATCAACGGTTTATAGATGCTCACACCAAGTTAGTTCAGGAGCAGATCCTAAACATAAACTTGGGTATTCTGACTTCAAATTCAATCAGTGAAAGAACCCTGCTTTGTTACTTTTTTGTAAAAGAGGCTAATGGAACTTGCAGTAACTAAGGAAGACTTTAAGAATCCCATAGATCCCATAGATCTTGGTTCTAGCTTTGGCTCTGCTGTGTTCTAATGGTATGGACAAGGAAAAATAAATTTTTTTTATCTCTGGAACTGTTTCCTCATCTATAAATACAAATACCATTACAACTATGAAATAGAACTGTTTTGAGAACTAATTAGTAGACATGGAAGACATCTCTGAATGGCTTTTGGGAATTATAAATATTTTATCAATAGTTTCTCTGATCCCAAATTTAGAAGCTTTTTTGTTGTTATCATAGAAAGTAAACAAATATTTCTATACGTTAGGTTAATATTAGGTTCATGGTATAAAAATGGCTTTTTAATATCCTAATTTTTCCTTAAATTTTCTTATCTATTCACTATTTTGTTTTCAATCTCCCCTCTGGTTTCCACCAATTTTGGTCCATTGAAGTAATTTCCCTTCCAGTTGTTATCATTAGAGACACAATGTGTTGTGTCAAAGTCCATGTTCTTCATTCTTTAGATATGGCCAAAAGTCAACCTTTTGTCTGCATCGAGAATGCAGCAGAATCATTTCTCACACTAGAGCTTTCATGGCTACATATTTACTCTATGGTGCTGACAAGTGGGGAAAAGTGATTTTAATCATAGAGTTGAATAGATACAGCACCTGGGTTACATGGAGAGTAGATTTATGTAGTAACTGGGGGTCATTCCATCTGAGCCTTCTGACACATCATCAAGCAGGAAGAGGCCTCCAGCCACAGATTACCCTGCTTGTCTCTGTTGTATTTCCACTTATCTTTGTCCCACATCCACCCGTTCATCATGGCATGTCCAGGAAGCACAATTCTGATATGTCACTTTTCTGTGTAAAAACTTTTGGGGTCTCCCCATTTCCACATGAGGAAAAAAACAGTCCAAATTCTTTTTTTTAATGTTTATTTATTTTTGAGAGAGACAGAGTACAAATGGGGGAGGGAGACACACACAGAGAGAGAGGGAAACACAGAATCCAAAGCAGGCTCCAGGCTCTGAGCTATCAGCACAGGGCCTGACTTGGGTCTCAAGCTCACAAGCTGTGAGGTCATGACCCAAGCCAAAGTTGGAGGCTTAACCAACTGAGCCACCCAGGTACCCCAAACAGTCCAAATTCTTTAGCATAGTAAGTCGGGTCCCTTATGACCTGGCCCTAAAGGACGTTCTTCTTCCATCATTACCAATTATGCAACTTACATTGAAGTCCAATATGAATGGACTTCATATTTGCTTTTCTTCCACTTCTACCTGATAAACCCCACCTCTGCTTGTTTAATAAAATCCTTTCTAATCTTCTGAGCAGTGTTTAAGTCTCATTTCCTTCAAGGAGAATCCATTGACAGGAATGTCTTCCTGCCCAGAATACCAGTGACAGTTCATTTGTAATACAGATCTCATTGTAGATCCCTTGGATTTAACTATATGTGATCAGCCATAGATTATGAGTTCCTGGCAAGTTGAACTTGGCTGTTCTATATCTGCAGTTCCCTCAATGCCAAATATAGTGCCTCACTGATGATAATTGGTTAATAACTGTTAAATCATTATCCATAAAAAAAAGAAAAATTCCTACAATGGGAACAGCTAAAATATTCTGGCCTGGAGAGCAAACACTAGTTGCTATTATGAAGGGATTTTTTTAAAAGTAGCTTTTGTTGTTAATTATCTTTAGATTTAGTCAGGCACTTGAACACAAATGCTTTTTCCAACAGTGACATGATAGATACCTGAGCAAGAGTAGCATCTGGCTGCAAAGAAGTTATGATTTTCCTAAGCCACTTTTTCTATCTCCCCATGCACGCTTCATTCATGTTCAACGACATTCCTGCCAGCAAAGACCATCAATGCATGGGCTGAGGGAGGTTGAACTTGAATCCCTCCCACCCTCCTTCCCTTCCTTCTTTTCTTTTTTTTTCTTTTCTTTTCTTTCCTTTTTTCATTTCTTTTCTTTCTTTCTTTTCTTCTTTCTTCCTTCCTTCCTTCCTTCCTTCCTTCCTTCCTTCCTTCCTTTCCTTTCCTTTCCTTTTCCATTTCTCCATCCTAGGCAAAGAAAATTCAGTGCAACAGATGTTGCTTCTTCTTTTGAGGGTAGTAATGCATTGCTATTATAGCAAATAATAGCATAATAGCAAATTGCTATGATGTCATTCTGAAAGAAATCAGAGGTTTCAATCTTACAAAGTATGATTTCTTTTGTTTTAAAAAATGTGTGTTTTTATACATCTTGACTTTGTGCATGTCTCAAAAACATTTGAAACACTTGTGTAGTCAAGAGATCCATTATAGGGCACAATGGCATGGTGGCAAAAAGCACCAGTATGTATACTGGGAAACATAAATGTTGTATCCTCTGTTATTTGACCAACCTGAATGCTGACACTGTGAAACTTTCCTTAAATTACATCTGAAGTCTCTGATGATGATTTCTGTATTTGATAGCATATTGTTGCTCATTAGGAATAAATAAAAATTAAAACAATAGCTTCAAGAATTTCCACTACCTGTGTTACAAAGAAAGCCACAGGGCCAAGGTGATGACTTGACCCCCAGGACAGCAAACCAAGATTTAATTGCAGTTTCAACTTCTCCAGGAGTGGAATTTTAAACCAATCAATCTGGAATTTTCCGGTCAGTACCAATGAGGTGATATGTCATGTGGGCCCTCTCCATCCCTCAAAGGAAGATGAGGTAACCCACCTAATAAGACTTCCTATCCTTCCCCCTCCTGGAAGGTGATCTTGCTTGAATCAATCCTTTCTTTTATTTTGCTAGGAACTTCTTGCCCCACCTTCCTTCCTATAAAAACCTTCCACTGTATACAATTCCTTCCAGTTCCCTTCTACTTGCTAGATGTGATATTGCCCAATTTATAAATTGCTTAATAAACAAATTATATCTTCAAATTTAATTGGCTGTATTTTGTTTTTTAACACCCTGTCAGGGATTCTCACAAGATTTTTTTGTATATTCATTCATACAATCTTTACAATAACCCTATGAGGGAAATTCATCCTTTATACCATTTTACAGATTAGAAAGAGAGGCAAGGCACTGTCTAATTTATCCAGGTTCCCATTTGGGCAAGTGTTAGAATACAGAGGTGGGCTCCAGAATAAAATTGTTCCAAAGCTTGACTATTCAAAGTATAGTTCACAACCTGACCATATCAGCATCTCCTGGAAACTTGTCATAATTAAAGAATCTCAGCTCTTCCCCTCGAAACCTACTCCTAGGTGATGATTTATAAGTATATTAAAGTTTGAGAAGTAGTTATCTAAAGCACTGTACTCTGTGGCCCTGGATCTCTTTTTTGTAATTTTCTTTTTTTTAATGTTTATTTATTTTTGAAGGAGAGAGAGACAGAACATGAGTGGGGAAAGAGTCAGAGAGAGGGAGACACAGAATCTGATGTAGGCTCCAGGCTCTGAGCTGTCAACACAGAGCCTGATGTGGGGCTCGAGCCCACGAGCTATGGGATCATGACCTGAGCTGAAGTCAGATGCTCAACCAACTGAGCCACCCAGGCACCCCTGTGGCCCTGTATCTCTATGCTACACTGCCTTCCTAGTAACAGTTAAAGAATATGAACCAGAAATAATATTTGCTCTTTTATAGTTACCTTGAAGTTACATGTTTTTCAGAACTCTGGATAACTCTTTTGTACTACACTAACTAATGAAGACAAATGATGATGCAAGAAATTTCCTGACTCTACTCGGTGACAGAGTGGTATTTCTCAGTTTTGATTCTACCTATCCTCTGTTATACAAATTGAAAATTGATATTCCAATGAATTCTCACCATTTATTGATATAAACCATCATAATATTTTCTGCATCAGTCAGCTCAAAGAAGACACATATTGTTTTCCAGAAGATAGAATGCATTTTAAACCAATAAGAATAAGAAAACAAAAAAGGTTTTCCTTTCGCTTTCTGCATTTGCATTAAAATATCATTTCCGTCTGTTTTCAAAGAAACATAGAAAATAAAATGTACGTATCCAGTCTCTTGCTCTTAAACAACTAGTAAAAACTACATTTAGAGAATTCTCTCACGTCTTTAAAAATACTGGTGTCTTTGCAAAAATCTGATGGTTTATTTCATTAAGAGAAATCGTATTGTGATCCTGTGATTCTATTTCTTTAAGCCTATCATCATCATCTTTTTTCTCTCTCTTTTTTTTTTTCCATTCAACAGATTTATTGAGCTCTGAAGTATCAGGTAAAGGTGCTGGATAAATAACAGAAAACAGACAAAGTGTCCTCAACAGGCTTACTTTTTTTCTTTATTTTTTCTTTATTTTAGAGAGAGAGCATGAGCAGAGGAGAGGGACAGAGATGGAGAAAGAGAGAGAATCTTAAGCAGGCTGCAAGGTCAGCACAGAGCCTGATGAAGGGTTTGATCCTATGACCCTATGACCCTGAGCCGAAATCAAGAATCAGATGCTTAACTGACTGAACCACCCAGGTGCCTCAAGGGGCTTACACTTTAAACTAACATCACTTTTTTGAGTAGCAAGTAAAGCTAAGCTTACCAGTGGTAGACCAGAAATATCTGTAGAGGCAAGGAGATTCATAGACTAGATTTTGCTAAATCTCTTCCAAGAACTTAAAATCATGATGCATATCTGATGCCCTGAAACAGAGGATATCAATCAAGGAAGGCTGTGTCTAAAATAGCTGCTTTGCAAAATACTAAGTCAAACTAAATTTCTTAAAAGGTAATATTTAATTTCGAAACCCATACTGAAAAGGTTATTTTTAATTAGTTATCTTACACTAAAATTCTCAGTTTCAATTCATCTCTGCCAAATATTCTGAAATAAAATTATCCATAGCTCTGATATATCTAGTTATATCTGTCTTTATATGATAATCACTATATATGATTTTTATGTTTACATAATATTTCATTGTCTGAAAGATAGTTTACATTGTTCAGTATATTCCAGAGGAAATATGTCTACTGAACAAATATGAACAAGCATAATATTTTTACTGAAACTTGACAATAGCCTTGAATTAACTACTTTAACAAATCTGAAAGATGCAGAATGTTAGTTTGGAAGGGAGAGTCATCCAAAACCAGGCTACATAAAAATGATCTATTCATATGTCCCGAGGTCACAAGCCTGAGCAATATCTTTAAATACCTGCAACGGTGTTTCTCTGATTTTGTATATTACAGCAGGGAAGCTACACATGTGGACAGGAAGAAAAAAGTTTAAAGACCTAAATATATTCAAAAGGTGAAACAGAATATCCTAATAAGCTTTAAAAGGAAAATGAGTTTCAACTTTATTACTTTTTTTTAAAAGGTATTCTGGACTGAATGAGTGGGGCATTAACTGTGTGGCAAAAGTGAAAGAATGTTGCCATTACCTGTAGCCATTAACTTGTGTGGCCTCATCTCTATTTCTTCCCAAAGTTCTCTATTCTAAACCTCCTTCCTGAAAGACATTGCTGACAAACTTCATTTCTTCCCCTAGAGCATCTATGGATTTTTTTTTTTTTCAGATAAAGAGTGAGTGAGCAGGGAAAGGGGAGAGGGAGAGACTGAGAGAGTGAGAGAGAGAGAGAGAGAAACTTTTTTTAATTTTTTAATGTTTATTTATTTTTGAGAGACAGAGAGAGATAGAGCATGAGTGGGGGAAGAACAGAGAGACAGAGGGACAGAATCTGAAGCAGGCTCCAGCCTCTGAGCTGTTGACACAGACGTCAGGCTCAAATCCATAGACTGCGAGATCATGACCTGAGGTGAAGTTGGACGCTTAACCAACTGAGCCACCCAGGTGCCCCATAGAGAGAGAGAGAGAATCTTAAGCAGGCTCCATGCCCAGGGCAGAGCCAGAGCCTGGGATCATGATCCAAGCTATTGTTTTTTGAAGGACCACAGGCTGGTTTTTGAAATGGATGATCATGAATATGAAGGAAGTATACAATTTTTAAAAAGACACACAATCCAACTTTAAAAAATGGGTTAAGAATGTGATTAAGTAGCACATCCCCACCCCCAATCCCCACCAACACACACACACACACACACACACACACACACACACACACATACCCTTGCATGTCAACAACTGTGGCATCAATTTTTATATTTCAGTTTAGTCCAAGTTAGAAAGTTTAATATGGACAATGTTGAGAGCATAAGTGGAAAGGGGAAATTTCATACATTTTTTGCAGGCAGTATAAATTGGCACTATCTTCTTGGAAGATATTTTGGTGGAACCTCATAAAATTTTAAATGTACATATCCTTTGAACCAGCAATATCACTTCCAAAAATTCACCCCATAAAATACTGACAAACATGTGCAATGTTTTATGTACAAATCATTGATGATCCTAAATACTATATATTTTAAAAAATGAAATGAATGAGCCAAATTTATGTATAGTGATACAGGAAAACTAAGACACTTCATTAAACAGAAATGCAATCCATTAGGTACTAAAAAGTATTCCGCTTTATACACTTATATCTTTCTTCATATATTCTTGATTATGCTTATAAAAATTCCTGAAACAAACACACAAAAAAATGCAAAAGTGCTTAAATCTGGAAAGTAGGAATGCTTGGGGTCACATAGGACCAGACTTTGTTTCCTACTCTCTACCCATGTACTGCTTAATGTTTTTTGAGACAAGCATTCATTTGGCACATAAGAAAACATGATGAAATAATGATAAATTATCAGAAACCCATGTCCACCCATAAAACACTATCCCTATCTCATTTATTAAATCCTTCCATGACAGTACAGTGCCATCAAGATAAAAACCTTGGAAATCCATAACAAAAGATGAACAATGCAGAAGAAACAAAGGGGAGCAATGGCCAGAAATAAACAGTTACTGACAATAAAGTAAGAACGGATAATAAAGGCAGATCTATGTTCAATCACTCTCATGTCTCAAAAATTAAATGAAAGAAAAGAACATAAGCAGCCAGCCTAACCGTGGTCTGAAAGGCATACCTTCCCTGACACCTGTGTGTTACCTCTGTCACTGATGCTTTAGACATCATGGCAAACCTATTGTTTATTTGTCTTCCTTTTCTGTACACTGGGGTTCTTAGAGGCCATAAACCATTATTTATTTTTATTTTTTATCTTTTGGGTACCTCCTCCAGATACCTGGCACACAGTAGAATACCTAATAGGTTATTGTGAATCAATGAATGAATGCCACATTTATACACTGCAGAGGGCAAATAAGAAAAAGGAAAGGGACACTTCCTTTAGAAAATGTTCTTAAGAAGAAAAAGAGCCATGATTATCTCAAACTCAGATGTACTACATGTCTTAGGAAGCCAAAAGTTACTGATAGTATAATAGCTTTAGGTTGATGCTATGATACAGCATAGCCATATATATTATGTGCATTTATGGTAATTTAAAGCATTATACTTAAGGACATTAGTTACATATTTAGTCTGTGATATTTCATATAATAAATATATTCCAAATTTCTGTAACTTAGAGCATTATTCTGCTTTCATAATGACCAGAAGATTATAGCTGCTGGGTCTTCAATAACATAACATGATATTGGGGAAAACAGTAATTTATTTGATGACAAATTCTTAATATCATAAATGTCTATTTTAATATTGCTCTGTAGAAGACCAAGTTCTTTTGCCAATTCTTTCATAATGTGGCTTCAAGGAATATAGCAAACTAAAAAGTGTGTTAGTGGAACTAGCAATATTAATAACAAACACTTATGTAGCTATTATTAGGGGTCACATTTTTTCCACAGACCTGATACCAGATTATATCATTTCCATTTTTCAAATGCAGAAACTGAGCCATAAAAAGGGTTAGTAACTAGGCAAAATTCACAAATCTAGTAAATGGTAACATCCAAATTTGAATCCAGGCAGTTTGGCCCTAGAGACTATGCTTTTAACCATGGGACAAAATTTTTTCTTTAAAAACCCAAAGAACAAAGATTTTTTAGGTTGGCAGAAATACCTGGGCATTATACAATGTTCTATGTTTACTACACTAATTGTCTCATTTCATGTGTGTGTATGTATTTGTGTGTGTGTGTGTATGTGTGTGTGTGTGTATGATGAGGATTTCTCTATATCATTATAGTGTGTGGGAGATAGGGTGGTGGGGGTTAGACAAAGGGAAAAAGAAGAAATGGGAATGGCTAAGTTGTAGTATACCATTTTCCTTTAGGAACACAGAATAATCCGCTAGTTTTGTGCCAGGACCTCCTTATCACAGATGTGGGCTTTTTTGTATGTTTGTTTTCTTTTGTTTTTGTTTTACCACATTTTTTTGTGTGTGTTTATTCATTTTTGAGAGAGAGAGAGAGAGAGAGAGAGAGAGAGAGAGAGAGAGAGAATGAACAAGAAGAGGAGGAGCAGAGAGAGAGAAGGAGACAGATAAAGACAGAGGCTCCAAAGCAGGCTCCATGCTGACAGGACAGAGCCGATGTGGGGTTCAAACTTACAAACCGTGAGATCATGACCTGAGCCTAGTGAGACGCTAACCAACTGAGTCACCCAGGTGCTCTTGCTTTGCTACATGTTCAAGCCAAGACACAATGTTAGGCTACAGAGGGCAATAAATGTACCCACTACTTCACAGCTATTGGCATCATCCAAGAGCTTGTTATCAATGCAGAATTTCAGATACCACCTCAGACCAACGGAACCAGAATGTTTATTCAAACAAATTCCCAGTGTTGGGGTATTTTCTCCATGAATAGCTCATAGTGTCAAGTCTTCCGAGTAATAACATTGAGAGCTTTTGTTTTCAAGGATATTTGTATAGCAAACAGTCTTAGAAGACAGAGATGGTATCTCCCTCCAGAACAGAGGGATAAATATGTTTGCTGTTGAGGTTAATAAAGATAATGTCTCCCTCTGGAGCAAGGGTAGAGAAGATTTGTTTGCATCTCTTCCAAAGATTAAGATTTCTTACATTCCAGGTTACTCAGCAGTGATGCAAATTAACAGCATGTACAGCTACCCACTGGACCACTCTGCATTGCCCCACAGGCCTTGGGATTGAAGAGCAAGGCAAACTCATGTGAACAGAAACCTCATGTTGCTCACTGTATAGTGAGTAATAAATTCTTTTGTCTCTGGACCGTAAGTCTCATGTCTTCTGTCCCAGAAATGAAACTGTGGGAGTCTAACTTCTTTGCCTGAAGGTAAAGTAAAAATCTCAGACTGTCCACAGTTGACACCCAGCTATTTGTACGTACTTTAACATTTGACAAGCACTCAGGCTACCTCATTTCAAATGAACAGATAAATAAGCATGGAGGACACACTCAACTACAAGCCCATAGAAGCATTATTTCAAAGAAGGGTTCAGCATGTTTTAGTGTGCTGACACAAGACTGATGTAGTGACATAGTTGGATAGCTCAGCTCTTCCAAGCCCATTCTTCCAGAAAAATAAAAAATTAATGATTTTGGGGGAAGAAAAGGAAAAATGCTCTTACTTCAGCTCTTCCAACATAAGCATAGATTCACAATTTACACATGACCTGAAATTTCCTGGATTTAGTTTCCTGGCATGTCATCTGAAGTTGAAATTGTGCACTAAGAGACTCCTGTCCAGGAGAATAAACATTAAGAGTCCTGTACACTTCCCTTGTTTACAACCTCCCAGAAAGAAAGACTTTGACTCTATGTGAGAGATGCCACTTAAAGAGAAACATCTCTTTTCCTCAACTTCAGTTTTTACTAATTAGTATTTAGAAAGAAGCATTTTTTGAAAAACTTCCTTTACATGTTCCCAATTCTACACATTGACACCATTATTTTCTACCTCTCTGGAATGCCTCAAATGAATCTTCTGACATCCCTTCCTGGACCTGACTCATTTCTCCTAAGAAGAGGCACTTTTCTGACCAGGACGACTGGAAGGAGTCTCACTTGCTTTAGCACATGGGTGTGGGTCAGGCAGAGTAATTTCTTGGAGGAGAACCTTCCCTTGGGTTTGGGTCCACTCTCCTACTGTTCACCACATGGGTCACAGACAAGACACCTCCCTGCTTTCTAACTCCTGCTTGTAGCCAGGAAAGTGCTGAGAAAGTAAGATCAATTCGAGATGGAAAATGCTTCAAAGAGTATCACCTAATCCATCTTTACCAGCAATAACTATGACACTTTTAGATCCAGGTCCTAATTTGGCTCCTTATTCTATTCAGGAGCTCTGATTTATTATCATTCCAAGTCCTCCTCCTCATTATGACTTATTATTACTAATGCCATATGGTCATGGTCATCCAGGAAGTAGACTGCTTACTAAAAAATTAAAAGGGAAAGCAGAAAACATGCCTGAGAAACACAAAAAACTTATTTATTTTTCCTGCTAAAAATGCTGAGGGATACCTCTTGTGAGAAGATGAAGCACATTTTCTAATTCTCTGATGTGACAAAGTTCTAAGATAAGTCAGGCTGTTCCTGTCTAAAATTCCTATAAGGGGAATTTATAGCCTGACTAGTTTATCCTGAGAACAGATTTCAGATAAACTCCCAGGCACAGAGACAGAAGAAGGAAAATGATGACTGGGTAAATAGTTGTCACAGAGCCTCACAGAAGGGAATGAGCTGTCACACTGATAGCCACAAAGGGTCAGTAAGGCCCAGGAATGAGTGCGGACACACAAGGAAAGCATTATACCCCATGGGGGTAATGTCTGCAACTCCACTTGGGAAGAGACAAAATAAGTAAGACACCAAACACTGTAGGAAAATCGCAAAAGAGGTGTACGGTGTTGGACAAAGAGGACCCAATCCAGAGACCCAAAACTTGGACTCACTTCTGATGCTCACAAATTCCTTCTGTGCTTAAGTCACCATTTCTTCATCTTTAGAACCTAAGGAGATAGACTTGATTATCTTTCCATTTTTCCCCCAGCTCTGGCATTCTATAGTTCAATGAAGAAACTGGTACTTTTAAATCTTTGGTATTGGTAATTGATATTTTTAGACCTTTGACAACAGAGTGAAGGAGAACCTATAAATGTCAATAATCTATGGGGTAAAGTAAGTGACAAATCAAAGTGTACCAAGGTGGCTCCCCAAATTCTCTCTCCTGGTGAAAAACAATGGCTGTGAACGCAGGTAATCACTATTGAGTTGAGAAGAAGTGAAAACAGGAGGTTGGTCCAACAGAACTCCCATGCCAAACAAATAAATAAGATGAATGAAATAGAATCCTGAGATATCACCTTGTAAAATAATGAACACATTTTCTTTAAAAAAAATTGCTATCTTTAAAAACGTCATCTGGACCTCTATTCAAAAGGAAAGGGGATGGAGGTGGCTTACTCATTAATTAACACAATAGTATCTGTGAAAATTTGTATGAGCTCTTAAAGTAACTATAAATAATATAAAAGAGTTCAGTGATCAGAGGCAGCCAGGTTGTTTCCTTAGGATGAATTTTTCTGTCTCAGAGTCTGTAAAAAACGTTCACGAGATCACACTAGAATAACAAAAAAAAATCTTCCATTCTAATCCAAGTCTCTCCTAGAATAGCTAAGACATGGAGCATATTTTCGCTCTTTCTAGGGTGACAGGACTCATCAATGAAAATACCAGGAGATGTCTATTCAGAAGTTCTGCCAGGAATATTTACACACTGAGCAGTTTGCTCCTAAAACAAAACAAAACAGAACAAAACAAAATGAAACAAACAAAAACTTGGGAGTTTTTCTGAAACAGCAATGGAAACTTGATTTGGCATGTCCTTGCTTTCTGAATACTCATAATCTTATCTTTGGAACCAAAAGCAATTCTATACTGAAATTTGAAAGTTCTCAGGTTGGCTAGCTCTGACCTTTGCTCCTGACTACAAGAGCTAAGTGATGTCACCTGCCCATTATCTCCATGCTAAAATGCACATTCTTTTTTGGTATCTTTGTCTGGCACATCCTCTTTAATTTTGCAACACACACACACACACACACACACACACACACACACCAATGAATAAAACCACAAAGTGTTCCATATCTGCTTCCTTTCACGGAATGAGATTCCAAGTCTCTCTAGCTAAAGAGCATTCAGTTGTTATGTGCTGATGCATGAATTATAGAGCTACACAATGTAATTGCTCAGTAATTAAGCGACAGGGATAGAAAACTACCTCCAGCTTGGATGAGCTACTCCACTTGGACACAGAAAGCCATGGTGTTCTATCTCTACTGATGATCAAGCAGGGCTCAGAGGGCTATTTATGTCCCCTTTTGAATGCCTTCCTTGCTCAGAAGGCCCTTTCCTAAAATTTACATAAAAACAGACAGTTATTTTAACTTGACTAAATGTAGAATTTTTTGTGGTTATTATTTCTGAGCCCCATGCAAACTTTCACAAACATGCTCATTTACCAGAGATAATTATGTGTGATTTTCTCCTTTAATGAAAGATAAATAATTTGGCAGTCTTGCTTCACATATTTTTCTATTTCAATACAATTCATTGTTTGCTCGGGTGTTCTTTATTCTGGTACTAGTTAGTGTGCAGAATGAAAGAGTTTTCTTTAGATCAATTGTGCTGGTTTTCTGTAAGGCACCACCGTTCATATGAGTTTTATAAAAGACCATTAAAGGCTGATATTACATTAGGTTCTGCTCATAATGATGTAACTCTTGGTTTACAACTTACATAATTTGCTGTAGTGGCAAAGCCTCATCAAATTGGGACAAAGGGAATAGAAAGTACATTTCTGGGAACCTAAATAGAATGGACAAGTTTTGACCAGCTCTAGCTTTCACTGTATTTCTTTGAATTAAATCAGGAGCCGTGTTCCCAGGCTTCACTTTGGAAGAGCAAGGATTCGTTATTTTCTTATATGAGATAGTGTGTGTGTGTGTGTGTGTGTGTGTGTATGTGTGTGTGTGTAGTTAATATTTTAAAGGTCAAACCCATATAGAAAAAAATGCAGGAATATATGGCTCCAACTTACTGGAGAGGCCATATGATAAACTCCCACTTAACTCTGGATGCAGATTGGATTCTCCATGTGAAAGAAACTTTTGCATGTAGTCTGGATAGACAGAGTTGAACTGAAAAGACAGAAATTAGCCTATCCTCCAATCTATTTTTCTTGACACCAGAGGCATCCAAAGAAAGTTCTATGATGACAGATATAATCTGGGTCTGCTTTATCCAACATGGCAGCCACTAGCCTCATAAAGCTATTGAGCGCATGAAATACACTACTAAAGAACTCATTTTTTAACATTTAATTTTAAGTTAAATATCAATACCTGTATGTGGCTAGTGTCCATTGTAGTGGATAGCATAGCTTTTTTTAATGTTTTTTTAATTTATTTTTGAGAGAGAGAGAGAGAGAGAGAGAGAGAGAGAGAGATAATGTACCCAGGGGAGGGACAGAGAGAGAGGGTGACGCAGAATCTTAAGACAGGCTCCAGGCTCTAAGCTGTCAGCACAGAGCCCAATGTGGGACTCGAACCCACAAACTGTGAGATCATGACCTGATCTGAAGTCCGACACTTAACCGACTGAGCCACTTAGGTGCTACAGCATAGCTTTTTATTAATCAGTAGGGTAGGAGCAAACCACTAAGTTTGCCCAAGTCCGAGGGACATCAGCATTCTGTTTGTATCTGACCGGAAGCTGAATAGGCACACAGTCTGCAGCTGTACATGCTGTGCTGTGAAGGAGTTATGGAGCTAAATGGGAAAGGGGCGGATGTTTCCTTTTCCTCCTCCATCAGGAGATCAGGATTGAATTAATGTGGCTGACATCCAACACTACTCCACTGTGAAACCTAAGTTATGTTTGGAAGTCTTCACTATTACTGCATCACTGCCTTCTACTTCCTCCTCCTTTAAGTATGTGTATTTAGACCACACTCTGACTACAGCATAGTTACTAAGAGTAGAATGGGAGGGAAGAATGCTTCCCCTACAATCTGTTCTATAGCAAAGGCAGAGTGATAGTTTCTAAATGCAAATCATACTCACATACAACTTCATATCTAATTTCTACTTGGATGCCATATCAGCATGTCTGAACATCTATTCTAACATGATGAAATACCCAACATACAATACGATACAACATGTAATTTCCCCCATATCTGTCCTTCTCTTGATCTTCTCCATCTCCACATATGTCCTCCTCATTCACCGCATTGCACAGGCCCATAAAAGGTGGGTGTTTCTCCCCCCTTCTCCATACCCACATCCCATATCTAATCCATCAGCAAGCCTTATTGGCTCTCCCATCAAAAACTGTCTGGCATCTGATCCTCCTCCACAAACCACTACCCTTCTATCCTTACACCTCTCTTTATATCTTCTTCTACCATAATAGCTGACACATGCTTTATGGTGAGAAGACACTAATAAATATACCCAGACTACCTTTATTAATGTCATAATGACTGATACATGCTTTATGGTGAGAAGACACTAATAAATATACCTAGACTACCTTTCTTAACCCATCTCAACTCCTATGTTATCATGGCACCTCTTTCATAGCCTTCTCACTGTTCCCAAACTCTAAGCTCATACCTTCCTTGAAGTCTTTCACCTCCTTTTCCCAGACTGGAATCCTCTTCCCCACATCTTCCCATAGCTCATCTGCTAACTTTGGTTACTCCGATTACTATCACTGGTCATTCTCTATCCCCTTACTCTACTTAAGCTTCTTTATAAATACACGTCTTTGCATGACATTATATCATTTCATAACAGTCTATTTTTTTCTTGGCTTTTTCTATGAGGATATGTCTCCATGAAATCAAAGATCTTGCAGGTTTTATACACAAATCTGAGCACGCAGAACACCACTCAAATTTTAACAGGTGCTCAAATATTTGTAACATAGATAATGAAATTTTATTATATCACTCATCCAAACACATATGCTCAGTGAAACACAGGTGCATGCAGAAACACATGTGCCACAGGTATAAAGATACTCCATGGAAACACCCAGAAAGACACACATGTCACATGAAGAAACATATTGAAATTCCTTAAAGCATTCAGAGACTTCTCCTTGTTTTGGTGATAACAAAAAAGATAGTTGACTTTAGTAACAAGCTTTTGCACAATATGGCTCCACTTATCTCTCTAGCATCTACTCAAATGCTCCCCCATCAGCCCATGCATGCTAACCACACCAACCTTCTCTCTGTCCCTTGTACTCAACATATTCCTTCACATTAAAATAGTTTTGGCATATCCACCACTTGGAAAACTCCTCTTTCCTCTTGTCCAACTTAATTTCTACTCAACATTCATAGGTTAGAGGAAGAGTCCTTTCCACATGGAAATTCTTGCTGGACTCCCTAAGAGAGAGACTCTTCCTATGTAAGCTTGAAACTTCTATGAATGAGTAAACAAATGAATGGATGTCAATGATGCTACTTATGGTTATTGGGCCTCTGAGTACATCTGAGTATTGAAATTATATCTTTACTTGCTGCTACAGCATTTCAAAAGTAATTAAAACTCATATGCCGTTAAACATGAGTCACATTCCCCCAGGTTGAAGGGATGCAGTCAGAGAGATGGAATGGGCCAGCAGGCTTTGCACGCTTTCCATCACCATAATGGTGATAGAGATAAAGTTGACATTGCAGAAGTTACCAGAGCTTCTATTTACCTACTGATATTTATGGTGCTCCCCCAGGACAGCCAGTAACATCATTTACTTCAGATAAGGTAAGGTTGACAATGTGCTGAACATTAAAAGGAAAAGCACCTGGATAAAATGAAAACAACACTATGGCCTGGCAAGGGGAAGAGATGGATGGGCCATAAATAAATGTGAGTTCATTAAACATCAGCAAACAGCTACGGCAAGGATTGGCATGGTGTGTGCTATGTCATTTTCATGAGCGTATTTTTCTAAATATCATTTACAAAAAGAATACAAGTGAGAAGTTTATTAGGAAAACAATTTTAAAAGGTAGAGACTGAAATGTGAGAATTTGGATTTCCTGAAGTACCAATCAGTTAGTTATCTGTACTCACTTATTGTAAAGGAGAAAAGTATGCCCCTACAATTTCAGGATCTGTCAGACCCCTGAGCAACTAACTCACAAGTCGCTGAAGAAAATCCTTCAGGTAACTGCACTGGTTCCATGGGGCTGTCAGGTTCAGCAATTTTGGAGAAGTTTGGGGATGACAGACAAAACTCCTAATATCCAAAGTGATCATGGGAACAGTGTTCATTCAGACTCTGCTGTACACTAATCAGAGAGTTCTCCATATACTTTACTTTTTTTCTAAATTTTATTAACTTTTATTTATTTTTGAGACAGAGTGAGACAGAGCATGAGTGGGGGAGGGGCAGAGAGAGAGGAAGACAGAATCTGAAGCAGGCTCCAGGCTCCAAGCTATCAGCACAGAGCTTGACATGGGGCTCAAACCCACAGACCATGAAATCATGGCCTGAACCGAAGTCGGATGCTCAAACAAGTGAGCCATTCAGGTCCCACACCCCACTGCTATATACTTTTAAAGGGAAGTTCTGAGTGTCCTCAAGTAAAGGGGGGGGGGGCAGTAGCCAGAGTGTCTGTCACACAGCACAGTAAGGCCAAGTGCAACATTAGACACTGACTCAGTTTGTGTCTTTCCTGTCATCCTTAATTAACTATGAATGAATCCATCTCCTACCATAAAGGGTTCACTTTGACTTCTGTCAATATTTTACTTGTCATTTCTTCTGTAATGACAGGTCTCTTGTCTACTCTGCATCCAGATGGCTACGTGTCCACCCAGCTATGCCTCTCACACAAACATAGCTGTGTCCTTCCTCACCAGCACACAAGACATCAATGGCTCACCAGGAACCTGACAGTGACCTCCCCTGAGCATCTTCAGAAATCAGTGACTTTTGTACGGCTCGGAGCTCTCAAGAAGAATCAAACAACAGGTAACACAACTGAAGCTTCCTGGCATGAAAAAGCAACTTAACAGTGTCCTCTGAAATGTATAATGATAACATAGCTTAGATTTGTTATACCCATCAGAAAGCTTACACTGAATTATAAAACAGTAATTCTGAGCTTAGCTTTGAGGGTTCTAGGTTTTACCTTTGTAGATGGGTATTTCAAGGAGCATGAACTTAATTTTCAAGACAATTCCAGCTCTCTTTAACACAGAGATCTTTTAACTTAATAAATATTTCCTGTACAGGTGCATTTCTGGGTACACATATTTCACAGTCTCTGTTCTCAACAATTTTATAGTTCAGTGGAAAATACAGAGATGTGAATATTCTAGTATGTTGCAAAGTAGTATGTGCTCTGATGGGGCAAACACAGGACTTCAGTTACAGTCATTAGACTCTGCCTCCAGTCCTGAAAATCTTCCTTTCAGAAAGTGCTATTTCAGCTGAGACATGAACTAAGCCTTTGGGCAGGCAAAGGGGAGGGTAGCCATAAGGGGAGTAGACAGGAAAAGATCAAGATAGAATAGTGGGTCATCTCGCGTCAGTAATATAAAAATTTAACAACATTCTGAAATCCTTCAAATCACCTAGATAAAAAAATATAAAGTAAATCAAAGCAGACTCAAAATTGCCATTTCCACATGGGGAAAGAGGATAAACATACATGATGTTCTTCTATCAATTTAACTGGCATGTAGGTGAGGTTGGTGGCAAGATGAGGTCGTTTGATTTATTAGATTATATTGAAATTGCCTTCTGAGGTAATGACAACAGAGATAGGTAGGAATGTTGATATAAGATATATCTAACAGACAGAATTTGGACTTCAACTCTTCAATAAGACATAAAAACACAAATTCTTTACCGTCAAATAATTTAGCAAGTAAAATAGGTTTTACATCAAAGATAATTGAGGCCAATGAAGATAAATATGCCAATGTGTTATACTCTATTTTCCTCACCATGTGTAAATACCTATTTCTTAAATCAACATTTATTTCCTGTAAGATATTGGCTAGGGCACAAAGAATTTTTAAATGAGCAAAATGAAGTCATTTTTTCCAAAAGAAAGAATGGATAGAAAAACAATTATTTTAATGGCATGTAACAACTTTTATGACAAAGGAAGACACAGGGAATATATGAGAGCTAGGAATACAGTGGTGCACTTGATAAAAAGAAGAAGAAGAAGAAGAAGAAGAAGAAGAGTTTCAAAGCTCCAAAGAAGAGCTCACATGTTGACTTCCTTAAATAATGCTTGGTAATTACCAAGTGGGCAGGGTGGGGAGTGCCTTTCAGGTCAAGGGAAGAGGATGGGCAAACACAAAGAGGTATCCATATAGACTGTTGGGAGCTAAGTATCCTTTGTGGGGATCACAGCATGTGAGGCTCAGTAAGTAAGGAGCAGTAAGATCAGGAAGACATGGAAAGCCTTCTTTGTCATGTCGGAGTTTGGGTTTTCCCTCAAAATGACTGTGGCGCCATTAAAGGAATTTGAAGACATGAAGCAGCATGATCAGAATTGCATTTCTGAGACTCACTTAACTATAGTGTAAGAATTTAAACTAGATCATTCAAAGGACAAACAGAAGTGGGGATTTAGGTCTCCATTGTTTTCACCTTAGACTACTGAATAGCTTTCTAAGGCATTTGCAGTTGGAACAGAAAAGGTGAGTATGGATTCAAGAGATATTTAGAAGGTAAAACAAACACATCTTGTTGAAAATGGCAATGGATTAACATAAATGTTCACCCAAAATTCAGGACTCACTCCTGCTCAGACAAATATAAATACATTCATGAGCAAAATGGAACAATGCATTTGAAATGATAACTGTGCTCTAAGTTTACATGGTTACCGTTAACCAAAAATTACCACTTACTTAAATGGCCAGTGACTAAATGCTATTATTTCCTTTCAGGAACTGAGAGGAAATGAGAGTATAAAAACCTGCACATGCGCATGTGCATGCACACACACACACACACACACACACACACACATACTAATTACAGAAAAAGAAGTATGTGTCAGGGCGCGAGGAATACTAAATCCTATAAACCGTTCAGATTTTATAGGACTTTGTAAACCACTTTCCCATATAATATTTGATAAATTATCACTGAAACAAACCAAATAGAAATCTGAGGCAAATTAGGGTAAAACCTAAAAATTACAAATGAATGCAGGTAAATAAAATTGTTAAAATAAACAAAGGTTCACCTAGCAGGATATGAGTAATAATTTTGGCTGAAGGCTGTAGACAAAGTGAACCAATAGAAGCAAGTACCTTAACCTTTCTGTCAGGCGAAAAGAAACAATTCAGCAAGCAACAGTGAACTGTTATGCAGCTAAATAAACAACCAGAAAGAAACACTGCTGTGTAAAATGCTTTTTATAGAGCTTAACCAAGCTGAGTGGCTAAGAGTTGGAGAAGGAAGTGCTAAATATGTAACAGCCTGGGGCCTGACTGGACCCAAATAATAGTTATTTCTGAGTAGGTCAAGCAAGAGTCAATAAAAAAGAAAGGAGGAATGAATGTTGGGTTCATAGCAGGCTAATAATGCCCTTCTGGGATAAGCTGGGGTTTCAAATCGCCAGAATCAAACACTTAAGTTTCAAATACTTTATTATAGACCACCAGTTCTAGAAATAGCAGTTGAATAGCTAAGAAATTGATAAGTTCTGGAAACCAGAATCATCCTTAATATAGGCTTTCCAAGTCAGTGTTTTTCAACATGGGTAGAATTACTTGTGAAGAAATCACAGAGAAATTTATGAAATGTAGATTCTTGGGTATGACTTCAGACCTACCAAGTTATAATTTTTAAGTGAGAACTGGGTATTAATTTTTTTTATTAAACAGCACAATGATTCTTTCTTAAAATGTATAAAAAGTCTTGTCTTGTTTTCAAATGCCATAGTTCATTTATAGATGCAGGGATGGAAGGAAGGATGGATGGATAGACAGACAGACACCCAGCAAGCCAGCCAATTCAAGACCAAAATTTCTTTTTCTTTTGCCCCAAGCAAGAGCTTAACTTGTTGACTAACACCAGATTAAAAACATAGACTGTTTAGAGAGCAGGGTTTTCTAAAAGAGAACAAACGTACATGTAACAATTAGGTAACATAAGAGGAAGCTTTCAATCAAGTACCAAATTGTGTGGTACAGCACATGTTCACCAAGGTCAACCAAAAGATGGACTTGTCCATTATTCTTTCTACTCTTCAGCTTGCCTGCATCCCTTCAAGCAGTTAAGCCTTCCGTATAGTAATCTATCAGTAACTCATTATAATTTCCTAAGTAAACCCTTTTACAAACTGCATCATAAGACATTTGTTAGAGACTTGGGGATAGTGCCATTTATAAATTTCTTCGAAATGATGAAAATCTTTTGTTTTGCTGGTAGGAGAAAAAGCAAAGTAACAATAAATGCAGACACTTGGTAAAATGTTATATAAACAAACTCTTCAAGTGCATATAGTTCCTTCTCCCATAAGTCTATGAATCTCTCCTCTTACAAATATACTGGTGACACAGTAGGACTCTAAACAGACACAATGCTTCCTGCATTTCACTGGGCCTCTAATGAAAGGAACAGGTGAGTGGGGTCAGCTTTGTGGGATAATGAGAATCATCAATTAAACAATACAAGACTTGATAGGCTTGTGAAACACAACCTTGCAAATCCTAAAACCATAAACTTACCTAATTACTGTGTAATCCAACTCTAAAGACCATGCATCTAGGGTGGAATTGAACCTGAGGGTTGTAAAAAGAAAAAGACAAAACAAGTTTGTAAAGGCATATACATGATTTACCAATCTGCTCTAATTTACAACAGCAAATCCTTCTCTCCCAATGAGCACTGTGGACAGTAAAATGACTAAGACCTGTATTACTGTCTGCTATTTTTTTTTCAAAAGGAACAAAAACCAAAACATCATTATAAGCTTGAGCAGGTAGGTATGTGACAATTTTCTTTTTTTTTTTTTT
>CM053572.1:10497411-10564080 GCA_028646485.1 Cryptoprocta ferox
GGACAGATACCATATGTTCGCACTCATAGGTCTAACAGGAGAAACCCAATAGAGGACAATGGGGAGGGGAAGGAGGAAAAAGAGTTAGGGAGAGGGAGGGAGAAAAAACACGAGAGACTCTTGAATCCTGAAAACAAACTGAGGGGGGAAGGGGAAGGGGAAAAGGTAAATGGGGGTGATGGTCTTGGTGGAGGTCACTTGTGGGGAAGAGCACTGGGTGTTATATGGAAACCAACCTGACAATAAACTATAAAGTTTAAAAAAAAATAAAGTTAGCTGGTATTATATTGAAAAAAAAAAAGATTCATTACAGAGAATGTTTAACATCAAAAACGTAAAAATATCTTTGTCTTTGAAAATACATGAGCTTGTATTGTCCTTACCAATTTGGATGTAATTTGAATAAAATGAGAAATAATCATTTTTCACTTATAAGACAAAAAAGGAAAGTCTGAGGGAGGAAATAAGGAAAGAGAGAGAGTGAGGGGGATGGAAGACAGGAAGAGGGAGGGAGAAAGAAAAGAAAGAAAAGAAAAGGAAAGAAAAGAAAAGAAAAGAAAAGAAAGAAAAGAAAAGAAGAAAGAAGGAATAGAATTTTCCACAGGGAGTATTTTTAAATTTTTTTTAAGTTTATTTGTTTTGAGAGAGACAGAGACAGCACAAGCGGGGGAGGCACAAAGACAGAGGGAGACACAGAGAATCCCACAGAGGCTCCATGCTGTCAGCGCAGAGTCAGATGCAGGGCTTGAGTTCAGGAAACCATGGGATCATGACCTAAGCTCAAACCAAGAGTGGGATGCTTAACCAACTGAGCCACCCAGGGACTCCAATAGGGAGTGTTTTTTAATACATATTTTTTAAGTTTATTTATTTTGTGAGAGAGAGAGAGAGAGAGAGAGGAGGAGGAGGAAGAGAGGGAGGGAGAGACAGAGAGACAGAGAGACAGAAAGCAGGTAGGGGCAGAGAGGGGAGGGAGGGAGGGAGGAAGAGAGAGAGGGAAAGAGAGAGAGAGAGAGAGAGAGAGAGAGAATATCCCAAGCAGACTCTGCACTGTCACTGCGGAGCCTGATCTGGGGCTTGAACTCAAGACTATGAGATGATGACCTGAGCCAAAATCAAGAGTTCGGCTCTTAACCAGGTGAGCCACCCAGGTGCCCACACAGGGAGTTTTTTTTAATTATCAGTGATTAGTCATCTCCCCATGAGTGAATTATAAGAAGGAAACACCAACACTGTGATTCTTGGACAGATTATTTGTCTTTCATGTCCATCAGTGTGTTTCTCTAAGAAAAAACAAAAATACGTATGTTTGTAGGTGAAGACGGAAGATTTTTAAAAGAGTCTTTTTTTGTGAAGCTTCATATCAGAGAAATTGCATTCCATATATGAACTACAATAATATTGGCAAAGATGCCCTATTTCCTTTATGTCTTGAAAAGTTACTTGAAGTTTTACCTAAAAATTTCTATAAAAGCAGTAGTGCAATAATTAGGTATTAAATTATATAGCACTTCTTTTCTTGGGGACCCAAAAAGTCCTTATCAATAGGAAAAATCTACATCCAAACTCTGAGTTTGCTCAAGTTCATTACTGGCATAATGGAGCCATGTTTATCATAGGACCCACACTTCAAGTCACTGCAAGGTTTTTGCTAGGAGACTGAACACTGAAAACTTTTCTTCCTTCCTTCCTGTTGCTGGCAGACCTCAGGATATTTGTGGATTGTCTTATAGACCAGACTCATGCTGAGGAAAAGGACCTTTGCATCTTCTGGCATGACTGAGGTATATTCCATGTCAGACAAGCATATTACTGTGTGACTCAGTTTCTAGGAAACATTTGTAGTTTTACGTAGCTGCCTTTTACTTCTTCCATCCTTGCCATAAACGTTCCACCAAGTGCATGCTTTGCACCTTCAAATACTAAAGTGTCTTCCTCCAGTAACATGACAAAAGTCTGCAATTTTTTTCATTCTAGGATATAGCACGGCCAGCTTTTGAGGATTATGCTGATTCAAGAGTTGTAGTAATTGTGGCCATTCTTCTCCATTTTTTTAAGTGGTCTGTAATAGGGGTCAGTAGCATTCTGATTTAGCTCTTAATAAGATCATCCTAATTTGAAGTAGTTATTAGTTTCATGTCTGTGCCAGAATAGTAGCTGAAATCGAGACGATTTTATTCATGTTTATGGAAGCCATTTCATCGTTTGGTTTTATAACTAAGAAGTTATGTAGCATTTTACAAAATTGCTTATATATTTTGTTAATATATGAGTATAAAGAATGCTATTCTTCAAGAAATTTACCAGAACCAAATATAGGCTAGGCTTAACTACACAGATTAGTCTATCCACTTACAGATCAAATAAACATTATCAAACACTCTTTTAGAGACTGTGGATATAATCCCCATCATAAATGTGCTCGTAGTTTTGTTCAGTACTTTAACAATTTTTACAGAAGCAACTTGCTTTATGCTAATGAAATCATACATGAAATCCTGGTAAATATAAAATTAATATAACTGGAACTTTATTAGTATGAATTTATTTTATAGATATAAACTTACCAAATGTTATCTATAAAACTAATAACAATAATGATGCTGTTATTATTTTTTAAAATTTTGTATTATGGTTTTAATCTCAGCTCAGTCTCTGCAGTATTTATTTCTATCATATATTTTAGTTTTACCATATTTAAAAAATATTTTTTATTCAAGAAGTATATGCAAAGGGTAAAAGTTATTTGACTACTCATCATGACAATCTGAGATACTCTTCATCTAAAGAGAGATAAAAAGAGAAGCTTTATTAAAGATATGCACAAAATGGGGCACCTGGGTGGCTCAGTCAGTTAAATACCTGACTCTTGGTTTCACCTCAGGTCATGATCTCATAACTCAAGAGTTAGAGCCCTGCATCAGGCTCCACACTGACCAATCTCTTCTTGGGATTCTCTCTCTCTCTCCCTCTCTCTGCCTTTCTCTCCTCTCTGCCCCTTCCCCACTCATGTGCTCTGTCTCTCTCCTCTCTCCTGAGAGAAAGAAAAGAAGGGAAGAAGGAAGGAAGGAAGGAAGGAAGGAAGGAAGGAAGGAAGGAAGGAAGGAAGGAAGGAAAAGAAAGAAAGAAAGAAAGAAAGAAAGAAAGAAAGAAAGAAAGAAAGATAAAAGAAAGAAAGAAAGAAAAAGAAAGAAAGAAAGAGAAAGAAAGAAAGAAAGAAAGAAAGAAAGAAGGACAAAATGAAATTAATCTTGTAGGCTGTGCTAAAAACTGGGTACTCTACATGTGAAAAATATAGTGTAACACATTCGATCATATATATTAATTTTAATTTAAAATAAATTTTAATTTATTTAAAATTATTAATTTTAATTTAAAAACTTTCTAGTTTGAAATTATTTTAGACTTATAGAAAAGTTGCAAAAAATGTAACACATTCGATCATATATATTAATTTTAATTTAAAATAAATTTTAATTTATTTAAAATTTAATTAATTTTAATTTAAAAACTTTCTAGTTTGAAATTATTTTAGACTTATAGAAAAGTTGCAAAAATAGTACTGATTTCCCATATATCATTTGCCCAGCTCATCCTAATGTTAACAAATTTTATAACCATAGAAAAACATCAAAAATAGGAAATTAACATTGGCACAAGATTATAAACTAAACTATAAATCTTATTCAACTTCCAACAGTTTTTTCACTTATGTTATTTTTCCATTCAGAGAATACAGTCCAAGATCCTCTGTTGCATTTAGTTGTCACTCATCCAATAGTGTCATTGTCTCAGTCTTTCCCTTGTTTTTCAAGACACTTTTTTAATGTTTCTTTTTTTATGTTTTTTATTTACTTTTGAGGGAGAGAGGGACAGCATGAGCAGGGGAGGGTCAGAGAGAGAGGAAAACACAGAATCTGAAGACAAGCTCCAGGCTCTGAGCTGTCAGCCCAGAGCCTGACGCGGGGCTCAAACCCACAAACCGTGAGATCATGACCTGAGCTGAAGCTGGATGCTCAACCGACTGAGCCACCCAGGTGCCCCAAAATACTTTTGAAAAGTACTCAAAAATTATTTTGTGGATTATCCTTCAAGTTCATGTTTTCTCATGATTAAAATGAGGTTACAGTAGAAAATATTTATCCTTAATTGCATCAATAATGATGGTATCATTACAGTTCTATCTACAGCTTGACCTATTTCATCAATTTGAAGAAAGAGATGCCCCAAATTCTTGCAGATACTGCCTTTTGCTCTCCATTCTCTGAGAATCCAGAGAGACTTGTGCACAATATTTCACACATTTCCTGTGCTTTTTTCCATATTTGCAATAATCTTTTTTCTCTCATGTGTCAACTTGTTTTCTATAGGTCTAGACTCTAGGTTTTAATCTTCTCTTCAGCTAGACCTAATGAGTTATTGTATCAGTCTTTATTTTTTTTGTTTCAATTAATAATTTTTGAAGACTCAAGTACAGTTTTGTTTTTTCATTTTTAATCTATGGAAGCCTCTACGTTATAAGTACAGTAACTAGTTGGTTGTCAGTCTGCTTTTACTGTTTGTTTTTGTTCTTGTGTCTTGGCTATTTGATCTTGAGTCTTGGAATTGCTGGCAGTCTTTTCTACTGAATGTTGTCCATATATTATGAGCACGTACTGAGGCTCTAGATGTTGTTACAGACCTCTAGAAAGGAAGTATATAGCTTCAGGTTGGCGGAGAGAATACAGGCAGACTTCTTAGACCTAGTTGAGGCAGTGTTTCACCCATGCTAAGGGCTCATCTATTTCTGATGTGCCCTTATTTCATTTGTGATAAGCCATTAGGGATTTCAGCTGAAAGCCTGAGATGTTCAACATAGCCCTTCTTCATTTATAGAGCCTAAAATTACATTATTTTGTTTCCATGGCACTCTGATCCTTCATAAATATTTGCTTGACATTTTCACTTTTCCAGTAGCTGATTTTCCTTCACTTGTTTTCTCCAGGACCTTGCCCCATCAAGTCTTGTCTTTCTTGGTGGATCAAATCAATTTCTTTTCTCTGTAGCCCTTTCTACTTTTTCAGTAGCTGATTTTCCTTCACTTGTTTTCTCCAGGATCTTGCCCCATCAAGTCTTGTCTTTCTTGGTGGATCAAATCAATTTCTTTTCTCTGTAGCCCAATATTACAGCGTAGGCCCTGAGCTGCTGCTTTTTATTCGGCACTTCTTCCTAATATTAGCCAGTAGTTGGGAAATCCCCTGAGCTGAAAAAGTGTGCTGAGACTATAACTCAGTGCACTTTCTTTCTCCACAGAATCTGGGTCTTTCTGATATATTTTTTTTTAAATAAGGGTTTGTTCATTTTTGGTTTGTTTTGTATTTTGTTCAACTGTTTTCAGTGTACATGTTAGCCAGATATAAGATACTCCATTTTAGCCTGAAGATGAAGTCCAATTTTAGCCATTTTACTGTCTTGATTTCTCAAGCATAAATCTGGTGGCAGTACCCTGTGCTTCCCTCCTAAAAAAAAAAAAAAAAAAAAAAAAAAAAAGACCTTGAGTGGTTTTGCAATGGACCCTTCTACCTTCTACTATTCTGGAGGTGAGGGCCAGATCCCATCCTCCTTCAAAGTGTCCTCTTGAAGTGCTCACTAGCCCTTTCTAAAAGTGCTCCCTTCTTCTGAACCCTTCCCTTCTTCTGAAAATTCTTTCCTTCCTCTGAATCTTGAGACTTTTAAATCCTTCAAGTTGGTTTTAGAGTCTACCCACTCTCAAACATGGTGATCTATTTTCCAATTAACTGGACTGGAGTATCTTTTCCTTCATCTCCAATCAAAACTGAGACCAGCTGAGTCCTTTGAAAACATTACATTGTATTTCATTTAAAATATACGTTAAAGGTGTATTCATTAACTAAATGGTAGGGGATATTTTCAGAAAGTATATGTACATTAAGTCATCACAATGTATGCTTTAAATACCCTACAATTTTATTTGTCAATTGTACCTCAGTAAAACTGGAAAAAAGTATTCATTAAATGCTTGATTTTATATCATTCAGAAATGTGTCTATCTTAAAATAAAAATCAGCATGAATATTTCCCCAAAATATCTTTCTTCCTGATATTAAACACAGATATCAAAGTGAAAAATTCTTCTTTCACGGAGTTAACCTCAATAATGCATAACTGGTCATGAGTCACATTTCCACATTAAATCTGAAATTAAAAATTCTTTTCATTGTCTTTAGGTTATCTTAAAACCTGTTTAACTTTATGCTCTGGCTTTCAGGAATCTACCACGCTTTGAACCATTCTTATATGTTTATCTTTTATCTCTATCATTTTTATCCCACTGTCTAAAGCTCAAATTTAAGTGTTTATGGATCCACACTGCGTTCGTCCACCACACTCAAATTCTCTTCTTCAGGAATCTATTTTCTGTAATCAATACCAAAATTCTGAAAGCCTTCTAAGGTTAGAGAATGTTTTTTCCAGAATCTCATAGTATGGAGAAATACCTCCATGTTTTCCAAAATGTAAGAAATCTAACTTCTTTCATATCTATTACTTCAAGATACAAAACAAGACACTAAAAATGATTTATTATGTTACATTCACTTAAAACTTAAAATATTTTTGGAATTGACACATTATAGTTTATTCAATAAATTTTCACTTTAGCTCATTTTAGTTTTGTGATATATAAAACTTATATGGTTTGATATATTGCAACATTATGCAAGGGTTTAATCTAATGAATAAGATTCAGTTGAAATTTATATTAATTCCAATATTCTAAGGAGAAAAATTATTGATTGATATTTATAAGAGGATCAAACACAAATTTGTTCTTTTAAACAATTTTCCAATATAATGCTCCATGTTGGGGTATAGTGTTTATTAGCATATTCATTATTATAATTTTACTTTAAAATCATGCCGGAAATTAAATGAACATCTTCCCCAAATTTAATTTATCCTTGAGCAACTTTATTTGCAACCCTCAGAGAAGAGGTATTAATATTTTGCAATAAATCTTCATTATCCTTATATGTAAATATCACTGTTTGGTTTAGTTAGTGCACTTAAGAGATTAATGATAATAAATAAGCTCTATATCTCACATATAACTAACTGATGTATCTATTTTTGGATCCTTCTGTGGATGTGACCATTATATGTCATGTTCTTATAAACTACTTATTATAAATACTAGGCACTGTATGTATAATGGCCTTATCATGCATCTCACAAACCAGAGAAGTTGCTTTCAGGGAATGTAAACCATTAGACACATTTTAAATGTGATGGATAATTTATTTTTGGCATATAGAGAAAGTCTGCAGCTCTTCATCCTGTCAAGAAACCGTAACTATTCAAGAACTCGAAGTCTGTTGCCTCTCTGTGCTTAATGACTCTAGGTCTGAAGAGGCAATGAAACAGAAGTCCTCAGAGCCGAGCAAGAAACATTTAAAGGTCTCATCTCATGCAGGAGCTCAGTGGGATTACAAACAGTGAGTAGAGTGGAAGGTCACAGACAAAAACTTCATAGTAAGTCCTTCTGTCTAGAAAACAGTCTTTGGAATCATCTCTCCCCAAAAGGACACACTTAATAAAGATAACTTGTTGCTAAGTTTACAAATTCAATATACCTCTTGCATCTAACTGGATTTCCAAATATTTGGTCATGGAAAATAAATATCATATGAGCTGATACACACAAAACTTTCATGATCTTTATTTAGTGAAGTGCTTTAGTTATTTATTTTTAAAGTTGAACTCACCCTATGGAATCCAAACTGACAGCTTAAAATGGCATTCTGTTTCTTCCCTGAGCGTACGTTCTGCTTAAAGGCTATAATTCATCCAAAAGGGAAGAAAAGAAAAAAAGGGACAGACGGGAAAATTAAATCACCATCATCTGAAGACACGGATTTTACATATATAGGTGGGGCTACGCAACCATTCTATATTATGACTGAATCATAGATTGCACTGCTTTCTAGAGGAAAAGCAGCATGCTAATGAACTAAAACCATGCTATATCAAAATTCCATTTACATTATTGACCAGAACACTACTTTGGTACCTCTAAATAGTAAAGCACTAAAAGTGACATGGATAAAAATAAATAATGGACAAAGGATGAATATAATCACAGAATGAATTCCCATAAACCAATTGGCTATGTTTATCTTAGTGAGGAAATAGTGGTTTTTTTCTTGTGTATGGCCAATGCCACCTAAGTATATATTCATTTAATGTGTTAAAACATGCTTGCTGAGCCTGTATCATAAGACTAGTAATTATGTCACCTGAATTTAACAGAAAAAAAAATATGTCTTGAATGATTCAATATGGTCTCTCCATGCTTTTCAGTGGATATAGAGCCTCAACAGTAACTTCTATCCCCAAAGCTTCCCTGTAGTTGAGAAGTCATGACTAATTATGGAATAAGTAGATCTTTCGGAACAAAGGACAATATTAAAAAATGTAAAGAGCTATCAAAGTGCGTAAAGTTTTGTACCTGCTAAAATGAATCACACCCCATCAAATTTATGTTTGCCCTCTCCTGATTACAGGTTTTCCCCACTATCCAAAAGCGGGGCATTCCTATGAAAACTTTAGTAGTCTCAAACAGCATAGAGCAAAGAAGCAATTATTGTCAATTTTTATGGAAAAATTTTTGAGTGTCCTCAGACACCCAAAATATCCTCTCTTAGGCTTTTCATCATAGTACCTTGGGAAACATCTTGCTAATGGGTGCATAAAATAAATCTAGATAAAGCACAGATGCTCACAGCACCATTCAAAGCTAAGGCCAGTTGGTGGCTCAGTTGGTTAAGCATCTGATTCTTGATTTCAGCTCAGGTCATGATCTCATGGTTTGTGAGATCAAGCCCTACGTTGGGCCCTGCATTGACAGCACAGAGCCTGCTTGGGATTCTTTCTCTCACTTTCTCAAAAAAATAAATAAACATTTAAAAAATGGCTATGGTGGGTTGATTCTCACTGCTGAGTGTAGTTCCCGGGAAAGGCGCTTGGGGGCACCACTCCGCTACTCCCAGCTAGCACCGCCACTATAAGAATTGCTAAAGAACATGCGGAATGCTATTTTTGCTTTCTGCCATTTTTGGTAACAGCAAAAATCCTCTTTCTTTTCTTTCAATTAGTGAAAACAGGTACAAATGAAGTTCTTTTATAAAAGACAAAATACAAACTTTCTAAGGGGGCGGTGATGGGAATACTTGTACAATCTGGCTAATTGCTTCCTTTTTGTCATCATCTGCCATGAATCATTGTTTGATACATTAAATCAGGTAAGTTTGGTTTCTTTTCCACCCCCATATAAACACACCTTTTATATTTACACATCTCAATATATGACCTTCACATGAAAATGAGAGCCAAAGAAGTTCAATTTACTCTACAGCAACAATGATCTCATTCTCTGGCTGAGGTGTATGTTTTTTCTTAAAATTTTTTTAATGTTGATTTATTTTTGAGAGAGAGAGGGAGATAGAGCATTAATGGGGGAAGGGCAGAGAGAGAGAGAGGGAGACACAGAATGTAAAGCAGGCTCTAAGCCCTGGCTTACTAGGACAGAGCCCAACTCAGGACTAGAACTTACATACTGTGAGATTGTGACCTGAGCCGAAGTCAGATGCTTAACCCACTGAGCCACCCAGGTGCCCCATGGGCTAAGTTTTATCTTGATGTGTTTTTCTTTGACAGTGAGTGCAGTAGAACCTATCAGCTAGCTCTGGGTAGAAGTGTGAAGCTGGCCTACAAAGATTGTAAATGAGGGCTCAGACTCTGGGGAGTTCTTGTCTTGTGTAGATAAAATGGAATTCTTGATAATCACCTTAACAACATTTCAGCAGCCTCTGTATTTCTTCACAACTTCCTCCATTTACCCATGCATAAGATAGAGACAATGAAGGTCAATAAAGACAAAATTTATGTTACATACATGGGACCAAGAACCATTGTTCAATGCCATACCATGTTACATCTCAGCGTGCAACTTCGTTCCATAAGTTTATTTACAAACATATTGAGTTTGTTGAATTCAAGAGTTTGATGGATTGTTCAAAGAGAATGCGCCTCTTAAAATGCTGCTTTTCCCATCTGTTTAATGGATTGATTAAAACATCCTTATTTCTGAAGTAGTTGGCATCTTACTATTAAAAAAAAAGTATCTTACTATTAAAACAAAGTATAGCAAATCCAGATCCAAAGTACACAGTCATGATGGTTAGTGACCACAACTTGTTTTTCACTGAAAATGGCAAATCTTCCCTGGGCTCTCCTCATAGCGGTTCCTTCTGACATGCAAGGTTGTGAACCTCCAGGATGCTTCGTCCCAACAGAGTTCTGTAAGAGGTTCTGTGAAAGGCTCAGAGACCCAAGACGGAAGATATGGTAGCACCACACCAAGTTATGCTCATGATCTTACCCCCACCCCCACCCTGCCGTGTGTAAGAGCCAAAAGGGAAGATAGGAAATGTTCAGTTTGAGACTTTGAAGCAGACTGTTTCTTTTTTCGTTAATGTTTATTTAATTTTTTTTTTTTTTTTTTTTTTTTAGAGAAAGAGACAGAGCTGAGTGGTGGAGGGGCAGAGAGAGAGGGAGACACAGAAGCAGGCTCCAGGCTCTGAGCTGTCAGCACAGAACTTGACACAGGGCTTGAATTCACAAACTGTGAGACCACAAGCTGAGCCAAAGTCAGACACTTAATCAACTGAGCCACCAATGCGCCCCTGAAGCAAAGTATTTCTAAAGTACAGTCACCCAAGAGTTAAGCTCATGGATATAATTTACCTAGATTGTTTTCAAGAGTTGAGAACAAGAGAGTGGCAGGCTCAATCCACACTGTCAGCACAGAGCTCAACGCACAGGGCTTGAATCCAGGAACTGTGAGATCATGACCTGAGCTAAAATCAGGAGCCATTAGATCATAACCTGAGCCAAAGTCAAGAGTCAGAAGCTTAACTGACTGAGCCACGCAAGTGACCCGAATGAGGAAAAATAGTCTTAACAATCAAATAGGCTCAGGGTATAAAGTTGACACTTCAGCAATGGTTTCTCATAATTATTCTCAATGGCTCCTCAGAAGTGACTTCCAAATCCAGTTGCTATATCAAGTAATAGAAAGTAAACACAAACTAGAAAATCTCTCTGTGCTAGGAAAACAAATGTCTACTGAGGCCAGATGCTGGAGACACAGGGCATCTTACCTAAACACGTGACCAAGCAATGCTTCAGGGGACCTAGAAGAAACCAGCAAATGTTCCTTGGCAGACCAGAGCTCTGTATTATTCCAGATACTTCCCAGGTGCTTACAAAGACGTCTGGAACCAGAGAAAGAATTTGCATAATTCTCTATTTCATGAAGTAGATACACCTCATTTCTCATTGTGTAGAGAATGTCATTATCATAGAGACAATGAATATAATATTTTAAGTAGTATTTAAAAATGTACCTCAAAACCAAACTGCAAGGTAACAACAACAAGAAGTTAAACAAAAAATTCTCCAGTGGCATTTGTGGGGATCAAGAATACTACACAAATTCCAGACGACCCAATATTTATCAAAATGTTAAAATGACAAAAATATAAAAGAGGTAACTTGAAAACTTCAACTAAGTAGAACAAAAATGAAGCTGAATATACAAATAATAGGTAGGTTGGCGTTTATACCCCTAAGCATCAGAGCACTAAACAAGGTGGGCCCTTTAAGACAAACCCTCACGCAGTTAATGTAGCAAGATAAGGACCTTGTTCCTGCAGATTTGGGCTTGCTCCCGATGCTGTTATCACTAAGTTCTATGATACCAGGCAAACCAAATATCTGTCCGGAACTCCAGCCTCCGTGGTAAGAAGAAGATGGCAAAATCTATGTGGTAAATTTACTGTGAAAATTATTGGCTCATTCACTGTAAACAAAATCATGTGCCTTGATGTGTCTTCCCTGAATGTAAAATGTATATGCTCGTTTCAAAAATACAATGCAGCATGGAAAAACCCTACCACTCCTTGAATACACATCGGCCTCCCCCTTCCTAATATTTTTATCGCTGTAGCATAATTCTACATCCTGCTTAATTCATTCAACATTAAATCATCAGAGTTAACACTGTGGAATAGAAAGTACATGTTTTGGAATGGGAAAATCCAGAAGTCTGAATTCCAGCTCTTCTATGGAATCAAACAGGATTCTTTTTTTTTTAATTTTTTTAATGTTTATTTATTTTTGAGAGACAGAGAGACACAGTGTGAGCAGGGGAAGAGCAGAGAGAGGGGGAGACAGAGAATCCGAAGCAGGCTCCAGGCTCTGAGCTATCAGCACAGAGCCCGATGTGGGGCTTGAACTCACAAATGGTGAGATCATGACCTGAGCCAAAGTCTGATGCTTAACTGACTCAGCCACCCAGGCGCCCCTTGAACAGGATTCTTAAACTCCATGACTCTCAATGTCTTTACTTAGACAATGTAAATAATATTAGCTACTGTGTCGCCTCATTTAAAGAGATAAGGAATATAATGTGTATTTGGTGTATAATTCATAAATAAATATCAGTTCATTCCCAATTTACCCTAAAAGCTAGTGAAGACAAGGGATATATCAAGTGAGACCATGCATCAGTCAACTAGGGACCATGCTCAAGACTTAAGTGTTTTAAAAGATGCCAGAAAGGGGCATCTGGGTGGCTCAGTAGGCTGAGCACCCAACTTTGGCTCAGGTCATGATCTCACAATTCGTGGGTTCGAGCCCCACACCAGGCTCTCTGTTGTCAGCACAGACCCTGCTTCAGATCCTCTGTCTCTCTGTCCCTCTCTGCTTCTCCCTGGCTTGCATTCTCTCTCTCTCTCTCTCAAATAAATAGCCAGCTCTTTTAAAAAAAATAAAAAGATGACAGGAAGATGTGTTATGTTATGCACGCATGTGTATGCTGTGTGTACGTGTGTGTGCACCAGCGTGTATGTGTGCATGTGCACGTGTGTGCCTTCAGTCCATTTCCTTTAGGTCCTGCCAGAGTAGAAGCCCTTTCAGAGACAAGGAGAGAGAAGTTGTCTTGGGAGATGGGTGGGTTCTGAAGGACCCCTGAGGAAAGCCGAGGCAGGCTACTCCTCACTCAGTAGTCCCACCAGGTATCTCTATCACCAGTCAAAAGGGGGCTACCCTCTATGTTAATATCTCTGTGCCTTCGGCCCCCCTACAGTCTCTCAGCAGTGGGCACCCCCATCCTGCACCTTAGAGCTGCCTTGCCAAGATGGCATGCTGAGATTTTGTAAGCTCTGAACCAAAAAGGTTATTTTTCAGCTGGATGGGGCTTGGGGAATCTAAGGAGAGCGCAAGGTAATAAAATCAAGACTCTGCCAACAAAATTACCCCCTTATTCCCTGCCATTAAGATAGTTCTGCTTTTCTCTGCAGGATATAAAGAGGATTTAGTTGAATAAATCCTATTATTTATTACAGCCACCATTTACAACAGAAATCGTTTCCACCCGCCTGCTTAGGAAAATGGGCAAATTACTAGATCATCACTTCTGGTCACAGAACCATAAGTCTCCTAGCTGGCAGTGAACCCCAAGCAGCAGATAGAAGAATGCAAGATGATGGAGACAGAAGGTGATAGAGCAAGGAATGATAGCTTCTGACCTTCCAGTGTTTACTCTGAAAGTCACAGAAAGATGGGAAACTTTCAGAGACAGTCCTGTGAGCCACAAACATGGAAGTGTAGGCTTCCAGCTAAACTCACAAAGAAATTTCACCCTGAAAACAGGCAAGGATTTGACCACAATCCACTGCCAGGTTAAAACGTCTGTTAAAAATAAGAATAAAGGTAGTCTTTTCAAATAAACACATTGTGTTTTTTTGTTCTCATTCAATCAAGCTCAAAATGAAACATAATGCTTGGATACATTTAAGTTCTCTGGCAGATACATTTGTAACATTGTTGATAAAGAAAAAATTACATATTTTAATGCAGTAAAGCAAGAGAGACCTCTATCTGGTGCCATTTTTGAAAGTTTATATCTATAATTTTCTTTTTCTGAAAGCTTTATTGTTCCAACCCATTATGTTAAGTTAAAAATAAAATAGTAACTTTTGAAAAAAATTACACAAATATTTTGAATAGTTTTGAAAAGCAATGGCATCTCCTTGGTTTCTAACTTGATAATTCTGCCATATGAATAATAGAAAAATCACTTTTATAGAAATGACCAAATAATTTTGAAAGAATTTAAGTATTTGTCAACTATGTCTTTTCTACTAGCTTCTCTTTAAAGGCTGTACTTTGATACTTCTAGAATGTCAATTCAATAGTCAAAAGCTCATACTGGGGTACCTGGGTGGTTCAGTCAGTTGAACATCTATCTGACTTTGGCTCAGTTCATGATCTCACAGTTTGTGAGTTCTAGCCCCACATCTGACTCACTGCTGTCAGCCTGTCAGCACAAAACCTGCTTCAGATCTTTTGTCACCCCTCCCCCCCGCCGTCTGCCCCTTCCCCACTTGTGCTCTCCCAAAAAATAAAAAAAATATTAAAAAAAAAAAGAAAAGAAAAGCTAATAGTAGTCTAAGGAGCCAGGAAGGACCCAAACCTTGATGAGATACTAGTACAGTTGCCTAGAGACTTGGAATTCTGGTTGTGGTCCCACCAGCTCTGATGAGCATCTAACTTTGAACAAGTGACTTTGTTTCATGAAACTTAATACACACTTCTGCCTCCCACATTAGACTGCCAGGAAGGAGATGTTTTGAAAATAATAAAACAAAAATATGCCAACTTTGTTATTTTTTTCTGGACAAAAAGAGTATTAGAGGTTTTACAAAATTAAATCTTACAGAAAAATACATAATACTGAGAATGAAATTCCCCCTTATCTCATCCTTTTGAGATAATTGCAATAGTTTAAAGATTTCTCCAATGTTTTAATATTTCTCTACCTATTTTAGTATTTTGCTATCATTTTTATTGTGTATGTTTTACTTTTTATCCACAAAGTAGCCTCATGATACACATGTTATTAATCAACTCTTGTTTTTTTGTTTTTTAACTCTGTTTTACTTTGTACCCTACCTTCAAAATAGGATACTTTATTATGGATACTATCCCACAATCCCCTTGTGTCTTATATATTTAACCACTGCTGTCCTGAGGGGTATTTGGCTTGATTTACATTTCTGTTTATAAATGATAATACAGTTAAAACTCATTTACATATTTCCTAACACACACACACACACACACACACACACACACACAATTTTTCTTCAGGAAAAATTTCCAGAAGTGGCAAGGACAATGTAGGACCAAAGGTAAACTTTCTCAGATTTGGGGCACCTGGGTGGCTCTCTTGGTTAACCATCCACCTCTTGATTTCACCTCAGGTCATGTTCTCAACATTCATGAGATCAAGACCTACGTGGGACTCTGCTGACAGCAAAGAGCCTGCTTGGAATTTTTTTTCTCCCTGTTTCTCTGTCTCCCTCCAACTCATGCATATGCATGCTTTCTCTCTCTCTCTCTTTCTGTCTCTCACAAAATAAATAAAACATTAAAAAAATAAAAAATAATCTTTAGTAAAAAATGTTTTCGGATTTTAATATATTCTGTCCAATTGCCCTGCATACATGTACCACTTTCCATTCTTACCAACAGTGTGTGACAGTGCTCATGTCTGGAAACTTTCTTTTTTCCTTGTCATCCCTAAAGAACCTATTATAGTTCTTGGCACATAATCAGTGCATGATATTTGCTCAGTGAGTGAATAAAAGCACTAAAGTTAAATGATCAAATAGTTTATTTACACAGTTATCAATGTCTATAGGTACATGGATATGAACATGTAACTTAATAAATGTCATATTATATACCTCAGATTCAACAAGCGTTCCAAATAGATGTATTTAGAGGATTTGAGATATGAAATTCTCCATGCTTCAATAAATTGTGATTGTTTAGTTAAATATAATTTCTGGCTTCTGAGCAGAGGAGACTGAGTCATACAATGCTTTCTGGCATTTTCTAGAATATATACTTGTACTTTAAATCTTGAGATCAATGTAGCATCTCTATAATAACTTTTGTTAAGTGCACTCAACTACACCAAAAATAGATTTATTATGTCTGTATGCTTTGAAATGTAAGCTTTCTCCTCAAACTAAAGAACTAGTTTCTCTGAATGCAAAGTTTTCCCTGAAAGCAAGCTCTGCGGAGAAGCTACTTAATTCTCAGAGATTAAAGAGGTTATAAATGTCAAAGCCATTATTGTGGGGTTGTAGTGACCTGGGCTTTGGGAAACTAGACTTGCTTGATGTTGTGACCAAGACAAGTGCCCCTTCCTTTATGCAAAAAATGATTTTTTACACGTTTATTTATTTCTGAGAGAGAGAGAGTCAGAGAGGGAGGGGAAGAGAGTGAGGGACAGAGAGAATCCCAAGCAGGCTCTGCACCATCAGCACAGAGCCCAATATGGGGCTCAAACCCACAAACCATGAGATCATAACCTGAGCCAAAACCAAGAGTCAGATGCTTAACCAACTGAGCCATCCAGGTGCCCCCAAGAAATGGTTGTGTTGAACAGTCACTAAGAAAAAAACAAAGGTATCCATCAGATTATATTTGAGTTCTCTGGAAGAGTCAGAGTATGGAGGGTAGGAAACCTACTTAAGATAATGTAGGAATAGTTTACAGAATAAATAAGGGATTCTTAGTAAATAATAGTTTTATTACTCCAAAATTTTTGATAATTCCACTTTAAAAATTCATAATTGGCACAGAGGTATACTGTCCAATAGTTAAATTCGGAGCTTGAGATCAGTATTCCGTGAGAGCAGCACTGAGATGTCAAACCAGCGAGTTCATTTGGGCTATTGGGGCAAGAAGAAGAAAGTTTCTGAACCTAAGAGCGAAGGTCACAGTGAAGCAGGCAAAGAAGTAGCTTAAATGCAAGTAACTATTCCAGAGGCAGAGGTCATGAAGTCTCTCAGAGTCAAGACAGATAAGTAGCAGAAATGAGGCAGATAGATGGGAAAAGAATGAACATGTATCGATTTCTCAAGATATACCAGGCACTGTGGCAACATCGTTTTCAGACAGATTTATTTTTGTTAATCCTCCCAACTGCTTCTGACAGTCACTTATACTGTTATTTATAGAAAAGGAACTGAGGCTCAGAGAACCTAAGTGGCTTTCCCAAGGGTTACTCAGCTGATAAAAGTCAAGATTAAGACAACAAAGAAGATGTTCTTTGAACTACCCCATACTAAAGATCCAAGTGTAAAGACCCAAGTCAGACCAATATATCTTATAAAAGAAACTGTCTCTAAAGTAAGCTTCTGAAACTCTCCCCTAGGAGAGAAGACAGTAATAACTGGTTTCCTAATATGACATTAAGTTTAGTCTTAAAGTTTCTGTAACCATCATTCCTGGTCCACATCCATAAAAATTGTCTGTATATTATTAAAAATTTGGGTTCCTTGGTCCAACCCATAGCTATTAAGTCAGAATATTGTGGGATTAGGGACCTACAAAATGGAGTTTTAACCAACATCCCATGTGGTTTTAAATACAGTGAAGTTTTAGAAGCACTAACTTAAAGACTCACGGTTATTGGTAATTGTATATAAACCTTGACACCTACCATATGCACACAGACCTGTTACGTAACATTTGGAGGAAAGCCAACCAGTTTTCGAATTTCTGAAAATGATTGAAAATGACAATGAAAGGAAAAGAACAGAATGGATCCCATCCATAACTGGTGAATTAGGTAATAGCAGCAGAAAAAAAATCCATTTCAGGAATTGTCAAATCACAAACAACAGAATTATTACACATTAACAACAGAAATATCTGTTAGGTTAAAACAGATTAAGAGGATCGAAATGACAAACTACCCTATCTTGAAATCACTCATGAGTTTTCAGACCTTTGAGGCAGGACCAACGTGGGAGAAAGACTGTTATATAAAGCAGGTCTTCAGCTAGTGTTTCAGACACATTAGAATAAGGGCTCAGACAACCCAAGTTCTACCTTCAAATTAATTACCAATTAATCTCTCTGCTCGAACCTGGGGGACATGATTTATGAAGGCCAAGGACGCCAAGGACCAAAAATACAGGAGGCTCAAATGGAAATTTTACATAAAATTTTTCTAAGGAGAAAGGAGGTTCTTCCCAGACCAGTTTTAGCACTTCATATGAATCCTACTAAGATCAAGCAGAAATGTTATTAGGAAAGAAATTTCCTTTTCTTTCATCCCATAGGTCTTTCAGAAATATGGGTTTAGTTTTTGTGTGTGTGTGTGTTTTTTTTTTCTTTTTTGCATTTCAAATGTCAATAATGCCTTCAATAATTTCCTGACCTAGTCACCTAGAATAATTACTCATATATTTCAGCATAATATTCGAGTGTAAAAATATTTCTGACCCACGAGTGCATGGATAAGTTATACAGTTATCCAGGTAAACACAGTTAAATGTTCTGCTTTATCTATGCTCCTAGTAGCACTGGTCAAATTATTTATATGATTCATCTAATTTAATTCTCATAACAATTCTGTGAGATGTAAGTCTTATGAGTATCCTACAAATAAGAAAACCAAGGCCCAGAGAGGATAGGAAAGTTACCCAAGTCATAGAGAGAGTAAACAGTAGGTTCAGGATTTGATCTCAGGAAATATTAACCATGATACTAGACGAATAGCAATAACAAGCAGAAACGGGAATATATCTGGTATCCAGATCAACACAAATGTCTCCAATGGGGGCATTTCATTATTTTAAGGGAATAAATGCCAAGTTTTATAGAAATGGATATAGCAGATGAATTCAATAAGTAACTTGCAAGGCAAAGTATAGAGTCCATCTTGATTCTAAGTGACTCCACTGTTAGTATCTACATCCACAATGAAAATCAAAGTGTCAACTGACAGAGCTGAATCTCTGACAGATTATCCAGTTTATTTTAAAAACAGAAAGAAGAATAGATTTGGCTTCAGTATCAACAATATTTAACTGTTACTATTTTATTTAATTCTTAGAAAATTAACCATTTATATATGGTTTGGGAATTAGAAGACTGGGTTCAAATCCAAGCTCAGTCACTTACTATTGATATTCTCTTGACCAGGTAACTTTTTTATACTAAGCCTCATTACCTTCATCCTATAAATGAAGGAGATGGACTAATTATTACTCCAAACTCTGGTCATGAGCAGCTTTATCACAACCCTTTAAAGGTGGTGGCTAAAATTACAGATTTTTAGGACTTAGCCTATATATTAAATCAGAAATCTCTGCTGGTAGGGCTCAGCTTTTTAAGCAAGCTCTCCTGGTAAATGTGTGACCAGACCACTGAGGTTTAGAAATTAATGGACTAGATAACTTAAAAATTTCCAAGACATGATTTCCCAATTGTGTCCAAGATAAATTATGGCTTCTTTTCTTTCCCATTTTAAAAGAAAGAGCAAAGAGCTAATAATTTTATCATATCAAAAATATAACTGATAATGAATGATTAATAAAGACACTATATCTTACTGTAAAATCATAAAACACGAAAGGACTTTGCAAAGTTATTTGACTTCTGCTCTTTCTTTTTTAAAGCAAATGATTACTTTTCTTTTATAATGTTTATTTATTTTTGAGAAACAGAGAGTGTGAGCAGGGGAGGGGCAGAGAGAGGGAGAAACAGAGGATCCAAAGTGAACTCTGTGCTGACAGCATCCAGACCCATGTGGAGCTCAAACTCACGAACTGTGAGAACAGGACCTCAGACAAAGTCAGATGCTTAACCAACTGAACCACCCAGGCACCCCAATCTTTGCCCTTTAATTAAGACTAGTTTCATCAGGTTTGAAATACCACCTTTGGAAGGCTTTTCTTAATCATTCTATTTCTCCCAACGCTCAAAAGACTCCAAAAATGATCATCAGCAGATGCCCAGAAAGTTACAATCCCACATAAATACTAAATTCTGCTATTACAAGCTTAAAGGAACATTGTTTGAAAATCACTCTACGTAAGAACGTTATTTATACTTCACTGTAACTCACCCAATCACAATTAAACAGTGAACTTAAAACACTAGAGCACCATAAGGTTTCCAGGTGGTACCTTTATCAATTACAAGAAAAATTCTAAGTTCCTCTCTTGTCTCATAAAAGTAATTCCTTTACTATTTTTAATTCTAACATTATAGAAGAAGCCAGTCAGAATAAAGTAAATTTCCATATATCATGCTGAAATAAATTTCCTAATTAAAATATCTCAATATGATTAACATTCACCTTATAAATCGTGCTCAATCAATTTTGTCAGAAAGAAGGAATAAATTACAGTTTACCCTTGAACAACATAGATTTGAACTGCATGACTGTATGGGTCCACTTAGATATAGTGTTTCTTTTTTTTTCCAGTAAATACAAATACAGTATAGAACTATGAAATATTTTCTCCTCCTCATTACTTTTTAAAGTTTATTTATTTATTTTGAGAAAAAGAGAAACAGAACATGCAAGTGGTGGGGGGGGCATGTAGAGAGAGAAAGAGACAGAGAGAGAGAGAGAGAGAGAGAATCCCAAGCAGGCTCCATGCTAACAACACAGTCTGACACAGGGCTTGAACCCACAAGTTACGAGATCATGACGTGAGCCAAAATCAAGAGTCAGATGCTTAACCAACTGAGACACCCAAGTGTCTCTCATGGTTTTCTTAATGACATTTCCTTTTCTCTAGCTCACTTTGTTGTAAGAATACAGTATATAATACATATAACAGACAGAAGAGATGTTATCAACTCTGTGCTGGTCAATGGTAGGCTATTAGCAGTAAAGTCTTTGGGGAGCCAAAAGTTACATGTAGATCTTCAACTATGGGGGCAACACTGGTGCCAATGCCTATAACTCCTGCATTGTTCAAGGGTGAATTGTAAATAGACCTGAAACTCAACAACACAAAAGCAAACAATCCAATTTAATTTAATTTTTAATTTTATTAATGTTTATTTATTTTTTAAAGAGAGATAAAGTACGAGTTGGGGGAGGGGCAGAGAGAGACAGAGACACAGAATCTGAAGCAGGGTCCAGGTTCTGAGTTCTCAGCACAGAGCCTGATGTGGGGTCTGAACTTGTGGACCCTGAGATCATGGCATGAGCCAAAGTCCAGTGCTTAACCAACCGACTGAGCCACCCAAGCACTCTGCAAACAATCCAGTGTAAAAAATGGGCAAAAGCCTTGAAGAGATACTTACCCAAAAAGATATATAAATGGTCAACAAGCATGAAAAAGTGTTCAACTTTACCAGTCAAGAGAAAGATGTAAACTAAAACCACAATGAGATACCATGTCACTTTCATTAAGATGCCTACTATCAAAAAAAAAAAAAAAAAGAAAAAAAAAGACAATACAAATGTTGCCATGATGTGGAGACAATGGAACTTGTGCACTGTCAGGGGAAATGTAAAATGGTGAATCAATTATGGAAAACAGTATGTGGCTCCTCCAAAATTAAATGAAAATTACCATATGATCCAGCAATTTCACTTCTGGGTATATAGTTAAAAGAACTGAAAGTAGGTTCTCAAAAAAGTATTCATATACCCATGTTCATAGCATTATTTACAACAGCCCAATGCAGAAGCAAACCAAATGTCCGTCAACAGATGAACAGATAATCACAACAACATGGATAAAGCTCAAGGACATTATGTCAAGTGAAATAAGTCAGTCATAAATGGACAAAGGCTATATGATCCCTCTTATCTGAGTATCTAGAGTAGCCAAATTCACAGAGACAGAAAGTAGGACGATGGTAGCCAAGGACTGGGGGAGGGGCATGGGGAGTTATTCCAGGGATGAACTCTCAGTTTTGTGAAACTAATTCTGTGGCTGTGTGTTGGTGATGGTAAGACAACAATGTCAATGTACATGACTCCATTTAACTGTAAACTTAAAAATGGTTAAAATGGTCAATTTTACATTCTGTTTTTTTTTTTTTTAAGTTCAAATAGAGATTTTTAAATATGAGTTCTGGCCAGCCAAGATTGGATTGGACATTGATTGGATACTGGGAGTCTTGGATTTCTAGAAATTTAAAATGATAACGTTACAAGGACTCATTGAAATAATGGAATCCAGGACTCCAAATTCACAGATGGGAAAAACAAAGGCCAGAAGGGGCCATAAATGCACTGGGCTATGCCACAGATCCTTGGTGGGCTGGTCAGAGTTCTGGCTCCCTGACCCCATCTACCAAGGTCTCCACATTTGAGCTTCTGGCTACCTCAGGACCATCTAAACAAGATGGCTGACCTCCAGGAAGTAAACTCAGCAAGATGGGAGTCCATGACCTCTGCTCAATCTAAGTCATAATTCAGTATGAGCATCCTGGACTTCTATGTCCTGCATTTCTCTCCTTACATCTGGGCCCAGAGCCAGCCCTGCCAGTCCCTGCCATCCATCTGAGGGCAGCTAACGTTGCTCAGGGTGCCATGGTAGGCAAGCGATGGTCAGGCACTGGAGTCCAGATTTCTTGTCTTCTACCTTGTGCCCTTTTCCTGCCATCCTTGTCTTTACCTCAGTCCCGAGGCTTTATCTGTCCCCTCAGTGGCCCAGGGACCAACCCTCTGGGAGCACCAGGCAGTTCTGGCTCTGCCTTGTCAAGGCCTCTCAGAATGTCTTCATCCCCTTTAATAAGGACCTGGAACCCCATCCAAGGTCTGGTGATGGTAATAAAGAGAGAAGAAAAAAGAGATTATTCTCTGCTGCCAAAAGAGTCCAGTACCCTCACAAATCCATCCCACTACTACTGAGAAAGAAGTGCATCATTCATCACTCTTATGTTTGTCTGGCCAGTGCTGTGTCTAGGCTGATCATCTCAAACTGACCATTTTCTTCTGTCCCCACTATCTTCACAAAAGTATGTGTCAGGAAGCCTGTTCTCTTGGGAACAGATTTTTAATGTCTAAGGTGTTATTTAATTATGCTGGTCAACTAGTCCCTGCAAACTCATGTGTTTATGGTTTCATTACCCTCATTCTCTTAACCCTCTGATATTATGGGGCAGTGTTTATTGGTGTATGGGAATCATGAACATGCAAAGTAAGTGTTTTTCAAATACCAGCTTTTCTGAGAAGAGGGTTCATAGTTTCAGGTTCTTGAACCAAAATAAAACAAAACAGAACAAACTAAGATAGCATATGCATGTATGTAAACACACAAACAGTATCTTCTGTGGCAAAGTTCAAAAGTATTTTCAAAAATATGATCGGCCAGAGATGCCTGGGTGGCTCAGTCGGTTAAGCAATCAATTTCAGCTCAGGTCATGATCTCACAGTTCATGGGTTCGAGCTCCATATCGGGCTCTGTGCTGACAACTCAGAGCCTGGAGCCTTCGGACTCTGTGTCTTCGGACTCTGTGTCTCCCTCTTTCTTACTCTTGCTTTCCCTTTCTCTCTCTCTCTCTCTCTCAAAAATAAATAAAATGTTAAAAATATAAGTCAATGGGAAAAATGGTTATTGAAAGAGAACTCTCATATGCTCAACCACATGCAGGCCCTTTATCTGATAAGCATTACAGTAAATTACCTTTAAGAGATAATTGCTTGTAACCCAAGAAATAAGACTTAACTACCACATAAAACTTTTAAAAACTTCTATCTTCAGGTCATAAATGAAAAATAAAGATAATCAGTAAGAAAACCCATGGCATTTCATATCTGTAATTGTTATTCAGCATGTGAGACCCATTAGAGTAGCCAGAGGAACTCAAGTCAATGTACATGCTCATACATAGACATAACACAAATTAGAAGGTAAAGACTCACTGTCCCCCAATTACTGCTTTTATAGCATATCTTTGCTCTACAACTAATCCAGCAAAAGGTCAACCAGAGGTGGACTAACCTAGAGTTAATGTTGATAAATCCAACTTTGGACCCTGAAGTTAACCTCTCAAACAAACAAAATGCCTGACTTCTTTTTTTTTCCTTAACTGTATGAATTCCCTGTCACAAGAATGGTGTGTTACTGTCTTATATCTCCGGCAGTTAAAACCAGACTCAGAATGTAGTTTCTTAAATAATGGTCTATTTAACCAACCTACAAAATAAGGAAATCCAGTCAAAGTTGGTTTCTCTTTTCCTGTAGGTGAGAAGGGGGAGAGGTACGATTTAAGTTAAATGAGCTGCATGACTTGATTTTTAACATACACTTATCTTAATTTAAAGAATTTTTTTAAAGTTTATTTATTTATTTATTTATTTAGAGAGAAAGAGAGAGAGAGAGTAAGGTAGGGGCACAGAGAGAGGGAGTGAATCAAGCAGGCTCTACACCATCAGCACAGAACCCAACACGGGGCTCAAAATTACAAACTGTGAAATCATGACCTGAGCCTAAATCAAGAGTCAGACGCTTAACTGACTGAGCTACCCAGGTGCCCCTAACATATTCTTTTGATAAAGACCAAATAAACTGGAATTTATGGGCCAAAATGCAAAGAAAATGAAATTCTATGGAAAAGAATCTATACATAGGGGGAAAAAAGGTTCTTTCCAGGTAGTAGAATAAATAAAAAGATCTAGAAATGTAAGGTAAAATGGTTGGACATATGTCCTGTGAGGATTTTTATATTGGAATGGAATATTGATGACAGACTTGACAGCTACTCCTCTGATGATTTAAATAATAATAAGAGAATCAATTTTAATCTGATTACGATGACTTAGAAATGATTATGCATAAAATTCACAGTGAAGAAGTCAGGGTAATTGGCTTTTCTGAAGATCATCAAGTTTTATAAAGTACTTTTACCACACCAAAGAGCAAATCTCATCTACATTATAAAAAATATTATTTGATGTAAGCAATACTTTATGGTATGTAAAAACACTAAGATACAAAATGATGCTTTACTGATGAGTATAAAATCTTAAAATTGTAATTATGAGTTATGTTTAAGTAATTAAATCTATATTTACCCCAAAATAATTGAATTATACTAAAGCAATAAATCCATTAGAAACATAAAAATTCTGATTCATTTTCTTATTAACTTTGTAATGTCATTGGAGACTCCTCTTTAGTCTACAAAGAACCATCGGTTATTTAAGGATATGTATCTTGTTTATAAATAACAGGGTTTTAGAGTGAAAAAGTGAAATCTATTTTTACATTTTAAAAATAGCTTTTCATGGATAAATGCCGGCTAAAACCTGAAACACATAGGGTCCTACAAACATAGAGGGATTATGAGAGGTTGCTGTATGTTCTCTTTCTGTTCCCCAGAGCATGTTGTCTTCTGTTGGAAGGGTCTTCCTACAAAAATCACTGGAGCATATAATTTTCCTAATGCTCGGTGATGCTGTGAGCGGGAACTCCATCACCTAAGAGCCAGACTATCTTCTGAACCCAATAGGGTCATTTCCTGAAACCTTATGATATTGATCTCTATGTTGCACTACTGAGGCTTCACCATTAGGGGGCAAATGCCTGGATTTAGCCTCTGGCAGGTCCTCAAAGGACAACAGGTACTGGAGGAAGAGAGAGAAGGAAATTTTCCCCTTCCTCTCTACTTGGGAAAGACAGTTACTTTCTTTTTTTCCCCTTATTACATTTCATTTTTCTTTCACATAGAACGTACTATTACCCATAATTATAGTACGGGTAACAAGATATTGAATGGGACTTTTCCTGTTGTTTGGAAATTTTTACAGGGATGATGGTGAGGCTTGACAAACAACCAGACACCCTAAAGAAAGGCACTAGAAACATTCTTGTAGGTCTCTGTAAGTGACAGCGAAACAACCAGTCCTCACCACTCCATCCAAGCTACTTACGATTAAGAGAGGACTAGAAATTTGAGATGGAGTTCTTTGAAGGGAAATGATAAATACAGTGATTATGTTTTTATCCTTCCCCCTCTTTCAGATAAAACACAGGGGAAACAATCCCACCCCAAGAGAAATAGTCATGGTCAGAGGCTATAAAATGAAAGACTAACATTTTCTTCCCAGGCTGAAAGCTGGAGAACTCAGACTCATCCTCAAGTTAGTGAGCAGAAGAGGGAAGACCTGCAAGAGTTTTTGGCAAAACATGACTTATATCAACAAGATTCTAGAGCTAGATGTGCACTCAGAGCCTGATGCTCGCTTAGCACCATTGTGCTGGCTAGGGCAGCACATTTATCTATTTCCATGATCTGTGTCAGGGGTGAAATGTCAGTGGTTTGAGGAAAATAAAGCACACAATGTGTAGACCATCCAATGAGCTAGTTAAAGATATATATTTTAAGAGAATGACCCTATATCCTCACTAAATGTTAGCAGAAGACGGAAGAACTTTGTCTGAATTTTTCACCGCTATACCTTCAGCATCCAAAACTCAATCTTGTACAAGGTCAAATCTCACAAACACTTAAATAAGTAAAGGATTAAATGAGTATTAAAGAAAGATCAATAGAGTTTCATACAAATAAGAAAGTTACACATTGTGCTACTGTTTTTCTTTATTTCTACTCATCTCTAATGCTTAGTGTTGTTATAATTAATGGATTAAAAGGTGAAAATTGTAGTCAACCATGAGTTTGTCTAAATCATCAAAGTTCGATTCCTCATTCCTCGTATAACAAATATACTAAATTGCCTGCCCTTTTTTGTTCTTTTCTCCTTTTTGGGTGTTTAATGGAATAACTAGATATTTTGATTTTACATCATCACAGCCAAGTATGCAGTAATTAAAAAGATGATTTCAAATGGTATTTACATTTAACAGCATGCACCAACTTCGCCATATGTTTTCTACCCTTGTCAACTTGTTTATGTGACATTTTATCTGCAGGCAACAGCTTTCTTCCTCATGGCTGGAGTCACATACTGTGAAAACGAACGGAATGATAGGTAGAGGGAAACCACTCAAGAAATTCACCTGTGCATAAGGCAGTGTTGCACATTGAGACTCTGGTGAGTTAATTCTAGGATAATTCACAACACAACCGAAGAGACACACTCAGCACGGGGGTCTTCAAAGTCTCTTTTCCTGCACTCCAGATGAAGAATACACAAACTCCAGTGGCAGTTGACTTGGGGAAACTTTTACATGTGTGGGTGCATGTGTGAGTACATGCTACCTAGGCAGGTGGTTTTGTCCCCTGGACAGATCCCTCCTAAATATCAAACCTAGTGACCTTTAGTGAGACGGACTTCTGATATGGAGAACAACATTTCAATCTTTTCTTTTATAATTATCCATACTTAATTGTCTATTTTTTTTCCTTTAAAGTACTTGTTAAGTACTGGGATTATTTGAAGAATAAATATTAAGATGAAATCAACATGCCAAGGTCTCTTGGATCAATCTGATTATGATCATTTCTAGTTCTAGATTCTCAACAAGATTTTTCTAAATGAGTAGGGGGTTTCTATGGAGGAAAAGATTTAAAATAAATTTTAAAAAAACCTACAAGCACTATCTATCCCCATGTCCTGTCTTCCTGTGGTGAAGTAAGGGACAATCATTAAACAAAAGAAGAGGTTAACTTTTCACCAATGTAGTCAGAATTTGAGAGAGGAGTTAAGGAGCCTGGTCCTGTTCCAGTCAATGGAAGAATATCTCCTTCTGTAGCTGGCCACAGAGAAAGCAATACAACAGCATTCAGTGAGTGTATCTTTCTGCCAGAGTCTGTCTAAAGAAATGGCCACTAAACACTTTAATTGAAAGGGCTTTTGATTGTACCACTAGCAATAAGACTGAACAAGAAAACATGGAGTGTATCAATCACTCAGGATTGTGTCTCCCTAAGGACAGGTCATCCATCCAACCTTCTAAAATGTTCACGTATGCCAGTAACACTCTCACATTTCAAACAAAACATTCAAACATATTTCTAATTTCTTTCTTTCTTTCTTTCTTTTGAGAGAGAAAGAGAGAGAGATTGAGCACAAATTGGGATGAGGCAGAGAGAAGGTGACACAGAATCCCAAGCAGGCTTTGTGCCATCAGCATAGAGCCCAACATGGGACTAGAACCCACAAACTATGAGATCATGACCTGAACTGAGATCAAGAGGTAGACACTTAACTCACTGAGTCACCTAGGTACCCCAAAAACATATTTCTAATTTCAATTGGAGTATAAAAACAGGTTATGCCAGGAATCTATATCTCCAAGCCATAGACCCTTCGTGCCTGGTTACCAAGGAAAGAAAGTTCTATTACCAAGCAGCAAGTGTTTGTAGAGGCTTCCAGTCTAGGAAGGATATTTCCTAGGAGTCCATAGTCTTAAGATCTTTCTCAATGTATTTTGGGTTGATTTCCTGGAAAACATATTCCAAAAGGGGTATTTGCATCCAGGAGCTTGTTGAGGAGTGGTTTAGGGCATAACTTTAAGGAAGTGAGGGAAGTAGGACTTCAAAGAGAGAGAAGCTGAATTTTATTCATTTTACAATATGACTCAGCCAATTGTCCAGGGAGCTATGGAACTGGTACGGCCTTTCAGAACTGTCGTAAACCTAGTCAAGACAGCAAGCCTTTAATATCTTCATTCCACCAACCATCAGATGAGGGTGTAATATTGGGGAAAACTGGAAGAGAAACTCAGCTGTGAGTCAGCAGCAGCTAATATCCTTTGCTCACAGCTAGGGGAAACAAGTGTCCTTGTCCCTAAGGATGGGTGGAATGGTCCCCCACAGTATCTTCTGCACAGGATGTCTGCACTACTGGAAAATATACAAGCAATGATAAACACCTCTCTCTTTGGATGCTTTCACTTTTCAATTTAGACAATGTTGAATATATTTTTAAATGATACCTAAAATCCAATGAATTTTATCTATTGGGAAGACTTGGTCTTAAAAGTTGCAGAACTTGTTTCTAACTGATGGTCAAGCCAAGCTTTCTCCAAATACCAAGAGGAAATAGCATTTGGTAAAGAAGGATACAGCCTTACTACACTGCCTCAGTGAATTAATTGATACTAGAAATTTCAGATTACGTGAATAATGTTGACAGCAATAGCATTATTTATCAGTGATGAGCATTACAATGTACTCTGCTATATAGATCAGAGGACTTGGATAAACTCTGGCTCATCACAAAACCCTGCTCTCTTGGGAAGTCATCTGTTCTCAATAATAATGGATAGCATTGGGAATCAGAATCCTAGAACTGCTCTCATATCCTGTATCCACGTGCAATATAAATACATGAAATGATGACATTTAGAATATGACCTATACATCATAAGGAACAATATTAAATCGTCCATGTAAGGAGCTCCTACAGGATATCAGGTAATATGCAGTCATCTAAAGCAGGATCCTATATTTAATCAGTAAGCTCAAAATTGTATACATATGCACATACATAGTTCTTGTATGCACATATATATACACACAAAAACAGTCACACATATACAAGTTTCATTAGATTCTAAGTATCTCTGGTGCAAAAAAGATTAAGATCAAGAGTTACAAGATGGGGCATCTGGGTGGCTCAGTCGGTTAAGCATCTGACATTGGCTCAGGTCATGATCTCATGGTTCATGAGTTTGAGCCCCACGTCTTGCTCTGTGCTAACAACTCAGAATCTGAAGTCTGCTTTCAATTCTGTCTCCCTCTCTCTCTCTGCACCTCCTCTGCTCATGCTCTGTTTCTCTCTCTCTCAAAAATAGATAAACATTAAAAAACAATTTAAAAAAGAGTTACAAGGAAAAGTTTCATGATCCCTACCTATAGGTTCTCAAGATATTGCTACTGAGATTCTCTTGGTGAATACACATCTCTGAGAATGGAACATAACTATACAAAAAGAGGAAAAGGACTCAGGAATTGGGGTCTTGAATTTCAAGATATGAATGCTAGTTTTCTCACTCATTGTGTGAAAATGGACAATTACTTCATCTTATTAAGTTTCAAACTCTTCATGGGAAAAGAGAATATGAATCTGCCTCATGGGACTGCGGGGAAGTTTATCCAGACTTTGGTATGTGTTACATCTAGGATGGTGCCTGGCAACCAGTACGTACATACTAGATGTTGGCTGATGTTAATAATTATTGCTGTTCTTATTGTTCCCACCCTACTTCCATCAACACTCCCTTTAATGTCTGACAAGGTATCAGAAATAAAAGCAGAGCACAGGCAGAGTAAGGACTGAAATAACGGTCTAGGTTTCAGGAAGAAAGACCATCAAGATACTAATCTGCACACATACTGAATGTTGTTTGTCATGCAAAAAAAATTCACGATGCCTTCTTCCACATATAAAGCATAGCATGTATGATAACCAGTGCCATGTAATTATACAAAATATAATATCTATTACAACTAGAGTCCACAGGTTGTCAGGGAATATCAGTTGATGACAATTGAGAGAAGCCAAGAGGAAAATAAAATATTAATGCCAGACCAACACTAAAATCAACCTTAAATCAGACAGCAGGCCAAACTGAAAATACAATGAATTGGTCCTAACATTGGTCTTCTCTTTGATATAATCCCTCAAAATGCAAACCATTCCCTTTAAATAGGGAAGAGTTCTAAATTCTTCCCATCCTCCTGTGATATGTAGAAAGGTATACTACATGGACTCTTTCACTATGTGAAACCTAAATCTTAAATCATTTAAAATTCAACAATGTTTACTTTGTAAGCTAAAAGCATAGACTAACCCATTTGGAATACTCAAATTTCAATTTTTTAGCATCTTACATTCAATGATCCCATGTCCCTTTCCTGTCCTGGGGAACTGGTATGGGAGAGGAGTGGAGAATGGTGGTTTATTGTGAGGATAAAAGAAGGGGGATATGATTCTTAAGGTGTCATATCCTTGGATGGGCTGATTTCAATCATGCATAGTAGTAGTAATTCGTCTACTGCTAAATTTGTTAGGACTCTTGACTGCCAGCAACAGAAACTAAATCTGACTATTCTAAACAGAAAACAATTTAAGCTACACAAAAAAATAAAATATTAAAATACTTTGGAGTAACCCACAGACTTACAAAATGAAGGCTAAGAAACATGAACACAGGCTGCCTAGAATTACATCCCAAACCACACTATAGGGTCATTGTGGTGAGGACACCACTGCATTTATCTGTGGGCACTGGGAACATACCCGCACTGGCATCATCCTTGCATGGGATACTACCTGCTTCTCCTGTCCCCACACTACTCCCATGGAAGCTAGAGTTGGTTTCCACCATCTCCATGCACCAGAACAGATTCTTTCCTGCCTTTGCCTTTTTGTATACTTAGCTCCAGATGTGGCTTCCAACTGTTGCAACCTATTTGCTCTGCCTAGATTATTGAAGATTCGTGTTTTCCACTTCATAGAGTAGGAGTGGGCCCTGCTTCCTGAAATGACTTACATGGTAGGGAGTTCATCAGATAAAGGAAGTAACTTAATGGCTGAAAGCTCAAAAAATGAACAGATTTCTACTAGAAGACACTTTCCAAAAGCCCTATGCTTACAATCAACACTCTCCTACTTCCAGGTTAATTTCTTCTATCTCTTTAGCTTTTCTATTCCAGAGTCTCATATATTTGGTCATTAATAGGCTTAGGAAATTATCTACAGTTTATAGATAGTTTTAGTTTTATTAAATTTTAACTGCCTTGTCAAAGGTCACACACCAAAATTCTAAAGAGAAACCAGATTCAGACACTGATATTGGGGTTTCCTGAACTTAACACTAAAGACACTGTGTCCTCTTTGTGTTTTCTAAGGATAACTATTCATTATTCATTCAAATTGAATTGCTCTGTTGAACAACATGAAAATTATCTCACTTTAGCTACACACAGCAAACTGAAAAGCCAATGGGACTTCTATTGAATATTATAATGGGACAGTTTCCAACAAAGCCCTTATCACTTGATAATGTTCATGGGTAACTCAATTCAAAAATTACCTAACAAAGTTCAACTGTGAGGCAAGGAATTCAAATGAATTACCTGAGCATGACCAAAAAGACTTGTGCCAAAAACTGATTCATTACTTCATTACTTTACAGTGCCTAAGTAATTTCTTGTCTATCACTATTATATATATATATATATGATTTATATATATATTTATATATATGATTTATATATATACAGGATTTATATATATTTTTATATATATACAGGATTTATATATATTTTTATATATAGGATTTATATATATTTTTTATATATATAGAATTTATATATATTTTTTTATATATAGGATTTATATACATATTTATATATATAGGATTTATATATATTTATATATATAAGATTTATATATAAGATTTATATATATTTATATAAAACATATATATATGCATAGAGTAGTGATTATATATATATATATATATATAATATTGATATTGATGTCAAAGACCCAAAGAGCAGACAAGGAACTAACACCTGGTACATTTGTAGGATCATAGCCATAAGATGAAGAACAGTCAAAAGCAACCAAGCTAGAGAAATTGTCTCTTGCTTCTCTTTCTTTCCCAGGATGTGGTCTGTTCTGGAATTTTCCTACTGTTGTTTCCTTTACCTTGAAGGATATTTTGCTTAGAAACTAAGAACTGCCTCTACCTAGGAGGGTCTAGCTGACATGAGCAAATCATTTCCTAAATTTTAGGGGAAAAAAATCTCTCTTCTAAATTAATAAGAGTAGCCTTTATTTCCCCATTTATAGGGACATACATGTATATGGACTACAGTGGAAGATGACTGCCTTCTAAAGGCAAAAGCATTTTTCTTTGAATTCAGGCAGGTCACCAGGAAATGGCAAAGGAGTTAGGACCATGAGATTCAGGAGACAAATGGGTACCATTTTGTCTGTATGTGTGTTTGTATATATGTATATGTATATATACACGTCCGTATGTATGTATATATCTCCCTTGTGAACCCAGGGTGTGTCACTAGATGAAAGAAGTAGTGAGAAGACAGCAATGGAATGAAAGGCATTGAAATTCTAAATCCAGCTGACCCCTACATCTTGTTTCCCACATCACAGAAACTATGAAAGCGAGGCAGAAGATGGGAGGGCCACTCTACTCTGACTCATCATTTAATGCTGATCAACTGAAAATTTAACAAGCTACTGAGAAAGCAGGCTGACCTAGGCAGATCATTTAAATATTCACAGCTAGCTCTAAAAAGACTGATTTGAGCTCTAAAAAATGACTTTCTAACAATGAAAGCATCCTCCCACCCCACAATGGACATTGTGAGCCCCTGTTTCTATAATTAGTCCACCAAAGAATATATGGCAGTAGGTCCCGCATCCTACTCAGTTAATGCATTAATAATGGATAGTGGTCAATGGTCTGCAAAATGCCTTCTAACCCTAAGAGTCAGTAACTATACAATTCAGCTCTCCAAAATAGAATTCCAGTCATACCAAATAGCTGCCAGATAAAAGATAATAAAGACAAACATCTATGATGGGATGGAGCCTGCAGAACTAACTCTCAAAATCAATACTTCAGTTACTGAGTGACATGTAGGAAAGATACTTGCCAGGGAGTTGCCAACCTCTCCCAGGCAGGTCAACCTCTCTGACTCTTCTATTTGACAGCCATCCTAATTTAAATATTGACTGAATTCCTTTTTAAATCTACTTAACCTGAACAAAGGAAAGAAAGAAAGAAAGAAAGAAAGAAAGAAAGAAAGAAAGAAAGAAAATGCATTGTATCAGTATCAACTGAACTCTTGTTAAGGAAGTTTTACAAAGGTCTACTAAGTACCAAATTATCCTTATAAATCCTGGTACTAGTTAATGAGCCCAATGGAACCCTGCAACTTTTAAGGGATGGCATGAGAGTGAAATATTAGAAAACAGGAATAATTTTAACAGACTCTCAGAATAGGTATATTTAAATATGTGATGACCTTTTTAAGTAAATGTAAAATTCCAGTTGATTCACTCTTTCTTACCCCACTAGTTTTGTGTATGTATTATATATATATATATATATATATATATATATATATATATATATATGTATGATTTATGGTATTGGTTTTGGTTTGGTTTGGTTTAGTTTTACCCCTGGATTTAGTAGGAAAGGGCGGCTAATGTAACAGGTACTAGGGGTTCAGAGTGAATTTTATCACAGCAGGCAGACAGTACTCAAGTCCCCCCCCCACCCCAGGAACCATTTCTTTCCCAAATAGATGTCAGGAATTAGACACCAACTAAAGGGAGGTCATCCATTCTGCCCTACTCTTCCAGAATAGCACCGATAGCTGCTCTAAAACCAAAGGCTTCCTCGGAGTAGAAATTCCTTTTGACCTGCTTTGATGCAACATTTAAAATCATTCCAAATTTCATCATTAAATATGAATCTTTAATCTCTTATTGATGTTTCAAATTTTCTTCCTATTCATTAGGCAACATTTTCAAACTGCATTTCCCTGTAATCTGTACCTCATTTAACATTATTATTCGAAATGACTCTAAAATGTGGTTAGTTCCAAAGATTTCCCACAAAATGATGCTGCAATGCCCTACACAGTGAAGGACAAAAGTGATCTTAACAAAGGGGATAGAAATTATAAGCAACATGAGATATGGCAACATAAATACAGAAAAATAAACCTGTTGATAACATGTAAAAATTCTTCTCTCTTTTGATGATCGTAACAAAAATTGTGAAAATGTTTTTCACATGAGCAGATTGGTAAAGACAAATTGTTCCCTCTCCTTCTCTGAAGGAGTACCATAGTTGCATTTAGGTATTGGAAACCTGTGGCCACGAACTGATTACAGGCTGTTCATAAAGGGTGTCTGAAATTGCCTAATCCTTTGCCATGTTTACCTGCTTCACTGGGGGCTAAGGACAGAGTCTAGAAGAAATAAAAGAGCCTAAGTCAAGTCAAGTTAATTTAATACAAATGAAGGTTAGGCATTTGTATAGGTGTATAGGTGGAAATATTTCTGAAATTTAGAATATGTGAAAGAGAAGTACTTAGACCTAATGTACCTGAAAACTTTTAGTCTGAGATTTTGGCACTTATGATTAGTAGAAAAAGAGATTAGGAAGAGGGAAAGGTGGAATGGAGAAGATGTACTTTTTTGTAGTCGCAAAAACACCCAGTAAGAGGCTGATCTCTTAGAATCTCTAGAGAGTAAGCCTTGTTAAATGAGGCATCATGGGGCTCAGTCTGTTAAGCGACTGACTCTTGGTTCCAGCTCAGATCATGATCTTGCAGTTTTGTGGGTTTGAGCCCTGCATTGGGCTCTGCATTGGTATCATGAAGCCTGCTTAGGATTCTCTCTCTCCCTCTCTCTCTGCCTCTCCCCCAGTTGCACTGTCTCTGCCTCTCTCAAAATACAAAAATAAACTTAAAAGCAAACAAACAAATAAAAAAATAAGGCATCACTTTGCATCTTCCTAGGGGGGACCTACACAGAGGCATCTGTACAATGGTGCACTTATGTACCCTTCCCTTCTGCGCAAGCTCCTCCATCAGTTGTGCCTGACCTTCTCAGTGACTGCCATTTCTTTCTGGCATCACCATCAACTCTTTTGTTGTTCTTGCTCCAACTTCAAAACACTGCCTCATCAGTATCTCTTAATCCTTCTGTGCCTTGGATTCCCATACATTTGTCGGAAGATTAAATGAAAAAGTGAATGTAAGCCACTCGTCCCAGCACCAATAGTAAAGGATAAGGAAATGCTCCTCCTCCTTCTTCTCCTCTTCACTCACCTTCTCCTCCTCCCCTTTCTCCTCACTCTTCTTCTTCTCCTCCCTCCTTGTTCTTCTTCTCTTCCTCTCCTCCTCCTCCTCCTTCTTGTCATCATCATCCTCCTACCTCCTTCCTCCTCCTCCTTCTTGTTCTTCCTTTCCTTCATCATCATCATCAATAGAAGCCTTCTTATTCCTCTTCCCTAAACAGTAGTTTTTATATTACAGTATTGAAAATATTAACATCAGTCCTATCCATTAAGTTACATAAACACAATATCCAACTAGGTTTCTCTACCAATAAATTATGTGGAGCAACTGAGTCTCATGGGGGAAGTGGGGAAAAGCAAAAGCAGCATATCCTGGACAAAATACACTGAAGTATTTTCCACAGAATTAACTGGAAAATGAAACTAAGATACTTTCATAGGAAGCAGTGTCATATTATGATAGTAAAGCATCTCCTTGCACAAATAGCCTTCCTTTTGCTGTTTTTATGTTCCTTTGATTTACTGCTCAGATTCTCTCCATAGGCTGAAGCAATCATTGGCATCAGCAATTCTTGTATGCACATCCTTCAGTAGAAGCTAACAAGCTAGTTTTTTAAAAAAGCAAGAGAAGAGAAGGGAGTTTCAGACAAATGCACACAGGAATTAAAGGAGAAATTTCCTACAGTGTCACCAAGTGCATATCAGACTTGAGACTTTAAGCATGGTCTTTCCTATCCACTATCCTTTAAGTGTTTTGGTTTTTTGTTTATTTTGTTTTTGTTTTTGTTTTTGTTTTTTTTTCCAGCAAGGCTCTTATGACTACAGTGCTAGTCCTGGGCAGCCCCAGACAAGGCTGCAAAACTACTGAAGTTTATATGTGGCATGAGTGCCTTCCAGTTTAATTGCCTCCTCTCTTCTGTGGTCAGTTCCTCTTCCCAGGTCTAGCACTTAAGTTCAATAGTCCATCTTTGGGAGCATACATTCACTTCTCTTTAAAGTAGTACTTTAGACCAATAAACTATGTTCATGAATATTTCAAATACAAACTGCCCAGTAAAGAGAGGTTTTCATTACTTGTGACAGTAGCTCTTGTACACTGTGGCTACTGACCAGACATCTAACATAAGACCCCCATAGAAGCCACTGGTCATCTCGGTGGACAAAGAAATGGGTGTCCACCTTGGTTCATTTGCTATCATTAACCTGATCAACTAGGCATGATAGAGGACAGATCTTAGTGACGAGGGTAAAAATCACTCTGAAGGAGTCTAGGGATTATTCCTGTTACAAAATGAAGAAAGCATTTTTGTAGCAGCTTCATTGACAATTGTCAAGACTTGAAAGCAATCAAGATGCCCATCAAGAGATGAAGGGACAAACAAAACAAAATAAAACACGGCGGTATATCCATACCTAGGAACATCATTCAGGGATGAAAAGAAATAGATTCAAGCCATGAAAGTCATAAAGAAAACTTACATGAATAGTGCTAAATGAAAGAAGCCACTTTGAAAAGGCTATACCCTGAATAATTCCAAGTATACAACCTTCCAGAAAAGCAAACTATGATCAATGGTTGTCAGGGACATGGGAATCTGGAGAGAAGGTTAAGTAGGCAGAACACAGAGGATTTTCAACCAGGTAAGGGTAGTGGACATATGTTATTATGCATTTGCCCAAACCCACAGAATGTACAATACCAAGAGTGAACCGTAATGTAAACTACAGACTTAAGTCAATAACAGTGTATCAACATTGCCTCATCAATTGCCATAAATGTACCACACTAGTGCAAGGTGTTAATATTAAAAGGAAGTTAGGGAAGGGGGAGAGTAAAGGGGTTTATGAAGATTCTGTACCTCCTAACCAATTTTCTCAAATTGCTCTGAAAAATACTCTATTAATTTTTTAAGTGAAGGAAGGAGACAGAGACAAATATATTGTGAGCAGGAGAGAAATACAAAAGACAACATAAGGTCTATGAAAAATGTCACTGAAACACTTTTTTCTATGTGCCCAAATTTCCTTTTTTTTTAAATGTTTTATTTATTTTTGAGAGAGAGCACGAGATCAAGTAGGGGAGGGGCAGAGAGAGAGAGGGAGACACAGAATCTGAAGCAGGCTCCAAGCTCTGAGTTGTCAGCACAGAGCCCAACGTGGGGTTTTAACTCACAAACTGTGATATCGTGACCTGATGTGAAGTCGGACGCTTAACAGACTGAGCCACCCAGGCACCCCGGGGTCCAAATTCCTTAGTAAAAAGGATGGAACCATGTAATTAATACAAGTTGTTATTGTTTTTTTAGACAATTCTGGTAAGGACAATGCCTTGCTAGCAGGTAAAAATCTGAAATCATATCTTAAGGATACTGGCAGCTTTGGACTGAGAATTCTAACAAGAACTGTAATCATTGAAACATTAAGTGTCTATTTGTCCTTAATTAAAAAGAAACAGGCTGATTTTTTTCCTATTTGAAAATATAATGGAATTAATAATTAAAGATAATATTCTAAAATGAATATATCTAATGGCACGTATTAATCAGATCCAGTAGCAGATAAAAAATATCTTTCCTATGTCAAGATTTAAAGAGAACACTGCTTGTTAACAGAGGCACAAAGTAAATCTTTAATTAAAAGTTAAAAAAAAAACACAAGAAAGCCACCACTAGGGAGGGGCCACACTCAAATTAAGAACACAATCTCCCATCTCCAGTTTAGAGCTATTCTTACCACACTGTTGATAGAACAAAAGGATGGAAAGGTGGCGCAAGCTTGTGAAAAGGGAATAAGGAGAAAATAGCATTTCCAACAAGGTTTTCATAAAGCAATAGAGCTCAGAATGGATTAGAGTGGAGAATGAAAGTCAATCTTGCTAAGCACACACTTGATATTTTCATTAAAAAATTAGAAATTGAAATAAAAGGAGGAGGCTGCAAAAAAAATATCTTGAAATAGATACCAGTATTTTTCACCCATGGAGAGATCTGGGAGCTCATGACATTCAGGAATAACAATTTGTCTGCAATGAAAAAAATACTCGAGAGCTTAGGCAGGCAGTGCCTTTCAAAATGATGTTGAGTCAAGAGAAGTAAAAACTTGTAGGAAATGAGAAGTACTCAGAAGGCATATTAAGGAAAATCTTTTATGAGAGAACATAAAAGAGACTTCCTTAGCCAACAGATAGGAGAAATAATATTTAGAGAGAGACAGAGAGAGAATTGTATTATTTCCCACAATTTTATTACATAAAGAATATAAGACCGTGTAACTCTAGTCTAGTCAAATAAAAATTACAGCTACAGACAATGTCTACCTAGGAGGGTCTCAGGACTGACAATTATGTTGTTGGGCTGGGGATAGAGCAGGTATGAATACACTTTCTATAGTGTATATAGAAAGGGCATGTAAAGAAAAAAATGACTTATATTAAATAACTTGTGCCAGTCACAAAAAAAATTTGAAACTCACTTCATTTATTTACTGCCAGAAAAATTAAGGATAAGACTGAAGCAGAGGTCTAGCTTCCACTCTGGATATACAAAAGTAGAAATGTACCGTTCCTACTGTATCAAGAAGAAACGTGAAAATCTACACATCAACACTTCTTGAACTATCAGACTTCAGGTCAGAGACCAACCAAATAGACTAAAATCTCAAAAAGAAGACAGGCATCTTAAAGAGATGAGGACTCACCATTGGCTTACCTGGGGCAGAGATGTGGAGGAAGACAGCAATGCCACGTAAACAAGTAGGAAGGTTTCAGCTAAAATGTGAATTTCTAAAGACCAAGTGTGAGTTAATAGAAGAGCACAGAGTCCTAGACACTAGGGGAGTTCAAAGCCACTTTCGAGCTCTTCTCCTTGACCTAAAGGATGCTCAAAAAATAAAAGGGGGGGATGGGAAAGAGCTGAAGCCTCCCTGGTAGTGCTGCCTAGGAGGGAACAGCAAACACTGCTGTGGAAAGGCATCATGAAGCCAGGTCTAGAACTTTCTTCCTTTAGGAACAAATACCTTGAGTAACTTGGGGAAGGGCAGCAAAATCTGTCACCCACAGTCCACATAGGAAGACTCTACTGTGGCTAATGCAAGGAATCAGAAAAAAAAATCTTCTCGGTCTCTAGGTGAGAAGCAGACAACTATCTTAGACCCAGACTTGCTGGGAGGGGCAGGGTCACTGAGAAAGTTCCACTCCCCAGAACAGAGGATTCAGAGAGTGCCCAAGGCTGAGGATGAAGGTGGATAACAGAGAATGGCATCCTGACCTCTCACCCACAGGCTTATAAGCATGGAGGAAGGAATATCAGAAGGCTGTCACCAGCAGAGGAGCAGAAACTTTGAGAGATATTCTCTGACATGCAGGCTCACGGGGAAACTCAGCTCTAAAAGGGTACTATGAGTAACCAGGGCAACAACAAAATCCCAACAGAGCTGGTATTTAGCAAGGTTGCAAGATACACACTTAATATATAAAAATCATACCTATTTCTACAGAGTAGCAATAAACAACTGGAAACTGAAATTGTAAAAAATATAGTTTTCAGTAGCATCCAAGAACATTAAATACCTAGGTACAAATTAAAATACATGCAAGAGCTGTATGCTACAATCTAGAAAACACTGATGAGAGAAATCACAGAAGAGCTGAATAAATGCAGAGTTCTCTCAACTGCAGTCAGTGCCAAGTCAATTAAAATCTAAATGAGCTTTTTCTTTTCCGTAGGAATTGAAAAAGTGATTCTAAAATTTATTGGGAAAAGGAAATAATTTAGAGTAGCCCAAACAAGTTTGAAAGAGAAGTGTAACCATGGACAATACAAACTGTATAATCCAGACTTACAACGAAACTAGTCTAATCAAGAAATTGTAGTATTGGTGAAAAATGACACAGATCTAAGTGAATACAAGAGAGAGTCATGCAGAGAACAAAGTAGAAATTACTGTGACCTGTGGTTAGGCCAAAACAAAACAAAACAAAAGAAAACTTTAGGACATGAAAACCAGGAAGTACATAAGGAAAAAATAGTTAATTAGGTTTCATCAAAATTGAAAACTTCTCTGGCTCTTAAGAAAACAAAAAATAAAGCCCAGATTGGGGTGGTACCTGGGTGGCTCAGTTGATTAAATGTCCGACTTCGGCTCAGGTCATGAACTCACAGTTTGTGAGTTTGAGCCCCACCTCAGGCTCTGTGCTGACAGCTCAGAGCCTTCAGCCTGCTCCAAATTCTCTGTCACCCTCTCTCTCTGTTCCTCTCCCACTCCCACTCTCTCAAAAATAAAAATTTTAAAAAAGGTTAAGAGAAAAAAAGCCCAGACTGGGAGAAAACATTTATAATACTCATATCTGATAAAGGACTTTTGTTCCCAGACTAACTCTCAAAACTCAATAATAACAGAACAAACAGCCCAATATTAAAAAAAAAAAGGGTCAAAAGATTTGAACAGCCATGTCACTAAAGAAGACATATGATTAGCAAATATGCATATGGAAAATTACTCAACAATATTAATCAGTAGTCAAATACAAATTTAAATCCCAATGAGGTGCCCCTTTACACATATTAGAGGCTGGGGAGCAACTTAAATGATCATACTTTGCTGGTAAGACTGAACAATATTATACTCATTTTGGACAGTAGATCACCAGTTTCTTTTAAAGTAAAACATGTGTTTACCATATGACCCATCAATTGCCTAGATATTTACTCACACAAAATGGAAACTTATATTCATTCTTAGACATGAATAGTGTAGTGTTTTTATCCGCAATTATCAAAAACTGGAAAAAATGGACATGCCCATCAACTAGTGAATGGAAAAACAAACTACGGTCTATCCTCATAATGAATTCAACTCAACAACTGCGTGAATTCTTGATCCTCACACCGGCTTGGCTGAATCACAAATGCATTAGGTTAAGTGAGAGAAGCTAGACTCAAAAAATACCCATTGTACAATTCTATTTAAATGATAACCCAGGAAAAACAAAACTCTAAGAACTGAAAACAGACTAGTCATTGCCAGAAACTGGGGATTGGGGGGGGGGGGGTCTATAAAGGGGCACAAGGGAATTTTCCACATGAAGGAACTGCCCTATATATGGAGTAGAATGGTGATTTTATGCTTTTAGGATTTGTCTCAAGCTCAAAAAAATGTACAAACTGTGGAGAGTAAAAGAACGAGCTGGAAAAACGTGAAGTTCTGTGTGACGGTGTCTCCATGCGTGTGTGGTGGTTCTAGTCTACTCCGTTACAAGCCTTTCTCCATCTCTTCTGCATCCTGAGTGCAGGCTAAGAGAAGGTGAATGGTAAGATTCATAAAGGTTGGGGATTACTTCAGGACAAGCGGTCAAGATATTTTGGTGACTTTCAACAACATGATTGAAATGGGGGACTATCAAATTTAGTTCAGTGGTGAGGGAAGAAACATAAAATGAGGTGAAGAAAGGCAAAATACAAGTAGGAAAAAAAACAACGAAAATGAAAAATCGCCTAGGAGCAGTGGTTTTGCAAGCCACCTGGAGGAGGCAGTGCTCAGAGAATGGAAAGTCTGCAATTAAGATTTCAGAGGGATGAATCTGGCTTTTCTGAAGCATCTGAAAGCAGGTCTCCAAGTTTAGGAATGGGGCCAGGATTTGGGGAACTAGCTATGTAGAAGGTGCAAGTCAAAATGGGGAAAAATTTTGGGTGTAATCCGTGTTGTTTTGTTTATTTCTAAATGTGTTTTCTAGTGTTCTAGAAGTCGGTCTGAGGACTCAAGCAAAATCTTTTGAAATCTAATGTTTTATATCTTCATGAAAACATAATCAGATATATTTTTTCCACTCATTTCTCCCACCAATCACTCCCCCCTTCTTGCAAGCACCAATCTATTTTTTGTCTGTGAGCTTTCTTTTTAATCCCATATGAGATCATGCAGTATTTGTCTTTGTCTGTCTGACTTATTTCACCTACTATCATGCCCTTAAGTTCCACACATGTTGTCACAAATGGCACGATCTCATTCTTTTCATATGGCTAAGTAATATTTCATTGTATATACACACCATAATTCCTTTATTCATCCACACATGAGTAGACACTTAGGTTGTTTTCACATCTTGGCTACTATAAATAATGCTGCAATGAACATGGTGATACACCCATCTTTTCAAATTACTATTTTTGTTTTCTTCAGAAAAATACCCAGAAGTGGAATTCCTGAATCATATTGTAGTTCTATTTTTAATTTTTTTGAGGAATCTCCACATTATCTTCCACAGCGGATGCACCAATGTGCATTCCAACAAAGCACAAGGGGACCCTTTTCTCCACATACTCGCCAACACTTGCTATTTCTTGCCTTCTTTTTTTTTAATTTTTTGATGTTTTATTTATTTTTGAGAGAGAGAGAGAGAGTGTGTGTGTGTGTGTGTGTGTGTGTGTGTGAGCAGGGGAGGGTCAGAGAGAGAGGGAGACACAGAATCTGAAGACAGCCTTCAGGCTCTGAGCTAGCTGACAGCACAGAGCCTGATGCAGGGCTCGAACCCACAAACTGTGAGATCATGACCTGAGCCGAAGACGGACACTCCACCAACTGAGCCACCCAGGTGCCCCTCTTGTCTTCTTTATTCTAGTCATTCTGACATATGTAAGGTGCTGTCTCCTTGTGGTTTTGACTTATGTTTCCCTAATGATTAATGATGTTGAGCATTTTTTCATGTATCAGAGAAAGTGTCTTCTTTCTCAGATGATCTTCTGTTGGCCAAAGTGGACTAAGAATTCTTCTTTGGAATTCTTTTGACCATGTAGCATATTCTTAAGTATATGCCATGTATGGACTCATAATGTTGAAAGAGATTTAGTGTTTAGAAACAACTGAGTCATCTAAAATTAATAATTTGGTGAGTAATGAGTGCATTATCTATTCCGTTGTTTAACAAAACAAAAGTAGAGTAAAAGAACAAAATGGGTCTTCTTATATAACCATAAATTGAAGGCTACTCTAAAAGGAGAGTTCCCCAGGTATGAGCAAGGGCAGCTTAGTTGAATGAGCATGCCAAGTTGTGCCAAGTTGACCATTTTGTTTTTTTTAATTTTTTTAATGTTTTCATTGTTTTTGAGAGAGAGAGAGACAGCGTGAGCAGCAGAAGGTCAGAGAGAGAGGGAGACACAGAATCCGAAGACAGGCTCCAGGCTCTGAGCTGTCAGCACAAAGCCCAACACGGGGCTCGAACCCATGAACTGTGAGATTATGACCTGAGCAGATGTCAGACGCTTAACTGACTGAGCCACCCAGGTGCCCCGCAAGTTGACAATTTTAAAAGTCAGCTTTTCTTTGGATGCATGTGTTGTGCCACTGTCATTATTGTATATCTAAACCTCATCCATTATAAATACTGGTAAACAGTTATAAAGGAGGGTTTTGTCAGTCTTGATGTTAACAAAAGACACCACCTCTGACTAATTCAACTAGTAACCAGCCATAACTCGTAGATCCCTCGCACTATGTCCTCCCACAGCCAGTGATCCTCCGATTTGGATTTGTGTAGTCTTTGCCCAATTACCCACACTAATGGAGGAGAGCAGTGGTGCAAATAATCTCAAATAATAGTTGACATAAATGCATTTCATTTTTTTTTCGGAATAAGCCTAGGTTTAATTTTGCAGAGGACATACCTTCATATTTACAGCTGGCTTCAGTTATGGTCAGAATCAGTAGGTGTGTTCCTATGGGCACTGCCTGAGCAGGAAAAAGACATCCAAAAGCAGGCAGGGCAATAGGGAGCAGTTGGCTTAGTGGGTCATAGCTGGTCGGTAGCAAAACTGTACCAAGATTAGTTAAAAATGAGAGTGAGAGCTGTTTGCACATGTGTTGCTCAGTTAGTTAAATGTCTGACTTCAGCTGAGGTCATGATCTCGCAGTTCATGGGTTCAAGCCCCACACTGGGCTCTATGCTAACAGCTTAGAGCCTGGAGCCTGCTTCAGATTCTGTGTCTCCCTCTGTCTCCGCCTCTTCCTGACTCATGCTGTCTCTCTCCCTCTCTCTCAAAAATAAACATTAAAAACATTTTTTAATGACAGCTGCTTCATGTGGTTTATCAAATTTTGTTTTTGTCTGCCATCAATACACTCACTGCTTTACATTTTCCTATATGTATATCACATGTTCCAGCCAAACCAGAGAAGAATTTTTACTAATTCATTGATTGGTTCATTAATGTATCCTTTCACTTGTTTAATAAAAATATACTGAGCACTAGCTGCCGATCATGACTCTGGACAACAAACACAGAATAATAAATAAAATGTACAGTAAATTTGCCCTGATACATCCCTTTTCTAATAGAGTTCCCTATTCCTGAAATTGCCTCACCTTCTGCAATGGTCTCTTTGGGGCATCTCTTTGATTCCCATATGAGTATCCATGTGGCTCCAGAGACATGGCTCCTCCCTAAGGTCTCGGAGTCAAGCCTCCGATCTCATCTGGACCAGGCCACCCAGCCAGAATCCCAGGAATATGGTTGCAACAGTGACTATTTTGTCGTGAAAGGAGCCTGCTGACAACCTGCAGTCCCAGGTGATCCACAGGCAGCAAAAACACAAGAGTCTATTTTGAGACTTGTGATAACACTTGTCCTTTGAGACTTTTTACTTGCATGAGCACATTTCTTTGTTTTCAGTCTTTAAATCACTTTGAGGTAGGTTTTCTGTCACTTACTAATAGAAAGCTTAACTGATAGGTCATGATCGCATAGTTTGGGAGATCTTGCCCCGTGAAGGGCTCTGTGCTGACAGCTTGGAAGCTGTTTGGGAGTCTCTCCCTCTCTCCTCTGCCTCTTGCCCCACCCTCGTGCTTTCTTTCTCTCTCTCTCTCTCTCTCTCTCTCAAAATAAATAAATAAACATTAGAGGAAACAACAAAAAAAGAAACTGTAATGGATAAATTTTCATTGCTGGAAACTATTATTGATACCTCAAGGGCCATCTTAAAAATGTTCCCCATCCCTCAAAGAGTCCCTATACATTCTATATGAAAGGTTCTCCTGGGCCCACAGATTGAAAGTGGAATGTGGGCTCTTCCAAGAGCACTGTGCTGTCACCTTGACCTGAAGCAAGGTGACATGTGCCTGTGCTCCACTGATCCTCCCAGACACTTTCCATGGAACTTTCTTATTGCATTCTACTCCGTTTTAAGACTACTTATATGTTTATATTCATCCTTTTCCTACACTGTAGTCCCTTAATTGAATTTTCCCTGCAGAATATCATCTGTTTTCTTTTCCAGCTTGCCTCGGTAATTTTAAATTTTAATGCCAATGTCTCTTCCACCAGGCTCTCCATCCAACATAATGTCATTAGAGAACCAAAATAGCTCATTGTCTGTGTCATAATCCAAGATCAATACTTAAATAGAGGTTATAGTAAAACTCTCAGTAAATTACACATCAGAGTTAGCAGTTTAAATATTTCATTTTCACTTTTGGTCTCCTGCAAGGGAATCAAAATGGAGAAGAATGAACAAGGCTATTCATACTCATATTCAAACCAGGAAATGCGGGTTCAAGGGTCAGAGCCATTAACTTACTAGCTATGTGGTTTTTACCGGGACACTTAATCTTTCTGAGCCTCGTGTTACCCATTGAATAAATGGGATTGTACTGGTACTACTCAGCTTATTTTGTAAGCTATAAAACATAACTTTAATGCTTTCATCTTTTTATTCAATAGTATTTATTGAACATCTAAGTGCCCAGTCAATGTGAAAGTCATCAGTGATACGGGAATAAATGCTGTCAACAAATCCATGAAGGGAAAAAGGGCAAGTAAAGGAAAATTAAAATTCAGAGAGTGGCAGCATGGAAAATGTCTTCAATTTGGTATGACACAGACTGACTGCTACTCATACATTAAAAAAAATCTATTTCTTCTTCTTATGGTACATATAACTATACCACATTTCCGAGCCTCATTGCAAATAGGTGTGACAGTATGACTGAGTCAGAGGAAATGGAAACCTAAGTGGAAGTGGCCTGTACCATTTGCAAGTCAAATAAATTAAGAGGTGGATATACTCAGTCCAACAATTTTTCTCCTTGAAATGATAAATTCGAATAATCATGAAGTCAATAGGGAATGGTAGAACCAGGCATATGTTAGAGAAAATATGAATGCCTGTCTCACTATATGAAGGGTAGGGACCCCTTGTATTAGAGTACCTGGCTCAATCAGTTAGGTGAGGGAAAAACAAATGTCTATTGTGTTTTAACCATTAAATATTTGTGTCAACTCACTACATAAGCCTAACCCACCTCAACCACTATCCCAGGACACTATGATCTACTGGTTTTCTTTCTCCTTCTCAGTCCCTTTTCTTGTTTTTTCAAATACTTGATCCTTAAATGTTACAATGTCCCTGAGTTGTCTTTGAACACTTCCTATTTTCTTTCTTTTTTTATTTATTTTTTTAACTTTTATTTATTTTTGAGAGACAGGGAGAGATAGAGCATGAATGGGGGAGGAGCAGAGAGAGGCAGACACAGAATCCAAAGCAGGCTCTAGGCTCTGAGCTGTCAGCACAGAGCCTGACACAGGGCTCGAACCCACGGACCATGAGATCATGACCTGAGCCAAAGTAGGACATTTAACTGACTGAGCCACCCAGCTCCCTGAACATTTCCTATTTTCTATTTATAACCTCCTCCTCAGTGATTTGAAGACCTCACTCTGAGAAATAAAGCCAACCAATCTCATGTACATTTCTATGATGTACCAAATACCATCTCTCAAGTATCATATACATGATGATGATTCTTTTCCTTTTTTTAAATTTTTAAATTCTAGTTACTTAACATACAGTGTAACATTGGTTTCAGGAGAATTTATTGATTCATCAGTTACATATAGTTACATATAGTACAAGTACCTCCTGAATACCCATCATCTATTTAGTCCATTCCCCACGCACCTCCCCTCCATCATCGCTCAGTGTGTTCTCTATAGTTAAGAGTCTCCTATGTTCATCTGTTTTGTTTCTTAAATTCCACATATGAGTGAAATCATATGATGTTTGTGTTTCTCTGACTGACTTATTTTGCTTAGCATAATATACTGTAGCTCTTCTATGACAATGGCTCTTAGTTGTTGGCTTCTAGCAAACACTCAAGTATTGACTCGGTGATCCCACTGCATACTTGACATCCATCCTGGGATGACTAGTGGTCATCCTGCACTCAACAAGCACCCCACACTGAGCTCCTTACACCCCTTCACAAACTTCCCTTCTGTCTTTCCATTTCAATTGCTTGTGCAAAATTCTCTTACTTTTCACATCAACTCTGCTATATCCTCAGAGTATATGCAGAGCTGAACTTCCACTCATCATGTCCATCACTACCATCCAGGACAAGCCACTTTTGTCTCATACTGAATTATTATAGAACCCTGCTAAGTAATCTCTTATCTTCAGCCTTCTACTTCCAACAGAGTAGCCTGAGCCATTTCTCATTTTTCCTTTCAAGTCCTTCAGTTGGTTCCTTTCACTCAAAAAAATTATTATAATTAAAATAATAATAAAGAAAAGCAGTTAGGCCACCACATCATCCATATATGATGGAGCCACTCACTATGTTTTTAACCTTATTTTCTACTGTTTTCCCTTCATTAACTTCCAGCTTCCCTTGTTTTCTTGCAATTCCTCAAGAGCTCCAGGTATCCTTGTGTCTTAAGGCCTTTGCACCTCATTTCCCTTGTGCCTGATTTGCTTTGGCCCAAGATGTCTACATGGCATGTCCCTTTACCTTCTTCAGGTTGTTACTCAAAGGTCACTTCTTCAGTGAAATTTTCTCAGGCAATCCTATGTAAAATTATAACCCCAGATGGCTTTTATGGTTTGCTCCACTTTTTTCTTTGTCACTTTTCACTAGATAACATTTTATAAATTTTACGTATTTACTTTATTGTCTCTCTTCTACTAGAATGTAAGTTCTGAGAGGCAGCCTTTTTCTTGCTTTGTTAACTTCTGCACCATCAGAACAGAGTGTCATGTCCACAATGTAAGAGTAATTTAATAAATGTTTTTCGTGAATAAATGATTAACTATTTTTATTGGTTCGTCATCTTGAATCGAGCTCAAAGACTGAATAGTGTCTGGCTGGGCAAAGAAGAGAAGATGGACAACAACACGATGCAAAATGTACGGATGAAAAAGGCAGCATGGCATATTCGGGAAACCTGACAGCAGACGGTCATGGTCTGATCATAATGTGCTGTATGATCTGTGATGAGGGAAGAGGCTGAGGATTGAAGCAGAGCCTAGAGTATGAGGGCTTTCTGCTTCCTTCCATGCTAAGGACATAGATTTTACTCTAGAGTCAGTGGGAGTCACTGAAGGACCTTTAGATAGCAGAGTAAAATTCCCAGAGTCACACTTTAGAAAAATTACTCTGACTGGATGATGGAGGATGCAGGGGGAGGGAAGCAAGGTCAAATTAGGGTGAATAATTAAGAAATTGTTGCACTTGTCCTCAATAAAAATGCTAAGAGCATAAAATAAGGGGATGTGTTTAAAATATATTTATGAAGTAGAAATAGCAGTCCTTGGTAAGTAATCCAAGATAGAGGTTGAGATATAGCAATAAATTTAGGATAATGAACAGGGATGGCAATGACCTTGTGAATTTGCTCAGATTTCTTCAGTTGCCTACTAATCTCACTCCCTGGGTTAGTGCTTTTCCTGGGAGGCGGCCTGAGTTCCTGATTGGCCATGAAGAGCTCAAATGATGCAACCTGGAAATGAATTCCTCATGGTGTGAATGCTCAGCAGGGGGAAATGTGACTCTAGGGAGAGATCCAGGCAGATAAACTCCCCCTCTATTCTCCCATCTGTGGATCACTTCAAGGCATGGTTTTATCTTGCAACATGGTCAGAGAAGTTCTCCATTCCCAGAGAATACCTCTTATGAAAGACGTGCTGTGCCCCTTTATAATTTGTTGTAAAAATGGGACCAACATAGTAATGTATCATATCACATGGGGTACATCTGTCTTGCCTCATATTCTTTATATCCACATCCTCACATCCTGAGCTTGCATTTCTCAAATACAGTGTTAACACTTCAGTCCCGGTCTCAGGATCCACTCTCTACAGCCCCCATGTTAAAGCGCATAAATCCTAATGCTTCAACTTGGAGATGGGATGAATGTTGGTTCCATTTGGGCTTAGAGAGTAGTTTAATAATTCTGTATTGACAATGTTAAGCATGAAGTCCCAGAGAAACATACAAGTAAATATTGCGTTGTCTGCTCTGGGGTTCAAGGAAGAATGTCTGAAAAAGAGGTATAGATCTGGAAATCATGAGCATAAGACTTTGGTGGATTCTCATGTGTAGGGTTTGCTATGATTGGAATATATGTGTCCCTCTAAAATTTATATGTTGAAATCCTAATGTCTAGTGTGATGGTATAAGGGGGTGGGACTTTTGAGAGATGCTTAAGTCTTGACGTTCTGCTCTCATGAATGAGACTAGTGCCTTTATAAAAGAAAGCTCCCTATCTGTCTCTGCCATGTGAGGATACAATGAGAAGTCTGTGACCCAGAAGAGAAGACCCAACCTCCTGGAGCCCTGCTCTCAGACTTCTGGCCTCCAGGACTGTGAGAAATAAAGTTCTGTTTTTTATAAGCTAACCGGTCTGTGGAATTTTGTTACAGCAGCCCAAATAGACTAAGACAGGGTAAGAAGAGCAAATGTTTACGGACTATAAATCTTTAAGATCTCAGTAGAGACTGACAAGGAATTACCCAAAATATGAAAGAAAAATAAAAGAATGGTTCAATGGCAGTTAAGGGGCAGGGAGAACTGCAAGAGGAACAAAGGGCAAAACGATGTCAGATACAGTCTAGATGACAAATATAAAGAGGACTAGAAAGTGACAGGTTTTGCAATGAGTCTGTTATGGCTGATATTGTTGGGAGCCCTTTCTGTGGAATGGAGGTGTCAGAAAGCTACCTGCAGGAGGTTAAGCAGTGCAAGGGAGGTTGCAAAGTAGAAAATATCATAAATTCCTGTTATAAAGGACATTACTGAGAAGGGGAAGAGGTCACTGGCATTTCTACCCTGAAGAGAAATTTCACTGTCAGCATGCCTTTCTGACATAAAACAGCAGTGGCATTTAAAAATTATGCAAAGTTTATTAGAGATATCATCCTTCTATAGCTATTGCTAGTATTAAAGCCAGTGATTTTGTGAGCTAGAAGACATTGCAAATCTCATAGAAGCTTTACATTGCAGTTATTGGATGTGATGATCCTGTTGCAACAAAGTAATATGGAATTAATGATTCTTTTCCCACCAAAAAAAAATAATAATCCCAAAAGTCATTCTCTGTATGCTATAATATAAAAAATTCTGTAGAACTCCTTCCATTGTCACAGAGCAAAAATCAGCCATCTCTGGCTGAGCTACAACAAATATTTATAGATAATAATAGAGATAAGGGAATCTCATTAAATTCCAAAATCATACGCATTCGTACAGTAACAAATTTAGGTCCACCAGTAGCCATAACCATAAATATACAGTTTATAAAGACTCCTTATTTAAACTCTGATCTATGAATAATTTATGTATGAAGACTAAGAAACTTGTTACTAAAAACACTATAAATCAAGAAGGTGATAATTCTGACTATTAAGAGAAGTACAGTAACATAGGATAAACAAAATTAGCTTGATGACCTGAATAAAAAAGATAAACAAAAAACGGGATCTGGATATATCGAGGACAGACTTTCCCCTTAACCATATGTGGCTGTGCTCTCACCAAGAGATTAATGAGAGATAAAGATCGGAATCACATTTAAACCAGAGAACTTATAATTCAATGGCTATGGTAATACAGATATAAAGCCTATAAGTCTTCAGCAATTTCCCTTTAAAATAGTTTTTTTAATGTTTATTTTATTTATTTTTGAGAGAGAGAGAGAGTGCACAGTGGAGTGGCAGAGACAGAATCCCAAGCAGGCTCCACACTGTCAGTGCAGAGCCTGACACGTGGCTCGAACCCCCGAAACTGTGAAGTTATGACCTGAGCTGAAATCAAGAGTCTGCTGCTTAACCATTTGGAGTCATCGAGACACATCCCTTTAAAATATTAATAAAAATAGTATAAGCCCCCACTGGACTTCACCACAGGAAATCAAAAAAGTTGGATTTCCCTGATCACATATTTCTGGGAATCCTCATGAAAATTACCAAATATTCCATGAAAACAAGGGGGCTATTGCTTGGGTGCTTAGCCCCCTGTCTCACTACAGACACCTATTGAGAGATTCTCTGTGAATTACATTTTCCCACCACACACCAGCCATCCTGGGTTGCCACCATTCCTCTGTGTCACTTCACCCAAATTGAGACACAGGCTCCTCCCTAAACTGCAGTCTAGATTTCAAATAAAATTAAATTGTGAAGCTTCACTAAACTTTGCTGCTGCTTCAGACACGGATGGCTCAGTCGGTTAGGCATGTGACTCTTGATTTCAGCTCAGGTCATGATATCATGGTTGGGAGTTCGAGCCCTGTATCAGGCTGTGAGTTGACAGTGTGGAGACTGCTTGGGATTCTGTCTCTTTCCCTTACTCTCTGCCCCTTCCCCACTTGTGTGCATGTGGGAAGAGGTGAACTATCTCTTCTCTCTTAAATAAATAAACTTTCAAAAATATATAAAAAAAACTTTACTGAAGCGTCAAGATAAAAGGACAAAACTGAAACTCAGAAGAAAAAAATACACATAACTAAAATGAGGTTATGACCAGATCCACAAACCAGATACTTCATGAATATCTTACTTCGGAACCCCTGGCTTGTGACATTTTATAGGGTTGACTTCCATCCAAACTTGGGAATATGACTCAATAAGCTTCCCCACACCGGAGTCCAAACTCTCAACTATGCTGAGTTTCTCACAGAGGAAAGACATTTCTTTGTTAAAATTAGATTATTTAGAGATAGAACATCAATACATTTTTATATCTTCATTTTCTTGAAATTGTCAAATCCTCTGCTTTAATTAGCATAATGAAAATGTCCATGAAATGGTTTTCCTACAGGAAAGGAATTCTTCCCTCAAAGGTGAACTTGATCGTATCTCTAGCCTCATGTTTTTTTTTTTTTTTTTTTTTATGAGGACAAGGAGAGGCTAAGTAGGTTAAGCGTCTCTTGATTTCAGCTCAGGTCATGATCTTGCATTTTGTGGGTTCAGCCCCCCATCAGGCTTAGCTCCAACAGTGCAGAGCCTGCTTGGGATTCTCTCTCTCTGCCCCTTCCCCATGATCTCTCTCTCTCTCTCTCTCTGCCCCTCCCCCATGTTCATTCTCTTTCTCTCTCTCTCTCTCTCTCTCTCTCTCAAAATAAATAAATAGACTTAACTTTAAAAATGAGGATAGGAAAGTTCAGTTTCAGCTGGAATATTGTGGCATGTATGAAATTTTTTTTAATTTCATTGAACAACAGAACTCAATATATCAGACATATGTCAATGAAGGATAGTGATCCCTGAGAAATGAAAAATAAATGAGGGATAGGAAATACAAGGACTGTAACAGTTTAATACCTGGGGAAATTTCAAGGTTGTACCACAAGCAGAGGGAACAGAGGCAGAATCCAGTAGTTTCCTTGAATCAGGAAACATGACTAACAGCTTGGTGAATCCAAGGTGGCTGAAGTTCACAAGGCAGAGTACAAACACTAATCTAAATTCCTTTGTGGAGCAGCTAAGGTTCTTTATGATTTGATCCAATTATCTCCCTCCAGTTTTATCCCTTTGGGAACCTTCCCTCAAAATTACCTTTAAGGCAACTCACACTACTTGCAGTTCTCTGAGCATATCTTTCTTGGTGTCTTCCCCTGTGAAAATTTTACATACTGCTCCCATCTGGATACCTTGGTGTTCCCCTAGTGAATTCTTACTCAGTGTTCAAATCTTGACTCAAGAACGACAACCTCAAAGAAGCCATATTGTTGATATCCTACCTCCACTCCTAATGAGAACCCAAAATTTCCTTCCATGAGACTCCACCATAGATGTGGTAGAATGAATAATGTCTCCCCATAAAGTGTCCCTATCCAAATCCCCAGAGCCTGTAAGCATGTTACCTTACACAGTAAAAGGGGAGATGTAATTGTGAATCTTCAAATGATGGGGTGAGCCTTGATTATCCCACTAAACCCAATATAATCACAAAAGTTTTTAACAGAGGGAGGCAGGGCAGTCAGTCAGAAAAGGCAATGTGATGATGGAAAGAGAGGTGGGGTGGAGGTGAGGGGGATTGGAAGATGCTATGGTCCTGGATTTGAAGATGCAGAGCAGGGCCATGAAGGAAGGAATGCAGGCAACTTCTAGAAGCTAGGAATGGCAAGGAGATGGATTCTCCCCTAGACTTCCAGAAGGAACGCCATTACCTGCCAACACTTTAAATTTAAACTTCTGATCTCCGAGATTGTAAGAGAATACTTTTGTGTGGTGTTAAGTCACTACGTTTGTGGTTGTTTGTAATAGCAGCAGTAGAAAATGGATAAAATAGCCTGTGGTCATTTCTCTCAAAATGTCCAGAAATACATTAATACATGTGTTTGTTTATATGTATCTCCTTGTTAGCAGGATGTAAACTTTTCAGGAGCTGTGATCAGGGTATATGAACTTCCCCTTATTACTTAGCACAGTATCCGGTAGACTAGATGCCTAGTAAGTATTCGTTGAATGAATGGGAAAGTGAAGAAATAAATTAATGTTTATCAGTACTCCTAATATTTGACCCATATCCTTCAATCGCTTACCTCTAATCCAGTCCAGCAACCGAATGCCTTGATGAATCAATGAATTCTGTTATTTGAACTTAGCAATCAAATCTAACCTTCACATACTTTTCACCAATGTGTTTTTGGATGATCACTCCAGAACAGCTCTAAAGGAAGAACTGTCATAGAAAGAATCCCAAAAAGAAGCATTTTGAAACTTGTAAAAATCTGTGCCAAAGCTAAATCACACTGGTTTTGTTAAAGGAACCAGAGGAGAAGCTTTAAATCTATGCTGATTCCAGCTTGAGTTCAAAGCCAATGCCTGAAAAGAGAAATCTGAGGTTTGGGCTTCGAGCTGGACTGAGCAGTCTCTTAGCTGTCTGTTCTTAGTCAGCTACTTCTCTTACCCATCCCTGCTACCCCATTCCAGCTATCAGTCTCTGCCCTAGTCTGTCACAGACTCTGCCCCAAGTCATGGGAGCTACCAGTGACCCATTAGCCAGTGCTCCCTTATCTTGGGCCTTAGCAAAAATGATGTTTTCTGGTCAACCCCATTAGGATCTGTGAGTGCATTTTTTCATGAAACTATATTTTTGTTGTCAGGTTTAAGATATGATAAAATAAAGATTTTATCCATTATGTCTGTTATGGGTTAAAAAGATCTTTATAAGTTGATCTATGAATTTCTTCACCATTTCAAACACTGTGATGGGATGTGACTTTGAGTTCCAAACAGACTACTTAAATATCATCCTTCATGCAGCTCAAATAGAGTCTTAATTTCTAAGTAAATAAACACATCTCTCATGTCAAGTAAATAACTTTGGGAAAAGCATATGTTTTCAATTCATCGGGGGCTCAAAATTTAGGCAGAATAAAATATAAAGCTCATTTTTGTTTACAACTGAATTTTTTCTAGTGATTTTGAAGCTTGAAAAACATAATGTATCCTCTGGCCTCCTGCCCTGGCAATGACACCAAAAAGCCACTGTCCTCCAAAGAGCACCTGGAAAGGGGAACAAAGTCTCATTTGCTGCTAGCAATAGGCAGACAGCGTCCATGGTGTCTTTCCTCTAGCATCTCCTTGTACAGCATGAGCATTTTTACTCCTCTAAAAATGCCAGACAAATTAAATGATGAGGGCTACTGCACGCTATTGAACATCCAAAGGGATTAAATTTCGAATATGCAGCAAGAGATTGATACTGCTGGAAGGAAAACTGGAAGCCAATAAACTGCTAGATTGAGTTTACGACTCCATATGTAACGTCATCTAAAAGAGTATGTGACAGTCTGCAAACCAAGCAGGCTCCAGGCAGCTTAAGCACTTGGCTCAGGCACTCAAAATCAGAGTAACAAAACCGAGTTCCTACACTTACAGGGGCTTCCAACCCTGTGATGAGATTCGGTCACTATTCGGGTTTTTCTCCCATTGTGACCTAGCTCGCAAACTTGTGGCCAAGTGACCCAGTTTAGAAGGAAACTCATCCGGCAGCTCTTGGCTCAAGAAAATCCAAAATTAAAGTGCATGACATTTGGAGTAAACATTGTAGATTTACTTAAACGGAATAAATCAGGGTGATATTGTGAGACTCTCCTTAGTTCTAATTCAATGGGAAAAAGAAAAGAAAAGAAGCCAGCAGTCTCTGTTTTTCATCAGATTATATATAGGTAGCTAGCTGGAATGAGCCAAGCCATTACTTTGCTTTAAAAGCTATTAATCAGGGGTGCCTGAGTGGCTCAGTCAGTTAAGCGTCAGACTCTTAACTTCAGCTCAAGGCAAGATCTCATGGTTCATGAGTTCGAGCCCCATGTCGGGCTCTGCACTGACAGCATGGATCCTGCTTGGGATTCTCTCTGTCTCTCTCTCTCTTTCAAAACAAACAAATAAAACTTTAAATACAACCTGTTAATCAGCCAAACAAAAGAGAGAGATTACACAATTTAAAGTTCTTTTCCACAAAACTACCATTTTATCTGTCATTTCAGAAACTAGTTTTGTTCTCTCCACTGTACAATTGTAATTTGTCCCCTAACACAGTAAAAAACAAAGCTTATGTTTTGGAGTCTGTTGTTACTATTATTTTTTAGTCAATATCTCTTACACTATAGATAACAGATCTGCTCCAGTTCTAGATGTATTTTGCAACAATTAAAGCAAATAAAAATATTATTCAGCCTGACTCCCACAGGCGACTTGGGCTTAAGCGTTCTAGACTTTTCACCATCACAGAGAATTAACCAGAGAGCTTATATGAACAGATTTTGGCCAGTAATCGTGCATTCAATCAGTAATTCCCAAACGTTTTAGTATAAATTTCTTTGTTTATTTGTTTGTTTATTCATTCATTCATTCATTCATTCTTAGATAGAGAGACAGAGTGAGCAAGCAAGCAGGGGAAGGGCAGAGAGAGAGGGAAAGAGAGAATCTCAAGCAGGCTTTGCATCATCAGTGCAGAGCCCAATGCAGGGCTCGAACTCATGAACAATGAGATCATGAACCGAGCCAAAACCAAGACTCAGACACTTAAATGACTGAGCCACCCAGGCGCCCTCTAAACATTTTAGTAGAGGAGCTACTGTGGCAGGCCCAAACCACTTCTGTTCTCTCAGAATAACTACTACCCAATATACAATACTGTACAGCTCCAGATAGTATATATGCCTGGTTTCCTCTCAAGATCTGGGCACAGAGTGCTTTGGGCCAGCATAGCAGAGAACAGAATCAGAATTGGAAACACATTATCTTCCTTATCGAGGCTTTGTCTATTTGCTCGTCTGCTTCATTCTGTTCAGCACACAATTGCGGTGGGTAGGAATCCCCTGAAAATATGCTACGACAAGACTATGGTTGGTAGTAAGAATGTTTCTACACAATGGCCTAAAGCCATATAGTCATTCAGGCCAAAGAGTTATTATTTTTGATATTTTTAACATTTATTTATTTTTGAGAGGAAGAGACAGAGCACGAGTAGGGGACGGGCAGAGAGAGGGAGACACAGAATTTGAAGTGGGCTCCAGGCTACCAGCTGGCAGCTCAGAGCCCAATGCAGGGCTCGAACTCAGGGACTGTGAGATCATGACCTGAGCCAAAGTCAGATGCTTAACCAACTGAACCACTCAAACACCCCCAAAGAGGTATTTTCAACCATCTTCTCTTTTTCAGCTTCATCAGGCAAGCTATCTCATCTCCTCTCAATATAGTAATTAATCTGAAATTATAAATAATGCATGCTTATTTTGATGTATTTTAGGAAGTGTGATGAACTAACAAAAACTTTATTTTGACAACCTTCTTTGGAAGGAGGCTCTTTCCCTGTGTAGACTAATATTTTCCTTCTTCCCTTTCCCTTTTCTTCCCTCCCTTGCTTTCTACTCTTCACAAACATACCCTTCAGGCATTTATATTCTTATTTCCTGCTTCTAGAATTTAAATTCTCATATTTTTGGACCAGATCAAATTAGAAGTAGCTTATAAATATTTTGAGAACTGGAGGGATAATTATACACAGATGTCAAAGAAAATCATCTTCTAAAACAGGAAAGCATCCTCTCTTGTAAGGGCTTTAGTTACAAAAACTGTTTTAGACATTTGCCTGATACTGTCAGTTCATAAACTGTATCATAACACCAAAACAAAAGCTGAATTAAATTAATTCTTACAAAAAATTACTCTAATTCTGCTTTGAATTTTTTTACCCCTAAATCTTGATTAAAGGATTTAACACTTGGGTCTTGAGGAAACATTGACTGAGCTACAACCTAGCCATATCTTCTGGATTTTCTACAAAGCAATGAGAAATGTCAGAGGAATTCAGTTCTAGTGTGGGATCTGCCCCTGACCAGCTAGACTGACTTTAAGAAACTCATACACATTCTCAGGGCCTGTGTCTCCTGAAATATTAAATAGAAGGAAGGATTTTAAATGCTTGATTCTAAATCCATATATAGAAATTTTGGCTCTCACAGATGATAATAAGCCTTTTATTTGTCTCTTTGAGTGCTTGGCTTCATTTTACAATCAACTTTATTAAAGTCTACTTTCTAGATTTACAAAATACCAATTTTCGGTATGTCTTTCGTGAATTTGGACAGAGGTATGCCCACATAAATAACATTCCAAGCCAAATAAAAGAGATTTCCAACTTCTTTGAAGGTGCCCTTGGGATCTTTTTCAGTCATTCTTCACTGTTGCACCTGCCCATAGGCAATTATGCACTGATCTGCTTTTTGACTCTTCTAGATTAACACGCCTACATAGTTGTACAGCCTGTCCTTGTCTGACTTCTTATACTCAGCATAATGTTTCTGATATATGTATATGTATATATATAGCATTTTATTTCTTTTTATTCAAGAGTTGTATTCTTTTCATGCATTTACCTTATTTTGTTTATTCTATCACCTGCTGGTGGACATTTGAGTTATCTGAAGTGTTTCTCCATTTGAATAAAGATGCTATGAGTGCTTATGTATATATGTACAGTCCTTTGGTGGACATAGGTTTTCATTTCTTTTCAATAAATAACTAGGAGTAGAATTTCTGAGTCATATGACAAGGACATTATTAAGTTTATTAAAATAAATTGCCAGTGTTCCAAAAAGAAAGTAACATTTTAACTACTCACTGTAATGGAAAAGAACACTGGTTACTCCCTAACTTCACTAACACTTGGTATTGATGATCCTTTTAATTTTAGTCATTCTAGAAGATGTAGCATAGCTAGCCTCAGTTTTAATTTGTATTTCCCTAATCACTAATAATATTGAATATCTTTCTTGGACTTATTGACCATTAGTCACTATAGTGGTATATCTTGTGAAGAGTATGCTAAAATTTATTGCTCATTTTTCAAAAGTTGAATTTGATTTATTCTCACTATTGAGGCTTAAGAGCTTTTGTATATATTCCAGATATGTCTTTGTCCAATATGGATTTTGAATATTTTCCCCTCTCTGCTTTGCCTTTTTCTTTTCTTATTGATGGATTTTCAAGAGCACAGTTCTAATCATTTGTTCCTTTCCAGTTAGTGTTTTTTGTATACTAAGATATTTTTGCCATCTGCAATGTTGTTTTCTTATTTGTTTTTTGTTGTTGTTGTTATTTATTTATTTATTTATTTATTTATTGACCTTTGCTTCCCTCTAGGAGTTTTATAGTTTTGGATTTTGTGTTTAGGTATAGTATCCATTTTGCATTTGTTTTTGGTACACTGAGAGACAAAAATCAAAGCTCATTATCTTCCATGCATTATACATCTTCTCTAGGGCCATTCACTGAAAACAACATTCCTTTCCCATTAATTCATCTTGGTGCTGTTTTTCAAAATCAACTGACCAATGTGTAGAGGTCTATGTCTAGGCTCCATATTCCATTCCAGTGATCTATGGCAATCCTTAGGCTGGTGTCACACTGTCTTGATTTTCATAGCTTTATAGTAATTCCTGTAATCAGTAGTATAAATGTTCTTAGTTCTTCTTCAAGGCTGCCTTGACCATTAAATATTTTTCATTTCATACAAATTTTAGAACTCATTTGTCAGTTTCTACCAAATTATAGTGCAGCGCTATCATGTTTGACATTGAGTCAGATCTATAAATTAATTTGGGAAGAATCGACATCTCAATAAGATTGACTCATCCAATCAACAAACATGGCATATTGTTCCCTTTTTTAGATCTTCTTAAATTTCTTTCAACACTATTTTGTAGTTTTCTGACTACAGGTTTTGCATGTATTTAAGTATATCTCTAAGTGTATGATGTTTTTCATGTGATTACAAGTGTTATTTTCTCCATTTTACCTGTAGATATTGAAAATGCTATCTACTTCTATAATTTACTTATTCTGTACATTTCATTTAAATGAAAACATATAATACATAGTGTCTTGTAACAGACTTCTTTTACTTAGCATTTTATTTCCAAGGTTCACTTTTTGTGGCATGTATTAGTACTTCATTGCTTCTTATTGCTTAATAATATTTCCTTGTATGCATATGCTGCATTTTATTTTTCCATTCATCAATTGTACATTTGGATTACTTCCATTCTTTGAATATGGACAATGCTACTCTGAAAATCTATACACAAAGCTTTACGTAAACATGTGTTCTTTTTTTAAAAATTTTTAATGTTTATTTATTTTGAGAGAGAGAGAGAGAGAGAGAGACAGAGTACGAGCAAGGAAGGGACAGAGAGAGACGGAGACACAGAATCCAAAGCAGGCTTCAGGCCATGAGCTGTTAGCACAGTGCTGGGCGCGGGCTTACACTCCCCAATCGCGAGATCATGACCTAAGCCGAAGTCGGGTACTTAACTGACTGAGCCACCCAGGTGGCCCTGTGAACATATGTTCTTAATTTTCTTGGTCATACACCTAGAAGTAGATTTGCTGGGTCACATGACAACTCTAGGTTCAACCTTTTGATGAACTGTTAAAATGATTTTCAGCCACTGCACCATTTGACATTTCCATCCCAGCTGTGTACCAGGGCTCCAATTCATCCGTATTCTTGCCAAAATATGTAACTAACTGTCTTTTTTTAAATAGTCATCCTAGTTGTTGTGAAGTAAAATCTCACTGTAGTTTTGATCTGTAATCCCCTCATAGCTAATGATGTTGACATATATTTACATACTTATTTCCATTTATACTGCTTCTTTGGAAAAATACCTATTAAGGCCTTTTGTCCATTTTTAATTGGGTTATTCCTCTTTAGTACTGAATTATAGCAGTTCTTTATATATTCTGGACACCACACCCTTTAAAGATATATGATTTACAAAAGTTTCTCTCATGCTGTGAGTTGTAATTTTATTTTCTGGATGGTTCCCCTTGAACCCTTGGAGCTTTTCATTTTCTTGATGTCTAGCTTACTTACTTTTTTCTTTTGTTGCAAGGTTCTTGTTGTCATATCTAAGAAACTATTACTTCATACAAGGTCATAAATATTTATTCCTTTATTTTCTTTTAAGACTTTTAGAATTTTAGCTCTTATATTTAGGTCTTTGATCCATCTGGAATTAATTTTGATGTATGGTGTGAGGGAAGGCCCCAATTCAATTCTTTTATATGTGAATATGCAATGGTATCAGCACCATCTGTTAAAAAGACTACTTTCTCCATTGAGTGTTCCTGGTACCCTTATTAAAATGAAATGATTACAGAGGGGCCTGGCTTAGTCAGTTAAGTGCCGAACTCTTGATTTCAGCTCACGTCATGATCTTATGGTCATGATCTCATGGTTAGGAGATCAAGCCCTACATTGGTCTCCATGCTGATCATGGAACCTGCTTAAGATTCTCTATTACTCTCCCTCTGTCCCTTCCCCATGTGTGCTCTCACACTTAAAAAGTATCAATTGACCATAAATGCGAAGATATATTTTTGGACTTTCAGTTCTGTAGCATTATTATCACATCACTGATTGCTATAGCTTTGTAATAAGTTACTACCCTTGTATCTTTTGAATTTGCTAAATTTGCATACTAGTTTTTAGTGGTTTGGAATATACTTTTTTGGATTTTCTTTATGTATGACTACATCATCTACAAATAAACAGTTTTACTTCATCCTTTCCAAACTGGATACATTTTATTTATTTTTCTTGCCTGGCTATACTTTTAAGTAGAAACAAAAGTGTGTGTGTGTGTGTGTGTGTGTGTGTGTGTGTGTATACACATATATCCTTGTCCTGTTCTCAGACTCAGGGGGAGAATCATTCTGTCACCATTAAGTATGTTAGCTGTTAAGATTTTTCTAGATATCCTGTTATGTTTTGTGGATGTTCTGTTCTTTATTAGCTGAGAGCTTTTTATAATGAACTGGTGTAAAATGTTACCAAAATAAGTCTAATTTAAACAAACACAATATTTGGCTTTCTATGAAACAGGAACTGTTCTAAGTAAGACACTTTACAAACAGTATCTTATTTAATCCTAACAATCCTCTGAACTAGAGCTATGAATGAATAATGAACTACAACTGTCCCCACTTACTGATAAAGAAATAGGTGTAGAGGGGTTAAGTACCTTGCCCCAAATCACCTGGCTAAGAAGTAGAAAAGGTAATATATGAACCAAGAGAATCTATGTCCATAACCTGTGGTGGTAACCACTGTGCCATGTTTCTCAGTGTCCAGATATTCCTTGAAAATGATGCAGCCAAGGGGCGCCTGGGTGGCTCAGTCAGTTAAGCGTCTGACTTCTGCTCAAGTTGGTTAAGTGTCTGACTTCTGCTCAGATCATGATCTCACGGTTCATGGGTTCGAGCCCCGCATCAGGCTCTGTGCTGACCGCGCAGAGCCTGGAGCCTGCTTCAGATTCTGTGTCTCCTTCTCTCTCTGCCCCTCACCCACTTGTGCTCTGCCTCTCTCTGTCTCTCAAAAATAAATAAATGTAAAAAAAATCAAAAAAGAAAAGAAAAGAAACGATGCAGCCTAAATAAACACAGCATACAGACTGGCTTTTATCTGGCAACTAGAATAAGCAATTGGATAAAACTCATATGGATTGACAATCACTCCATATATGAGACAAGGTAGCACATAGGTAAAGGTAAGAGAAGCCATTGATACAGACACTAATTGGGGCACCTGGGTGGCTCTGTTAGTTATGCATCCAACTGCAGCTCAGGTCATAATCTCACGGTTTGTAAGTTTGAGCCCCGCCTCGGGCCTTGTGTTTAAAGCTCAGAACCTGGAGCCTGCTTCAGATTCTGCATTTCCCTCTCTCTCTGCACCTCCCCATTCCCCTCTGTCTCTCTCTATCTCAAAAATAAATAAACATTAGACCCCGCCCTTGCCCTCGCCACCCTCCGGTGTTTAAAAGGCTCCAATGTACCCTGAGAGCATGACCTCTGGAAACAGACAACTTAGATTAAAGTCCTCGCTTGACCACTTGCCATCTAAATGCTCTCCAGCAAGTTATTTAACTCCTCTGGGTCTCAGTTTCCTCATCTGCAATAATAGTATTTGCCTCAGAGGATGATTGTGAAGAACTAATGAGTTAACATTTGCAAACAATTCATCCAACCTTCTCTACCTGCCCTGTGCTCTGGAGGCAGACCCCATGCCCTCTGGCTTCCAGAATCAAGAGGGGGAAGATGACAGAGAAATATGGAGCTCTGTACTTGGCGCCTGCATCTCTCAAACAGACAAGGGCCTGAAGCCAAGGGACACTGAACAGCAAGAGTCTGGGAGGAAAAGAGATAGAGTCCACTAAGAAGACAGCCTCATAGGGATACCTCAAGAAACAACCCAAAGTACACATGGTGGAGAGTCCCAAATGCAATACCCAAAGATACAACAAGAGAGACCAAGGACACCATTAAAAGAACACTTCCTGAATGGAGAGGCCGTGGACAGTCAATGAACCTCCTTTAATTTTTTTTAATGTTTATTTTTGAGACAGAGAGAGACAGAGTGCGAACAAGGGAGGGGTAGAGAGAGAGGGAGACACAGAATCCAAAACAAGCTCCAGGTTCTGAGATGTCAGCACAGAACCCGATGCAGGGCTTGAACCCATGAACTGCAAGATCATGACCTGAGTTGAAGTTGGATGCTTAACTAAATGAGCCACCCAGATGCCCCTAATGAACCTCTTTAATATAGCAGAACTCGCAGGTGCAGAGCACATAACAAGCTTTTAAAACTTACAAGAGATAGAAAGCTAGCCCAAATGATGAAACAGAAGAACCCTCCTCTAAAGAAATTCCAGGAAGAAATTACAGCTAAAGAATTGCTCAAAACAGATATAAGCAACATAACTGACCAAGAATTTAGAATAAGAGTCATAAAATTAATCGCTGGGATTGAAAAAGGCATGGAAGACAGCAGAGAAGCTATTGCTACAAAGATTATGGACATTAAAAATAGATGTGATGGATTAAAAAATGCTATAAATAAGAGCATAATAAAATGGAGGCGGCCACTGTATGGACTGAAGAGGCAGAGAGGAGAATAGGTGAATTACAAGACACAGTTATAGAAAAAGAAGAAGCTGAGAAAAAGAGAGAGAAATTGATCCAGGAGCACGAAAAGAGAAATCGAGAACTGAGTGATACAATCAGAACAATATCCGTATCATAGGAATTCCAGAAGAAGAAGAGAGAGAAAAAAGGGCTGAAGGGGTTATTGAACAAATTATAGCTGAGAACTTCCCCAATCTGAGGAAGGAAACAGACATTAAAATCCAACAGGCATAGAGAACGCCCTTCAGAGTAACTTGAATCAATCTTCTGCATGACATACCACAGTGAAACTGGGAAAACATAAGGATAAAGAGAGAATTCTGAAAGCAGCTAGGGATAATATGGCCCTAATATACAAAGGGACACCTATCAGAGTAGTGGCAGACCTATCTACTGAGACTTGTCAGGCCAGAAAGGAATGGCAGGAAATCTTCAATGTGATGAACAGAAAAAATATGCAGCCAAGAATCCTCTATCCAGCAAGCCTGTCATTCAGAATAGAAGGAGAGATAAAGGTTTTCCCAAATAAAAATTAAAGGAATTCATCACCACTAAACCAGCCCTCCAAGAAATCCTAAGGGGGACTCTATGAGGGAAATGTTGCAAGGAATACAAGGTACAGAGACACCACTACAAGCATGAATCCTCCAGAGAACACAACACTAAAACTCATATTTTTCAATAATAACATTGAATATAAATGGACTAAATGCTCCAATCAAAAGACATAGGGTAGCAGAATGGATAAAAAACCAAAATCCATCTATTTGCTGTCTACAAGAGACTCATTGTAGACCTGAGGAAACCTTCAGATTGAAAGTAGGGGGATGGAAAAATATCTATCATGCTACTGGAACTCAAAAGAAAGCTGGAGTAACCATACTTACATCAGACAAATTGGACTTTAAAGGCAGTAACAAAAGATGAAGTAGGACATTATTTAATAATTACAGGGTCCATCCATTAGGAAGAGCTAACAATTATAAATGTCTACACACAGAATTCAGAAGCACCAAATACATAAAACAATCACAAACAGAAACAATCTTATTGATAAGAATGTGCTAATAGCAGGGGAATTTAATACTACACTTACAGCAATGGATAGATCAATTAGACAGAATATCACTAAAGAAACAATGGACGTGAACAACACATTGGACCAGATTGATTTGACAGATATATTTAGAACTCTACATCCTGAGGCTATGGAATTCATGTTCTTCTCAAGTGCGCATGGCACATTCCCCAAGATAGATCACATACTGGTTCATAAAGCAACCCTCAATAAATATAAAATAATTGAGATCATACCATGCACACTTTCAGATCACAATGCTATGAAATTTGAAATCAATCACAGGAAAAACTCTGGAAAACCTCCAAAAACATGGAGGTTAAAGAACACCCTACTCAAGAACGAATGGGTCAATCAGGCAATTAGAGAAGAAATTAAAGAATATATGGAAACAAATGAAAATGAAAATACAACAATCCAAACTCTTTGGGATGCAGCAAAGGCAGTCTTCAGAGGAAAGTATATTGCAATCCAGGCCTATTTCAAGAAACTAGAAAAAGCGCAAATACAAAATCTAACAGCACACCTAAATGAACTAGAATCAGAGCAGCAAAAGCACCCCAAACTCAGCAGAAGAAGAGAAATAATAAAGATCAGGGCAGAAATAAACAATATAGAATAAAAAAAAAAAACAGTTGAACAGATCAGTGAAACCAAGAGTTGGTTTTTTTGAAAAAATGAACAAAATTGATAAACCTCTAGCCAGGCTTCTCAAAAAGAAAAGAGAGAGCACCCAAATAGACAAAATCACGAATGAAAATGGATCTAGTACAACTAATCCCTCAGAAATACAAGCAATTATCAGTGAATACTATGAAAAAATATATGCCAACAAACTGGACAACCTGGAAGAAATGGACATCTTCCTAAACACACATGCACTACCAAAATTCAAATGGGAAGAGATAGAAAATCTGAACAGACCCATAGCTAGTGAAGAAATTGAATCAGTTATCAAAAGTCTCTGAACAAATAAGAGCCCTGGGTCAGATGGCTTCCCTGGGGAATTCTACCAGACATTTAAATCAGAATTAATACCCCTTCTTCTCAAGCTGTTCCAAAAATAGAAGTGGAAGCAAAACTTCCAGACTCATTCTACAAAGCCAGCATTACTTTGATTCCCAAACAAGATAGAGACCCAGCCAAAAAAGGGAACTACAGGCCAATATCCTTGATGAATAC
>CM053572.1:10564180-10692307 GCA_028646485.1 Cryptoprocta ferox
GGGGGAAAAACTGAGAACTTTCCCCCTGAGATCAGGAACACAACAGGGATGTCCACTCTTACCACTGTTGTTTAACACAGTGCTGGAAGTCCTAGCATCAGCAATCAGACAACAAAAGGAAATAAAAGGCATCAGAATTGGCAAAGATGAAGTCATACTTTCACTTTTTGCAGATGACATGATACTCTACATGGAAACCCTAACCAACTCCACCAGAAACCTACTAGAACTGATCCATGAATTCAGCAAAGTCTCAGGGTACAAAATCAAGGTACAGAAATTGGTTCCATTTTTATACACAAATAATGAAGCAACAGAAAGAGAAATCAAGAAACTGATCCCATTCACAATTGCACACACACAAAAAGACATAAAATACCTGGGAATAAACCTAACCAAAGATATGAAAGATCTGTATGATGAAAACTATAGAAAACTTATGAAGGAAACCGAAGAAGACACAAAGAAATGGAAAAACATTCCATGCTCATGGATCGGAAGAATAAACATTGTTAAAATGTCATTATTACCCAAAGCAATCTACACATTCAATGCAATACCAATTAAAATTGCACCAGCATTCTTCTCAAAGCTAGAACAAACTGTCCTAAAATGTGTATGGACCACAAAAGATCCCGAATAGCCAAAGTAACATTGAAGAAGAAAACCTAAACAGGAGGCATCACAATCCCAGACATTAGCCTCTACTACAAAGCTGTCATCATCAAGACAGTATGGTATTGGCACAAAAACAGACACAGAGATCAATGGAATAGAATAGAGAACCCAGAGTTGGACCCACAAATGTATGGCCAATTAATCTTTGACAAAGGAGGAAAGAGTATCCAATGGAAAAAAGACAGCCTCTTTAACAGATCGTTCTGGGAGAACTGAACAGCAACATGCAAAAGAATGAAACTAGATCACTTTCTTACACCATATGCAAAAATAAACTCAAAATGGATGAAGGACCTGAATATGAGACAGGAAACCATCAAAACCCTAGAGGAGAAAGCATGAAACAGCCTCCTTGACCTCAACTGCAGCAGTTTCTTACTCAACACATCCCCAAAAGCAAAGGAATCAAGAGCAAAAATAAACTATTGAGACTTCATCAAGATAAAAAGCTTCTGCACAGCAAAGGAAACAATCAATAGCTAATAGGCAACCAACGGAATGGGAAAAAATAGTTACAAATGACATATCGGATACAGGGCTAGTATCCAAAATCTATAAGGAACTCACCAAACTCCACACCCAAAAAACAAATAACCCAGTGAAGAAGTGGGCAGAAGACATGAATAGACACTTCTCCAGAAAGGACATCCAGATGGCCAACAGACACATGAAACGATGCTCAGTGTCACTCATCATCAGGGAAATACAAATCATCAGGTGAGATACCACCTCACACCAGTCAGAGTAGCTAAAATGAACAAATCAGAAGACTATAGATGCTGGCGAGGATGTGGAGAAACGGGGACCCTCCTACACTGTTGGTGGGAATGGAAACTGGTGCAGCCCCTCTGGAAAACAGTGCGGAGGTTCCTCAAAAATTAACAATAGAACTCCCCTATGACCCAGCAATCGCACTGCTACGAATTTACCCAAGGGATACAGAAGTGCTGATGCCTAGGGGCACATGCACCCCAATGTTCGTAGCGGCACTTTCAACAATAGCCAAATCATGGAAAGAGCCTAAATGTCTATCAACTGATGAATGGATCAAGAAGATGTTGTTTACCTGTACAATGGAATACTACATGCCAATGAGAAAGAATAAAATCTGGCCATTTGTAGCACTGTGGATGGACCTCAAGGGTGTTATGCTAAGTGAAATAAGTCAGACAGAGAAGGACAGATACCATATATTTTCACTTATAAGTGGAACTGGCGAAACTTAACAGAGGACCATGGGGGAGGGGAAGGGGAAAAATACCTGGGGAGAGGGAGGGAGGCAAACCATGAGAGACTCTTGAATACTGAAAACAAACTGAGGACTGATGGAGGTAGGGGAGAGGGGAAGGGGGGTGATGGGCATGGAGGAGGGCACTTGTGGGGATGAGCACTGGGTGTTATATGGAAACCAACTTGACAATAAAGTATAAAAGAAAAATAAATAAATAAATATTACAAAGTAAAGAAAATAAAATACAGACATTAATCAAGTGCAGAAAAGTTGACAATCCATTTTTCTGCATGCCTACTCAGTGTATAATTCCAAACAGTCACCTTTTAATATACTTCTCCCTCACAGCTATACATTTGGGCTTTACTCCAAAATTTCAAAAAATATTTTCCTACAGAAACAATATCATGAATAAATGATTGTGTTTCCCCCCACCCCCCAAAAAACATCATAAAGAAAGCCTCTGTAACTCATGGAGATAATATAGTACATATTCAAGACTGGCTGCTGGAGTTAACCTTCTTGGCATTAAAGTTCTCTCCTCCTCTTGCAAATGGCATAAACTTGGATGAGTTATTCAACTTCTAGTTCTATCCGTTTCTTCATCTATATAATTGGGATAATAGTATTACCTACATTAGAGCAGGACTGCAAATGTTTAACGGCAAAGTTCACATAAAGTCCTTAACACACTGCCTGATATATTCAATTAATGCCAGTTAATGTTATACGTTCACTCATGTACACCCCAATGAATGTATTAATTGTGCTAATTCTGTGAAACCCATCCATAATGTTTTACAGTTTCTTTGTTAGAGTCATTTCGGAATTCCAGACTCACATATTGGGACCACATTTAAATGAAACGGTGAAACTTTGTTGGCAGAAATTTGGGGTCAAGGGAGAAGAAGCTTGGGTTACCAGAACTTTGGCGATTTTATCACTCTGTACATTCACGAGATAATACTTCGTGAATCTCCGTTTCTAGTGCTCCATCTTTTGTATCGGTTCAACCTAGGTCGACTATAAATCATTCGCTATGGAACTTGTTACCAGGGAAATATTAAAAACATTCACAAGAGGTTCCCACTGAGTTATAAAGCAGTGGGTACCCTACTGGTCATATTCTACCACTTAACACTGTCTCACAATTAAGCTCTATCAATGTGACATGATCCATGAATGGTACTCCATGTAAGTGCCACAAAACCAAGAGGAAAAGCGTGTCTTCACTTGAAAAAGAATCCTTAAAGAGCTGGCTTAGTTGTGGGGTATTTTTCTCTCTCACATTTTTTTTCATTTTATTTATATTTCAGTTTCCAGCAGCTACGAAACTGTATTCAAAATACCCAAAGTGTTAAATTTTCTACAAAGACCAGCTGTCTACCCAACTGCAATTTTCTTTTAATTCAGCTCCTTGGATTGGAGGGTAGCAAAGAAGAAAAAAAATGGGTGGAGGAGGTTGGATGACTCCATAGGAAGGTAAAAGGATCTGTTTCTATTATTAAAAAACTGCTAAACCGTTCAAAATACCGCAATATACAAATCTAAAAATGCTACCACATGTTATTTGTCTAATAAGAGTGATGGAAAAAATAAGAATTTCAATAACTGTGTATATTAATCCAGCTGTACTTTTCCAAATCAACCCTGAATTATGTGCTAACAAACGTCTCTCCTGCCAAAACAATATATTGTTTTTTTGCAAAGATGTCATGGAGACGAGAGTAAAATCGTATTATGGAAAAATGTGAAGCAACACTAATGGACTTGGGATCCAATGAAGTCTTATGCCATAGAGCTGGAATAAATATTAAATCTCGCCATCAGTTCCCTAACAGAAATCTCATTTCAACCTTAATGATGTCTACTCTCTTGGTACCACAATTATAAAAATTCAAGGAGAAAAATATTTAAGAGTAAGTTGTCATTCATGCAAGGATTTTTGTCCCTCAGTGTGACTAGCACAGGATCACTTTGCAGGGCAAAATACCCAAGATTTCTCCCCATCTCATCTCCACCTTCTAAAGAAAATTGTAAAGCCATTTTTTTTCTTTCTGTCTGCTTTTACTAGGGTAACTCATAATGCTGATTGACTAAAGGATAATCTCTAAGTTTCTTACAGACACTGCCTTTTAGAAACAGCAACATTGTAGGAAATGCATATTAATGAGAATGGGTTTGGCTTAACATTAAAGGAATGTAATTGTTGGGGTTCAAAATATGTGTGTGATATTCACATGTGTGTATATATGTATGTATGTGTGTGTACATTTATGAGTGTGCGTATGTGTGAAAAAGAGAGAGAGAAAGAACCGAGTTTGTACACAAATATTATTGGCACACAATTAAATGCTCAAATCCTCCATGGCCATTCCTGAATAATAAATTCAAATGTATGGGAAGCAGTAATAGGCTGTCATAAACTCAGGGGGAGAAGCTTTATTCAGACACCTGTAGAGAGAAGAAGAGTGTTATCCAGATGTGGCCCTGCCATTATTCATATCAGCTAAAATAAGCTGGATCATTCTATTAACTGCAGATCCAATCTTCTGTCAATCATGAACACTCTTGGCATCCTTGGGCAGTGGAAATATATGTTTATCCATGGCCTATGTCACATGGATGCTTGACAACCTCTCCTATTTCTTGTCTGTTGCATCTATTTTTTTCTAATTAAAAAAATTTTTAATGTTTATTTTTGAGAGAGAGACAGTGTGAGCAAGGGAGGGACAGAGAGAGAGGGAGTCACAGAATCCGAAACAGCTCCAAATCTGAGCTGTCAGCACAAGAGAGCAATGTGGGGCTTGAACCCACAGACCGTGAGATCATGACCTGAGCCGAAGTCAGATGCTCAACCAGGTGAGCCACCCAGGTGCCCCTGTCCCATGTATTCTGCCAGCTTGCTCACCCAACAGCTCCTGCTGTATGGTCACACACCTCATGTTCTCAAGTCAGGAAGACCTGTCGATGCTGCTCACTTAGGGACATGAACCAGCAAGTCTCAAGTAACCTGGATGTACAACTTTTTAGGATGGAGCACCCATAATGACAAGCAATAGTTTCTCTTGCACGAAAGTCACTCTTTTGCACTATTGCGTGAAGTGTCTGCTTCCCCAAGAGAACTAGTGATTGGCAAACCAGGGCAAATGGGGGTGAATCGTCTCCTGCCAAATGGGTAAAGATGGGGAGGAAAAGAGTTAGTACAAAATATTCAGAGGACAGGAACTTCCATTCTGCCACACCAACAAGCAAAATGTAACTTGTTCACTGTGGAGCACTGGAAAGAGAGCCACCAGAAGTTGTTCAAGCCATCGTTTGTTGTTAGAAAGCATTCTTTCTCAGTGCTGTTTATCTCAATGAAGTATGAAGGATATGTTCCAAGCTGTCTGCCCTAATTTTGCTTTTAGTTTGGCATTTGTAAATCTAGTACTCCTTGCAGCCTAAATGGCCAGAATCCCCATAGTAATCTCCAGTATAAATGACAAACAAATTTTTCAATACCATCAATTATGCACCATTTTTAAGAATAGTAACTAATTAGGGTGCCTGGGTGGCTCAATCAGTTAGGCATCTGACTTCCACTCAGGTCATGATCTCACAGTCTGTGGGTTGAAGCCCCATGTCAGACTGCTGATAGCTCGGAGCCTGGAGCCTGCTTCGGATTCTGTGTCTCCCTCTCTCTCTGCACCTCCCTGCTCACACTCTGTCTCTGACTCTCTCTCTCTCTCTCAAAACCATATAAACATTTAAAATAAAAGAATGGAAAATAGTTAATAAAAAGAATGGGAACTAATTAAAAAAACAGAATGGGGGGGTGCCTGGGTGGCTCAGTCAGTTAAGTGTCTGACTTTGGTTCAGGTAATGATCTTGCTGTTCGTGAGTTTGAGCCGTGCATCGGGCTTTGTGCTGACAGCTTAGAGCCTGGAGCTGCTTCAGATTCTGTGTCTCCCTCTCTCTTTGTCCCTCCCCCACTCATGCTCTGCCTCTCTCTCTCTCAAAAATAAATAATAAAACATTAAAAAATTTTTTTAAAAAGAATGGACACTAATTGTAAAAGAAATAGTGTATAAATAGTATAGAACACTTTATCTTTAGATCCATATGATACGTATATACTTTGAGGATATTTCATTATAAATGGCCAATAACTCTTCAATAATTTCCACCTCTTAACTCATACTTTTATAACATACTTGCTATATTTCTGCATGTCGACATTTTCTATATTCCAGGACAAATATTTTCTTTTTAGAATAATTATATTATCTAACACACATCCTATTGACTTTGTTAACTAGACCTAACCCTCATATCACTGATTAGTGTTTTCAAGGAATGTCAAGCGTAACACAAAATTCTACAAGGCTTTTAGATAACTTTCTAGCAAAAGCCATCAAAAGCAGCTTCCAGTGATAAACCTCCCTTGAGTTCACCAGGCAATGCTGGTTTTCTCTCACTTTTAACATTTTAAGAGAAAGACTTATTTTGCTTTCTAATTTTTATATTTTTCCCAAGTGTCTTGTTTTACTTATCACCAAAACAAGTAATTTCTAAACAGAGATAATAGCATTTCTCCACTGCAAGATGTCTTAAATAATAGAAAGTTAATTTCAATCCCTTCTGTCTCAACGGAGCCTAAAAACTTTCTAAAGAAAACATTTGTCACTTACTAGGTTAATCATGCATCTTGAACAGAATGCCTTTTGTTTTTAACTTCCAAGAATATGTCTGCTGCAAAGAAATATTTGCTGGTTTTTGAAAGAATATGATTAATGACAGATTCGACCACAGGACCACAATGAAGGTTTAGGCGGAGAGAAAGGAATATATCAGTAAAAGGAAAGATGCTTAGACTGTGCAAATAGGCTAAAGAATAATATAAAAGGATTAGCAATCAGTGAGCCAGTGTTTAATTAAAAATAAAAATTCATGAGGTCCTGTGCAAGCATTAAAGTACAGAAAGCTAATATTTGTTCATAAAACCCTCTCAATGAAAGTCGGATGCAGAATATTAAACTATTAGACTACTTATGAGTTAGAGCAAAGGAGTTCGTTTAATTCATTAAAAAATGGAAATGGGAAAAATACTCAGAAAGGGAAAGTATGCAGTAAATGCCTTATGGAAGATACATCAGGCACTGAGATGTGAGACTGACAAATAGATTGTGTAGGATGGTTTTCATTAGAATAATTGGCTCTTTGTAGATTTCACATTTGTTTTTTAAGTATTTTTTAAAGTTTTTTTCTAATGTTTTATTTGTTTTTGAGAGAGAGAGAGAGAGAGAGCGCGAGCAGGGGAGGGTCAGAGAGAGAGGGAGACACAGAATCCGAAGCAGGCCTCAGACTCTGAGCTGTCAGCACAGAGCCCGATGCGGGGCTCGAACCCAGGAACTGTGAAATTATGACCTGAGCTGAAGTTGGCCGCTTAACCGACTGAGCCACCCAGGCGCCCCTGTAGATTTCACATTTGTAAAGTGAGGATTTCTTCTTTCCCTATATACTCCGGAAGCAGCAAGCACAGTTGGTCTTACACCATGTCTTTAATACATAAATTAAGTTCACAGGCACCATCCTGACACAAACTCAATCACCTTGTACCTCAATTCTGATTGGAGCCTCTTTGCTCATCTGTTTTCATTTTTCTTTCTCCTTCTGACTCTTTCTACCTAGCACTTCCACAGAGTTAAACCTCTCTGCTAATGCGCCTTCCTTTTTCTAAAACTCGTCAGTGTTTTTCTGAATCCTGCTAAGTAAGTTATGAAATTTTTGCTTAGTGCAAAAGCCCTTAGTGAATTCATCACACCAACCTTGTGTCCACATTCCTCCTCCTCTGCTGTTCTGTAACAGAGCCTGACTGCCCCATTGGGACCTGCACATACCTCGCGTTCCCAGCCCTTCTGTGTAATCCCCTCAGCATGGAATGCCCTTCTAATCTCCTTTATCCCTGTCTGAATTCTATTCATATTTTACAGACTTCTCCAATCAAATGTCATCTCTTCCAGAGACTTCTTTATTTCCTACATCCACAGATAAAAATTATTTTCAGTCTTTTAAACCGTAAGCTTCATTTTGGCATACCTGAAATGACACATTGTAATTGATCAAGTGCCTAGGACTTGGCTATCCCTGGTACTTCTTGTACTATATTTTATCTATGGCTAGTAGATGTCCAAAGGATCAAGCCCGGTGCTGTCACACAGTAGTACGCAGTGAATCATTGTTCATAACCATAATTGTTGAACTTACAAAGTAATTACCAGAAAGTATTATCAGTACCCTCCATGTGTTATTTAACAATTGTAACAAATTTATGCATATCAAGTGCTTACCATAATGCCTAGTACATAGAAAGTACTCAAAAGTGTTACTGTTATCAGTGTTAGTAATTGTTCTTAGTAGTAATAATAATTGTGTTAGTAGTTTTTTAATAATGGTGTTGGGTGTTAAAGCTGATGTCTCTCTTCACCTATTTTGTACAGGCTCTGACTTGGTGGATTTAAATGTATTTATACAAAAAAGAGAAAAATATTGAGCAAGTTAGTATTAAAGATTAATGTTAGTGTGTGCCTGGGTGGCTCAGTCAGTTGAGCATCCAACTCATGATTTCAGTTCAGGTCATGATCTCATAGCTCATAAGATCGAGCCCTGCGTAGGAGCCTGCGTGGGATTCTTTCTCTCCCTCTCTCTCTGCCCTTCCCTCACTCATTCTCTCTCTCTCAAAATAATTAAATTGACCTAAAAGAAAGCATTAAAATTAGGACTTCAATAAGACACAGAAATTAGAAGCCCATTTTTCTAGTTTAAAAAGGGTTCCTTTTCACCATCTTTCCTAAAGTAGGTGCCATTTCTAGACATCTGTAGCCAACGGATGGCTTCAAGTGAAAATTCATCAATTCCCAGTGTTCTTTCTAGCACACTTATCATCGCTATCCTGATTCTCATTGTCCAAGTCTCGTATTTGTAGCTTGCATTTTCTTATCTAGTACTGTGACACACAGGTCACGAATTCCTCCTGGACCAGAAAGAGATGAGCTCTTTGAAAACTCTTTCTTATCCAAATTTGCCCAAACCAAGAATTTTTCCTCTCCTAAATTACAGTTTCTCTCTTCCTTCAGGACATAAGCTGGTTGTACCCTAAGCTCACAGATCCAATGATAGGGAATTTTATAACTTCCAAAAAGGGAAATATATTTCTCTTAGAGCTAACTGGTATAAACTATAGAAGCAGCCACTGGGGAAGACCAAGATGTCAGGACTCCAGAAATGGGATGGGATAGGATCAGACCAAATACAAAAGAATTAGAAGAAATCAGGCTGGCAGGCAATGGTGAAGCACATGAGTCCTGACCAAAAGAAATTAATAAAACTTAGAATAGGGGAAGCTCAGTGGCCTACTCTTGAGAAGTACACTATCTTTTATCAGTGTGGAGTCTGCTTGAGATTCTCTCTCTCCTTCTCATTCTCTGCTCCTCCCCTGCTTGTGCTGTCTCTCTCAAAATAAGTAAATAAACTTAAAATATAAAAACAAAAATGCCTAATACATTGGCCTCTTGGTGAACCCCTTCCAAATACTGTGCAATTCAATGTACCGGAGTACAAAGATGAATGTATCATTGGGTGATTTATATAACTTACATGTTTCAGAGTGTGACCATCCAACATCACAATAGATTCACAGTTCTGAAATCCAGTTTCCCTTGTTCAATGAAGATGTTTTTCTGTCTTCAATAAAAGCAGGTTGTTTTGGGGGTCAAGGTTAAAATTTCCATGACAGAGCTTTAGAAATATTTCTTGGAGGAGTTTCATCTTGTTTGGAAATGTTAATTGGGAAACAATTTCCCAAAGATACAGAAAAGTCAGTTTTGCTCTCTTCTGTTTTTTTTTAATTTAATTTATTAGACCTAGAAAAATATGTATCCATCTATATACACATCTATCAACAAAAGTATAAATTACATACTGAGAAATATTAGACCATGACCAAATACAATGGTGATAAGGTAGAAGGTAAAGAAGGACTGGTCAGGGAATTTTACTTGTTCTAGATTCTACATAAGGCAACTTTATTCTACAATACAAAGCATTACTAAAAGACAAAGATGCCTGAAAAACCAAGAATGAGTTTGCTGTGGTCAACTTGTATGTGATGTTAGAAATTCACATGAGCACTGGACATTACAGTCAATAAAGCAACAAACTAGGAGGTAGAGGACAACCAAAATAAAATTTGACAAGTATTGTTTTAATGTTTGTTTATTTTGAGAGAGACAGAAAGAATGTGTCCCAGTTGGGGAGGGGCAGAGAGAGAGGGAGACAGAGAATCCCAAGCAGGTTCTGCACTATTAGCACAGAGCCCAACATGGGCTCAATCCAACAAACCATGAGATCATGACCTGAGCCAAAATCAAGAGTCAGAAGCTCAACCCCGTGAGCCGCCCAGGCACCCCATATAAAACTTCATTTAAAAATTTTTTGTAATGTTTATTTATTTTTGAGAGAGAAAGAGAGAGACAGAATGTGAGTGAGGGAGGGGAAGAGAGAGAGGGAGACACAGAATCTGAATCATGGGGTCAGCACAGAGCCTGACCATGGGGCTCAAACCCACAAAATGTGAGATTATGACCTGAGCCAAAGTCAGAGGCTTAACAAACTGAGCCACCCAGGCACCCCAGAACTTCATTTTTAATATAGAAACATTACTAAGTTTTAATCATAACAGCGGAAAAAATTTTTAACTAATATCAAGAGTTGAAGAGGATGAAAGAAAAGACATATTGGTACAGTGATACTTAAATAAAAGCTAGTTCCTGATCTCCATTCTAAAGGGATAATTGGATAATATCCATTAAAATGAAAGCCAATACACTTTCTTTATGATTCAGAAATTCCACTTCTGTTATGTCTTCTAAAGCAGCTCTTGTTTATGGGTTTAAGGTGATGTGAGCACAAATGCTCATTGCAGCATTCTCTTTAATTGAAAGGAAAAACTTGACCTACACAATGTATCTCACCAGGAGTCATAGTCAATGTCAATTTGCTGACAACACCCTTATTTTATTTGGGGAAATCTTTTGCACAAATACTAATGGTTGGGATCATGTCAAGTTAAACTCCTTATTCAAATTTTTTTACCTTTGCTTTTGAGCAGAGCAACAAAAGCTGAAAAAAATAAAATAAAGTGAAGATCACTGACTCCAAAAGTACCTTCTCTGAAAAGACTGTCAACTGTTCTGATCCCCTCAACCCTGAGAGATGTTCAGATTCTGCTTTTGGTGAGTCTGATTTGGAAGGTTTCCAACAAATTATTCATATAAACTCTCTTTCCTTAAATGCAGCCCAAATATGATTGCAATCTTAGATGATATATTCCTGATACAAGATTGATGTGAAAAAAAAAAATAACCTTCCTGTATACCAGCAAGATATAATTTATATGGACACATTTTTAACAAAATAAAGTGGATTAAAAAAACTACCTAGTATTAAAGCTAACAAGTATTTGAAAAAACCAGAAGAGTAAAATTATAAAGCTTTACCTAAGCACATAAAGTAAGATTTAATCATCCAAAGTGACACAATGTATTTCTGTATGGAAAGATGAAATATGATAAAATGACCATTTTCTATAAAATAATGTTTAATATTGATGTAAGCCCAAGTAAAATTTCAATAAATTTTAATTAAATAGGTTAGGCTTATTTTAAAGGTATATGGGAAAATATGTGTGATACAAAAGCTAAAAATATTTTTAAAAGGACAATTAAAGGGTGTTTGAAAGGCAATGGATTAATAAATACATAAAGTCTGAGAAATTTTAAGAGTGACTTTGTTGAAAAAATGTGTAAATATATTAATGGAAAACAACAGAAGTTCAATGAACAGATTCATGTATTCACGACATTAATTTCATAATACTTTACCATTGAAAGGTAATGAAATAAGGAGTTTCAATAAAGAGTTTTGGAAAAGCTTGGAGAAAATAAAGTTACATAGATATCAAACACCATACCCCAAATAAATTCCAGGTACAATAAATTCCATAATATACATTTAGAAATATCATAAAAAACATCATATGGAAGAGGATGAATCACTGGGTTCTACTCCTGAGCCCAAGACTATACTGTACGTTAACTAAGTGGAATTCAAATTAAAAAAATAAATGAGAAGCTTTTTTATTTATCTCGATTCGAAAGCAGTTTTCTATATAAGACCAAGAAACCAAACAAATAAATAATGGCAACTAAAACAAAACAAAAAACTCAGAACCCATAAAGAAACACATTGAGGTTCATTTTCTGATTGATGAACATTTTTGACTGATGAATGTCAATGTTCATTTTTTCCATGTAAAAACTTACAAATTATTTCAAAATAAAATACACACCATAAGCAAAATAAAGGGAGACAAATCTCGAAAGATAGGTTAGAAACGGATTGAAGGGATTGACAGCCAGTGAATTTTTGTCTGTGAGCAACTGGGAACCATAAAAAATTTTTGACAAGGAGAGTAGAATGATCCAAGATGCCTTTTAACAAAGGGATTTGTTGAGCCATATAAAGGATGAATTAGAACCGCAGTGGCTGGCCAGATAGGGAGGAGAGTGCTGTGCCCACAGCTGTTCAGTTTGGAGTCAAAAAGATCAATTATGAAGCAGTTACAATAATCCAGGCAAGAGATAACAAAAACCACTTTGGTAACTGTGGAAAGGAGAAGCATGTCTGAGAATTTGAAAACTATAGGAGAGGTGAGATAACTGAGACTTATTTACTTATCAAATGTGTTGTTTTTTTTTTAATTTTTTTGTACTGTTTATTTACTTTTGAGAGAGAGAAAGAGAGAGCATGAGTAGGGGAGGGGCAGAGAGAGGGAGACACAGAATCCAAAGCAGGCTCCAGGCTCTGAGCTGTCAGCATAGAGCCGGATGTGGAACCCACAAGCCATGATATCATGACTTGAGCCTCGGACACTTAACCGACTGAGCCAGCCAGGCTCCCCAGAATGTGTACTGTTATCAGAGGTCTAATTTTCCCAGGGGCACACAAAACATACAAAGCTAAATCTGACTTCTCTGATGCCACCCCATGTTTTTGTTGTTTTTTCAAAAATCCCTCTATATATTCCAAGTTGCCTCATAAATAACCTACCCTTAGGCTAGCTGTGGCCATTCTTGGTCCAAACAAAAGATTCTCAGGGTCAGAGCATGAGACAGAAGTGCCTATGGCTGGGGTATGGGCAGGAAAGTGTTAATTCAGCAGGTTGGATTGCTCCAAGTCAGCACCTTACAAAGGCTTGTATTTAAGTTTGGTTTGGAGATGACCTTGGCACTCTCTGATGCATAAAAGTGTTTCTTGCAGGCCTCAGGCCTTAGGCCATGCAGTACCAGTTTAATCAGATGATTTATGATGAAGACCTTTTTTTCATGTGTTTGGGGGTGGGTGGGTGCTGGAGACTGAGTAGATGAGGTCAGAAACATGGGTGCTGCTACATGCATACGTAAATGACCTTCAGTAAAAACCTCGGACATTAAGACTCGAGTGAAATTCCCTGGTTGGTAATACCTTGTGAGAGTTATCACATACTGTTGTTAGGGCGATGAAGCAAGTTGCCCTGCAATTCCATTGGGAGGGAATATTTGGAATGTCATTCATGTCTGGTTTCCCTTGGACCTTTTCCTTTTGCCAATTTAACACCGTAATTTTTCTTTCTAATACACTGTAATGGTGAGTATAACAGCTTTGCGGAGTCCTGTCTTTTCAGCAAAATGTTGAGCCTAAGGGTGGATTTGGAGACCTTGATATAAGGCAATTGCTCTATGAGGCACTACAGACTGATAAATATCATTTTTTATGGATGGCTAGTGAAGGAAAGTGAGGCGCAATCTGATAGAGGTGGAAGAAACAAGAGTACATTGTTTTGGAGAACAAACTGCGGATAGATGGATGGATGGATGGACAGATAAATGGGTGGGTGGTAGATGGATGGATGGATAAATGGGTGGGTGGGTGGATAGATGGATGGATGGATAAATAGGTGGGTGGATAGATAGACAGATAGATAGATAGATAGATAGATAGATAGATAGATAGATAGACAGACAGGAAAAAAGACAAAAGAGATGTTCAAAGTGGATAAAGAAAGAAATTAGATGCAACCAGCTGGCTCAGTCAGTGGAACACGCAACTCCTGATCTTGGAGTTGTGGGTTTGAGCCCCACAATGGGTGTACAGTTTACTTAAAAAAAATCTTTAAAAAAATGAATGAGTTAACTTGCATGAGGGTGTTTGAAAATCAGTGATAACCATGAAGGAGTTTCAGTAGAATGAAAAAATAAGTTGTGAAGGGGTCTAATTGTCAAGGAGGATATGAGGAAATAAGCTGTTAGGGTAGCTATTCACACAAGTTAGGGGAATGAGGAGAAAAGGCCAGAGTTAGACTCAGTCATGGGGATATGTCTGGGTTATTTGTTTTTAATAAGATGTTTACAGGACATGGGACTTCAATCACAAGACTTAAATTCAATTTCGGCTTCATCACTTATTGTCTATATAATTAACACTTGTCCCGTAATTTCTCTGGGCCCCAGTTAGCTCATCTTTAATGAAAGCAGCTAATCCTATTTATATGTGCTTTCCCATGAGGTTATTGTGAGGATCAAATGGTAAGTTTTTTAAAGAGAATGTTTGGAAAAGTCTAAAAGACTAATTACTTTTGGTGCATGATTTTTATCTCCATTTTACGTATACACAGGAAATATCATTAAGCAAAATGATTTTTTTTTAATTTTTTAAACATTTATTTATATTGAGAAACAGAGAGAGACAGAGCATGAGGAGGGGAGAGGCAGAGAGAGAGGGAGACACAGAATCAGCAGCAGGCTCCAGGCTCTGAGCTGTCAGCACAGAGCCTGACGCGGGGCTCAAACCCACAAACTGAGATCGTGACCTGAGCTGAAGTTGGATGCCCGACCGACTGAGCCACCCAAGCACCCCAGCAAAATTATTTTAAAAGGGATTGAAAATACCCTTATTCTCTCATTTTTGTTAATGGGTATTTGATGAGTACATGTAGTAATGTATAAAAAAAAATATCATTGTGGGATACAGCTCTACCACTGTTTATAAATTCCTAGACTTACTGAAGAAACATATCACTGACTTCCTTATCTCATATTATTATATTAATAAATAAATAAAGAATAATTGTAATTTAGGTTGGAAATGAATGTCAAATATCACCCTCTTGTGTGTGGAGAGGTCCTGTCTAACCATCTAGTAAGAATGCTATATACCAGATAAGCAGATTAATTTGAAATCATCATTTTCTAAAAAAACTAGAATGATTATAATTTCATTTGCCCTCTTGATCAATGCATTTAGCACATAAAGTGAATCATGATATTAAGAATATTTACATTGTATATGAAATTTTCAAATATATACCAAGTTTAAATAACATTTTTTTTTGTCTGAAAAGAAAGCAGTTAACCTAGGTAACAGGTGACTTTAAATTTTTATGACAGGGATGCCTGGGTGGCTCAGTTAAATGTCTGACTTCAGCTCAGGTCATGATCTCACAGTTCATGGGTTCGAGCCCTTCGAGCCCCACATTGGTCTCAGTGCTGACAGCTTGGAGCGTGGATTCTGTTTCAGATTCTGTGTGTGTGTGTGTGTGTGTGTGTGTGTGTGTGTGTGTCTTTCCTTCCCCTGCTTGTGCTCTGTCTCTTGCGCAAAAATAAAAAAAAAAACCTTAAATTTTTTTTAATCTTCTAATTTTTATGACAAAGCCACTTATCATAGCTCTATGATAGAAGGCATAGTCTCAGAAACATGAATTCTGTCACCTCCTGATCTATGGAGAAGAAATACTGCAATTAAGAGAAGAGAGATTATTGGAGCGCCTGGGTGGCTCAGTCGGTTAAGAGTCCGACTCCTAGTCTCAGCTCAGGTGAGTTTGAGCCCAGCATCAAGCTCTGCACTGGTGGTTCCCAGCCCGCTTGGATTCTCTCTTTCCCTCTCTGCCCCACCCCTTCTCCCTCTCCCTCTCTCTCTCTCTCAATAAACAAACAAACAAATAAACTTTAAAAAGAGAGAAAAAAAGGATGATTTATTTATTTAATTTTTTTATTATTTATTTTTGAGAGAGAGAGAGAGTGTGAGCAGGGGAGGGTCAGAGAGAGAGGGAGACACAGAATCCGAAGACAGGCTCCAGGCTCTGAGCTAGCTGTCAGCACAGAGCCCGATGCGGGGCTCGAACCTGCGAACCGTGAGATCATGACCTGAGCCGAAGCCGGACGCTCAACCGACTGAGCCACCTAGGCGCCCCAAAAAGAGATGATTTAAATCAGGATCTAACATCTGAACTCAAGGCGAACACAGTTGTAACATTCCAAAGTTGATTCCTCATAAGCAGCTTTATAAAACAAATTGGTCAGTTTTAAGCTGGCCTCATTTAAAGGGAGCTCCTCTTTAGTTTTCAAGTACCAGTGAAAATGCTACCCTCCTGAAGTATCTTACATCTGCCTTGTTGTGGCTAATAGGGAAGATGTTGAAAGTGAGTCCTCTAAAAGTTACACAAAGAAAAACCAATGAAAAGGGTACGGGCAGTGAAGAAGGATGGTGTAGGTAACTATGTTACTACTGTGCTTCCTCCTCCATACAATCTGATATAGTCTTTTTTTTTTTAATGTTTATATTTGAGACAGAGAGAGAGAGAGAGAGAGAGCAAGCCAGGGAGGGGCAGAGAGAGAGGAAGACACAGAATCTGAAGCAGGCTCCAGGCTCTGAGCTGTCAGCACGAAGCCTGATTCTGGGCTCCAACCCAGGATCAGTGAGATCATGACCTGAGCTGAGGTTGGATGCTTAACCAGCTGAGCCACCCAGGTGCCCCCATTCTGATACAGTCTTAAAGCTATGTAGACTTTAAAGAGACAAGAGTTAAAAAGACATGTTCAGAATAACGGAAAGGAGAGCTGTCAATATCTGTGGCTGTAAGAGCCCATTACAGCTCAAGAATAAACACAAGGTCAAAACGTATTTCTTTTGACTGGCTCTTGTGGGCTGTAAGAAATGTTTTCTTGCCGCGAAAGCAATTACTGAGCACTTTAAAAATCTCTTCCTAGGTCCTAAAAAGTGTTGTGTCCAAACACACATGAAGAAGACACCCGTCTTTTTAAGATATATGGACAGTTGCTTATTTAACATGAACAAATGATTTTTCAGTGGCTGGGGCATAGATTAAATTTTGCTAGAGCTAAAGTATCTGGTTCAAGACCTGGCCTTTAGAATCATTCATTTCAGAAACTGTTCTTATCTATAACAAGGAAACAAAAGAGCCTGGCAGTCAGAGATAATTTTGATTTTTTTAAAATTTTCAAGTGTGTATTCATCATATCTTCTGTTGATCCTAAAGGAGAGAGGAGTCTCAAAAGAATCACGTTTTTAAATCATGGTGGAGTTTTGACATAAACCAACTGCAGACTGTAAGCTGAATACATGGCATCTGCCTATAGTTTACTGTATGTAGGGAACTGCCAGCATGTTCATGACCAATTATTACATTGGTAACAGCTCGCAAGTGTTTCCTTGCTACTTTAAAGTTTTGTTTTATTTTTGAGAGAGAGAGAGAGAGAGAGAGAGAGAGAGAGAGAGAATGAGCGGGGGAGGGGCAGAAAGAGGGGAACAAAAAATCCAAAGCAGGCTCCACGCCAACAGCAGAGAGCCATGCGGCCCTTAAACCCACAAACCACGAGATCATGACCTGAGCTGGTCAGATGCACAAGTGACTGAGCTACTCCGACACCCTAGCTACTTTAAAACTCATGTCTCTAGTTTAAACCTATTTCTTTCACCTGCTCTTTCATCTCTCCCTCCCTGCCTTCTTTCCATTCATCCATCTGTCCAACTAGGAAGGTGAAAATGTACCAACTTAGGACATTTTATGTTAGAAAGGGCATACTGACAATAAAATTGCTAACTGATACCTGCTCATCTACTGCTGTGGTTAAATAACCACTGAAAAGTTGGGTTTTGTTTTTTGTTTTGTGTGTGTGTGTTCTGGTAAAATAGTAGGCCAGACAGACTGGTAAACCCTGTCAGTTAAATACATATTTGGATTGTCTTTTAAAGGCATGAGTTTATTTGTAAATGGTCCTCACGATTCCAGTCAACTCATGAAGACTAGTACATGGTCTAAACCATGCTTTCAAAAATTTAGGGCACTTATTATTTATTTCTGATTAGATAGTCTCTCAATCTCTAAATATTGTCTCTCAATTTATGAATATCTCTATGTTCCTGTTAAAACAAAACCTAAATTACTGTGTGCATAAGGAGAGGAAAAGCAACATGAGTACACAGAGATGATTGGATTTTGAAGTCTGTAATTATTTTCTTACCATATCCTTCATCACCCCCCACCAGAATCAATATGCTGAAAAGTGTCTTGTAAGTTTCTTTTTTTGCCAGTTAAAGTCAGACTAGCTTTCTCCTCCTGGGAACCTCTGCTTCCTAGAAGATAGAAGAATTGGATACTCAGTCATCTCATCCAGGCACTGGGGGGAAAGTATTACTAAGGAGATGCGGTGTTAAAGGCCAACTAGCCAAGTACATCAAAGGTAAAGCTATGCCCAATCATCACTGGTTCCAGGAAGTCCTTGCTGTTTTTCCATCGTAACTGTGTTGTCATTAATGCCTGAAGAGATGGAATAATAAAATTTATTCAATCACAACTGATACAATGAAGTGTCTTAGCACATGTGCTGAAGATTCCTAGACATCCTCCAAAATGTGCTGGGATCTTATAGAGTAATAGAGTGGCCTCAGAGCCGCTAGCCAGATGGGAACTACATTTCCCAGCTGGCTTTGCAGTTAGGTATAGTCATGTGAGTAGTTTTTAATCACTAGAATTGGGTATAGAAATGGTTTATACCACTTTTATGCCAAAACCTTTCAAAAGGAGTTGAACTGCCTTAACCTACTTTTCCTCGCTTTGCTCCCTGGAATGTCGGTAAGAAGACAGACCTCAGGGGCACCTGGGTGACTCAGTTGATTAAGCGTCTGATTTCAGCTCAGGTCATGATCTCACAGTTCATGAGTTCGAGCCCGCTCATCTGGCTCTGTGCTGACAGCTCAGAGCCTGGAGCCTATTTCGGATTCTGTGTCTTCCTTTCTCTCTGCCCCTACCCCACTCACTCTCTGTCTCTCTCTCAAAAATAAACATAATTTAAAAAAGAAGAAGAAGAAGAAGAGTGACCTCAGAAGGAGATCTACTGAAGATGACAGAACCAGTTTTCGTTTGGACTCCTGAATAACTGAGGATAATGATTCTTCTACCTGTCATGCCACAATGGATGATTACACGAGAGAAATAACCTACGTTACTGAATGTTTCAGTCTTTTTGTTAAAGCAACTAGCATTGCATGTACTATAACTTCAAGCAAGTGGACTGTGTAGAAGAATCCATAAACACTGACAACACCTGATGCTGATGAAGGACTCTCATTCATTGCTGATGGGGATGCAATACAGTGACTCTGAAAAAAGTATTTATTTATTTGTTTATTTTAAGAGAGAAATTGCGAGTGTGAGAGGGACAGAAAGAGAAGGATATAGAGCAGGTTCCACAGTCAGTGCAGAGCCCAAGGTGGGGCTCGAACCCATGAAACTGTGAGATCATGACCTAAGCCTAAATCAAGAGACAGGCACGTAACCAACCGGGTCACCCAGGTGCCCCAGTACAGTGATTTTGGAGGGCAGTTTGGTAGTTTCTTACAAAACGAAACATACTCTCACCCTACAAAATGGCTCTCCTTTCTATTTACCCAAATGAGCTGAAAACATATACCCACACAAAAACCTGCATCTGGATGTTTATAGCAGCCTTAGTCATAAAGGTCAAAACTTATGTAGTTAAAATTAACATAACCAGCATTGCTCATCAGCTGTAAGAAATGTACCTTATTAATACAAGATATAAGTGATAGGGAAATGGTGGGAGTAGGGAATGATTTGGGAGTATATGGAACTCTATACTTTGTGCTTATTTTTCCCATAAACATAAATATTTTCTTAAAGAAAGTATAATAGGGGAACCTGGGTGGCTCAGTCAATTAAGCCTCTGACTTTAGCTCATGTCACAGTTTGTGGGTTTGAGCCCCACATTGGGCTCTGTGCTGACAGCTAAGAGCCTGGAAACTGCTTTGGATTCCGTGTCTCCTTCTCTCTCTGCCCCTCCCCAGCTCGTGCTCTGTCTCTTTCTCTCTCTCTCTCAAAAATGAAAAAAAAAAAACACATACAAAAAATTTTTAAGTATAATAAATAGGAGTCTATGCTTCCTTTTCATCATGAATGCATCTATAGTCACGTATACACACTCATACACAACAGCAGACTCGCTCATGAGATGAGGAGTGTAGCTATGGAAGTGAACTTGACAGAAAATTATGGAAATGGAACAAGATGAAATAAAAAGAGAGAGAGTGGAAGCATCACTGATGGGGCAGTGGGTGTACACAACACATCAATACTTATGCAGAAAAGAAAAAATTTGGAGCAAGATGCTCATGGCTGTTATCATTCTAACTATTATCATCTGCTCATTTGTCAGAGTACAAAACTCCTTTGGGGAACTAGACTCTGATACCATCAGATTTCTCATGACCTCTTCAACTGCAATCACTTAAGACCTACACCTGAACCTTAAACCACATACAAAAACAGTTTACCAAAGCAATATTTAAATAATATTTACCAAGTTTGATTATTTATTTATGGTATAGGCAGGTACTTCCATTTGTAAATCTCCATAATTTAATCATCCCTACTTTAAAGATAAGAAATGGTAGCTTAGAGAGTTAAATAACTTGCTCAGAGTTATCTCCTGATTTCAGAACTTGTATCTGAACCCTCGTGACTTGACCCTCAAATCCATAATCTTATTCAATGCCTAAGTTTTCCTGCTAGACTCTGGGTACCCATGTTAACAGTAACTACTGAGCTTCCAGAAAACTCCTGCCTAGCAATCCAATTTCTACTTTATATAGCATCTCTGTGGAAACCCTGAGTTTGACTTCACCAACCCCTCTGCCATTTGTGCATTGGTCATCTTGTACAAGACTAATCACTTTGGTCCTTTCTCCAAAAGACCATTTGCCTAGATCCACGGCACTAAAGGCCTATAATTGACCAGAACTAACCAGCAACTAAACAAAATCTCTGAGGCTTGCTTCAACCAAGCCTTGCCTTCATTAAGAGCTTACAAAAATTCTCCTTGGACCATTAGATGGTCCCTGCTCTCCACTAGACCCTTTATCAGATGTTCTGGTATTTCTTACAGTCATCACCATGCTCAGTATTGTGCCTAATCTTGGATATTTTGGAATCCATTTTAAACTATCCCAGCTAAGCATTGGGAAGGAAATGAAATTATCACTTTGACAACCAATGGCTTTCTATGGGGCCAAATTACATGGCAAAAGTTGTGTGAATAACCGTGGAAGAGCTCTTAATGAGGGCCTGAATAACATAGAAATGCTTGCGGGAGATAAGTGAAGAGTGCTTAGTTTGGGGAATTAACCAACCTAACAGTAAAGTAAACTTTTTAGCTCTTGACCTAGGTTTTTAGATGTATATACCATCTATTGGTTCCATGGTTCAGCCTTGCATAAAGCCCTAGGGTTAGTTCTGGATGACTTGTGTGTTTTTTTTTTTTTTTTTCATTGTGTTTTGTTTTTAGATTTGTAGTCTTCTGTTTGGTTAGTTTTCAGTCTGTACAGATGAATCTGTATAGTCTGATTTTTATTAATTCCTCTCATTTCTTAAGAGATCAGAGTGCCTGGAGCAGATGACTTGTTTTTCCTGATATGGGTCAGCAAAAATATTGCTTGAGAAGGTATCAAGACTTCTATAGAAAATATCATTTTTTCAGCAAAAGGACTTGAAATAAAAAATATGAATTCTCAAAATCATGTGAGGTTAAAATTACATTGCTGGAGTTTCATTGTGTCAAAATAACCTCAGACAATAGAAAAAGCAACTATATAAAATTTCCTACAACAAGGGGAGCTCAATAAATGCCTCTTTTTAAGTCAGGAATCTAAGACCTAGAGTTTTCATTATTTTTTAAGTGTACTTGAGAGTTTGGGTTATTTTCAATGGTTCCAATCATAAAGACAGTTTTATAACACCGGAGAAGTGGAGGAATAAATACGATTGCTCCCAAAGTGCACTGATGACATTCCTTGATATTAATCCAGCCACTATGAATGTACACTGATTCACTTCAATAGGCAAGCACGCTGTGAGTTCCAAACCACAGGTGTCCAAAGAGAATGTTAGTTCAAAGACAATAAGGGCACAAAATGGCGGCCAACAAACTAGTGACTACACGGGACACAAGTATAGTCTTAATTTAATGGAATAAGCAAAATAAACAGCATCTGAAATTTCAGCAAATCGCCTCACTTGGTGTAAAATTTCCTCCACAACAAATGTTAACAACGGATATCAACTGTGGGGTCTATTTTGCATGTTCTGAGATTCAATTTCCAACAAGATATTGGGGGAAGGGGGTTCCCTCTATCTCAGCAAACAATTCTTGGGCGCCAGCAATTCTGACACTATCTACCTGGAGATAGCACTGGATTACACAGGTTAAGAGTTCAATTCTGCAAGACTATCTGCTCTCTGCCCCACCCCCAACCCCGCACTTGAAATGCAAATGGCAAGGCGAGGTTGTCACCAGAATGACTGGCTATAAATCAGAGGTTCGCATGATCTTCTCAGGTTCAATTTGCTATAGCAGCTCACAGAGCCCGGGGAAAATTTTACTTATTAGATTAATAGTTTATTAGAAAGACTAAAATTCAGGAAGAGCCCAATGGATGAGATGCATAAGGCAAGGTATGCGTAAAGGGCTGGGAACATCCATACTCTCTCTGGGAGTGTCATTGTCCCTATGTGCACCAACCCGGAAGCTCTGGGAACTCAGTTCCCTTTGGGGTTTTATGGAGGTTTCATGATAAAGGCGTTATTGATTACATTATTGGCTATTAATGGCTGATTCAACCTCCAGCTATTCTCCTCTCCTTGGAGGTTCAGGGTAGGACTTGAAACTCTAATCCCATGGTTGTTTCTTCAGGCAACCAGCCCCCATTCTTAGGTACTTTCCAAAAGTCAACTCATTAATATAACAAAAGACACCTTTATCATTCTCAGCACTTAAGAAATTCCAAGTCTTTGGGCATCTGTGAGCCAGGAAATGTGGCAAAAGACAAAATATATATGAGAAATATATTTGAGTCCTCTGAACGACCAAATATACATTTCTTATGAATCACAATATTACACCTTTATTCTGCACTGGACCGAGAAAAGGTAATTTGAGCTAACCTTGAAATGCCATTATGTTGCTGGTGGTGTGTATATTAGTTTAGTTTAGGTACCTGCCTACCACACCTGTTATGCAACTGAGTGAATTCTTAGCTTTAAACCCCTGTAGATTAATTACTCCCTGATGCCTCAGCACTGTGAGGGTGGATCACATGATTCATCAATGAGCCAATTAATAATATTTACATAGACAAATGTTATTAGACAGTTTCCCATGCAGAGGATAAACCGTAATTACTATATGCTATATAGTTAGAGTAAGCTACAGAGAAATGTCATAGCCATGAGTCAGGCTCCCCTTCCTATACCAACTTACTTCAACTTCAACCCCTGCAGAATTTTTTTTAGGTTTATTTATTTTTGAGAGAGAGAGAGCAAATGGGGTAGAGGCAGAGAGAGAGAGGGAGAGAGAGAATCCCAAGCAGGCTCCATACTGTAGCACAGAGACCAATGCAGGGCTCATACTCACGAACCATGAGATCATTACCTGAGCTGAGATCAAGAGTCGGACACTTAACTGAGCCCCGCCAGGCACCCCAACCCCTGCAGAATTTAAAAGACACTCAGAGTTATGGGCCATAAACAGGAGTATAGGAAGCATGTGAGGTCCCTAAAAATGTTTGAAAGGGTCATTTGAAAGACGCTTTCTCACTAAATAAAAGAAACATTTAATCTTCTCTGAGAGAGGAGTATACAGCTCTTCCTGTTTTGAAAAATGAAACTTATTACTGATTTACATATGCTTACAAACTCTCAGTTGATTTACAAAGTAATAAATGTTACCTCATGATATTTTCCAGAATTTTCAAAGGAAGAATAAATTTTGTGCCTGTATTTGTGCACACAAGCAAATATTCTGTGTAATATTTAACCAATGACTATTTAGTATTTTCTGGTTTTCTGGTTTTGCTTATTAATAGCAATGGTTTCTGCTCATAATTTGAAATAGCAACACCTTGAAGAATCATAATAAAGGCATAATTTCTAGTCCAGTGCACAGATACTCTAAGAAAATGCGCTAAACATAATTTCTGTATACATTGTATGAAAAGTGTATCTGCCGCACTGCAGAAATGGCCAAGGACCAGGTTACTGATTCTTTGCTTCAATGCCTTTAATGCAAGTCATCTGCCAAAGTAATGAGGTAGGCAACAGAAAACTTACTGTTAACTTTCTGTGGCCCTTTCAAACCTTTTTCTCACACACACACACACACACACACACACACAATGTTGTGCTCTTACTTTGAACTAATACCACCTCATAAGAGATAGCATTCTTGGGATTCATGTATGTTACACTAGACTGCGGTGGTAGAAAAACAAGCTTGCCCTATCCAACATCAACCTCAGCCTAGAGCAAGACAATAACGCCTTTACTTGGTAAAGCCAAACCACTTTTATGATATGTAGCCGTTAAATTCTTTTGCAACAACTGATTTTTATTACACTCCATGGTCAAGAAGTCTAAGTAAATTCAAACATTATCTGCAACATGCATTCTTAGAAGAAAACTGACTCACTCATAAAGGTGGTTTTGAACTAGTTCTGTAAATGGATATCACAGTTTAAAATGATCAGCATGAAGAAATCACAGGCATTCAATGTAGATCATAGCAACACAAAATGATAATGAAGAAATTAATTTTTATAGTAACATAAATATATGAACTGTTAAAGAAAAAATATGGATATGGAATTCATTGCAATGTTAGAAAATAGGACAGAAAACAGAAATTTTTTTCTCTGAGGGCGCCTGGTTGGCTCAGTCAGTTAAGCATCCAACTCTTGGTTTTGGCTCAGGGCACAATCTCAGGGTTTCATGAATTCGAGCCCCATGTCAGGCTCCGCACTGACAGTGTGGAGCCTGCTTGGGGTTCTGTCTCCTTCTCTCCCTGCCCCTACCCCACTTGCACTGTCTCTGTCTCTCTCAAAATAAATAAACTTAAAAGTATTTTTAAAATTTGAAAGAAATTTTTTCTCTAATAATTGTGGCTGGCTGGGTCCTTGACTTTTCCATTATTTGCCTACTGCCACTTGCTCCTGTCATACTTAATTTCTCCCTTTTATCCATGCAGAACTTTCCTGTGTGTGAGAAGGAGGAATACCTTCAACTCTCTAAGAAAAATCCCATTTCCGACTCTAATATACCAATTTTACATCCTGTCTGCCACAGCTTAAGACTGGGCAGGACCTTTAATGAATTGTTTCCTCTCCAGAAGGCAGTGTCTGCTATGCTGACACTTCAGAAAACAGCTTCTGGTATATTCATGGCTCCTTAACCCTGAACTCAAAAGGCAAACTTCTAATCTGAAAATGACCAACTAGCCCAGAGGACCTGTGGTCCTTTATGAGACACTAGGCAGTTGTCCAGGCCTAGGTGGGACCTGCTGTAACATTTGAACCCCCCTCTTACAGACTGCCCATGAATTTCCAGGAAAAACTGAGAATCAAGTTTGTGTTTAAAAACCCTACTGTTAATTGAATAATGTAAACATGTTATTATTCCTGCTCTCTGATACCATTCAACACACTGCCATTTCCCAAGTTACGGTAGTTCATTAGCTGCATAAAAGCAGTTCTACTGGTATAAATTTTTTAAGATAAGTTCACCTCTCTCAAGGAGCAAATGAAAAGGGCAAAGCATGACACTTTTTCTCATTTTATAATGGGAAATTTATTCAGGACTTTTTTTCCCCATTTATCATGGAAGACACATTACAATTAAATGCCTTCATTTGCACATAAGTAGCCTACAAATGCTTTTTTTCTTAATTTCCTAGGTATTTACAGTGTGTATCTCTCTAATTATTTTATGCTTCAATTTTATTCTCTTCAACCATTAAGCGCTCTGACTCAGAAGCTGCACTAAGAGCGTCAGTAATGACAAAAGATCTTGCGCAGAATGATTTTCATTAAATCCTGAACAGGTAAGCAAAAATCAAAGTAAGAGAAGAATCTAAATTGTCAAAAAAAATTATGTATTTCAACTCCTTGATTATCAATATACTGAATAATAATAACCATTTTTATGAAAATGTCATCAGAAAATAGGAAACTAAAAATTATGGGAAAGATGTCTATTTTTCAATGATCTATTAGGTCTTTCATTGAAAATGACATACTCATTTTCCTCAGAAGTGAAAAATCCTATCACCTAAATATTTTGGAAGCCTATGTACACATGTTCCATTATAATCCTGCCTTCTCCTTTTATTTACGTGGTTGGATTTGCTTCTGGAATTAAACAGAAATTGTTATGGTATTTTTCATCCTGCTAATAAACAGTATCTTTGTGGTTGCCGCTTAGAAGCCTGGAGTAAAAATATAATTCTTTTTTGATTTATTTATCTTCGTAGCAAAAGTATTTTCATTTCACCGGTTGTCCAGTTAAATTAGGTGTACCAATCACTGTGCAATATAAAGAAGTAGGCTGAGAACTTGGACATGTGAGGTCTAGTGCAAGTCTCTTTGATCTTGAACAAGGCTAATAACTTCTCTGGATTCTCATATTCTGAAAAGCTTTATATAAATATGAGTATTGTTATTACTATATATTTAGCTATAAAGCTAGAGTATTGAACTAAATGATCTCTGAGGTTATTTCTATGTTAAAGTCTATGATCACTTATGGAAATATAAACAGTACTGATTTCTATTATTTCTATTTATGTCAAACATGAGCATAAACAAGAACTACCTTATACAAATCACTAAATAGACAACATATTCCATATCACAGAGAATATTCTGAATATTAATATTCAACCTGAGTACACAGTCTGATTTGAATTTTTTCTTGATTATAAGAAGATGAAGGTTATTTCCATAGGTCACTTAAAAGGTAATTTTCCCCAGATTTTCAATAAGGGCATGAATTTTACTCATGGTTTGAACTCCAGGTCAACTCTCTGAAAGTAATGAGTAGAAAAACAGATTTAAAAGAAAAAACTTTAAATTCTTTATTTTATATAAAGTTAAGTTTTTCTTGCAGGGCTGTCCCTTGTTTTTTAATTGAGCCTCTACCATCTGATTGGTGGTTTGCAGAGAGAGAAGAGAATAGAAGATACTAAGCAGGCTTCATACTCACAGCAGAGAGTACAATGTGGGGCTCAAACCCCTGAACCATGAGATCATGACCTAAGCTGAAGATGGATGCTCAAATGACTGACCCACCCAGGCATCCCAACTTCAAGTCATATTTTTATTTTTTACCAAGCTGTATTTCTAAAATGGTAATGAAATGTGTGTGACAAACTACTACACATTTCAGACAGAATCTTGTACAAAGTTCATGAATGTATAAGGAGTCAGTGATACTGAAGAAAGAGGACTTTTGTAGGGAAAGATCTTTCGTAGTGCCTGGCCGCTAATTTCCCTCCGGTGAGCTATGAAAGACTTACGGGAATTATTGAGAGATCTTGGCTCTGTATTTTAGGAAATTCTGAGGGTTAAGGAAAAGTCTGACTATATGAAAATTAAAGCAGCTAAGAATTTGCATTTGACTTGAAAACAGGAATATCTAGACAAGAAGACACCAGCTGACTAGTGCCTCCAGTGATAGGGTCAGGATTATATGGTCTGTATTGCAATCAATTTCCTGCTGCACTGGAGTCAATTTGGAGTTAGTCCGATGTAGGTATCTCTCTGGTGGGAGAGATGAAGATCATAGGATGAGTAAAACAGCAAAAGATCTCAGCAGCAACAACCCATATGTTTACTGCCAAACACCAAGGGATGGAAAATTAACCCAAAGATAACACAGGGAATTGAGTCACATACAGTGCCAGCCATCTACTCAAGGGGCCTCTAAGGAACTCATGAAAATTCTGTGAACATACCCCAAGAAAAAGGTCATTATTAATTATCCTCAAAGCCAGCTAAGAACTTCAGCTTTAACTGTCTTGGAAGCCAAATTTAGTGGTTTCGTCAATACCTTGAATGTTACATTCTAAAAATTAAGTTGAAACTGTGTTTGCAACTTGAAGTGGTATTAGGACTGACATATTTATTATCTAGAAGGGAGAAAAAGTCATCAGATCAGCTAGAGTTGCCATCTAGGGGCAAGGGGAGGGAATTAGCTCACTGAACCCAGCTTTAAAGACAGTAAAAAATAATAATAAAATTATATTTTGACTATTTATGAGCAGTGCTTGTCCAAGGCCCTGCCCATTATCTCAATTCCACACCTCTTGATATACTTCTAACAAAACAAAACAAAACAAAACCTCCACCATTTATCGCAAATAATTTGAAAGCCAATTTGTAAATCATCATGACATGAAAAGACATTCTAAATATCTAAAGTTCATCAAATTTACCCTTATGGGAGCATTTAATATAAAATATCACTGCCAAAGAATTTTTAAATCAGGTTGTAAACTCAACAGTTAGGGTTAAATTCGTGTGCACAGACTTAAACAGAATTTCTAAAAGTTTGGAACCAGAAGACTTTTCCATGACTTAGAAGAAGGATGATATGAAAGAATCCCCTGCAAACAGTCCACTTAGCCCCAGCAAAATCAAGGAGAAGGAAAAACTTTTTTAAATAAAGTTTATTCATTTATTTTGAAAGAGAGAGAGCGCATGCGTACCACACATGTGCAAGCAGGGTCAGGGCAGAGAGAGAGAGGGAGGGAAAAATCTCAAGCAGGCTCCATGCGGGAGTCCAGGTGGGAGCCCATGGAGGGCTTCAGCTCATGAACTGAGATCATGATCTGAGTCAATGTCAAGAACCAGATCCTTAACCAACGGAGTCACCCAGGCACCCCAGGAAAAACTTCTTTAAAGGCAAAGACACTGACTCTTGGATGGAAGGTAAAAATATGGATTTGTGGTGGGAATATACACTAAACACAAAACTGCAAGGAGTAAAAGACTTCCAGCCAGAAACAAAACAAAATAAAGACATGGAAAACAGATTATTTAAGATAGAGAATGGTATGGACTGGTACTAATGAAAGTGCCTTAATTAGTCACAAGTGTGATATATTTCATTCCATTTAAATGAGACAATGAACCACTCAAACTAACAGCCAAAAATGTTTTTTTTAATGTTTATTTTATTTTTTTGAGAGAGAGGGTGTGAGCGGGGGAGGGGCAGAGAGAGAGAGAGAGAGAGAGAGAGCGAGACACAGAATCTGAAGCAGGCTTAAGGCTTTGATCTGTCAGCACAGAGCCTGACGTGGGGCTGGAACTCACAGACTGCAAGATCATGACCTGAGCCAAAGTCAGACACTTAACTGACTGAGCCACCCTAGCGCCCCAAGAATATTTTAAGCAATAAAAAAGAGTCTATATAGAAGAAAACACCATGAACTCAAGTTCTGATTTATCTTTGTTCTCCTCAAATATTTTTAGGAACACACTTTGGAAGTATGTGATGAAAATTGATGAGAAATTAAGATTTGTTATATAATGTTTAACTGCATATATACTTCTCAAAAATTTTCCCCAGAAATCTTCAGTTACATAGATCATCCCTAACTGTATCCAAAGTTAGTAAAATTAAGCCAATAATGCAATAAATGGACTCAGCACTTCACTTCACATTTAGAAAGGAACTAACATATTTTAATTGATTTTAAACAATAAAGAAGATTGAGATATCTTGGTACAAAATAAAGTGTCATATATTAAACCAAATTGAGATTCATTACCTTTTCTTTTTAAAGGCAATCTTAATGTGATTTCTATATTTTTTTCTCCTAACAACTGTAAATGGAACGAAGACAAAAAGAGAAAAGGAAAAAAAATCAAGATAATAAAGAGAAAAAGAAATCTCAAACAAAACGTTTTATGATTTTTTTTGAAAACATATTCATTGAAAAGATGATTAGCCATTTAGGGCTTGGATTAAACAAGATGCTATTTTTTAAAATTTATCTATTTATTTTGAGAGAGAAATAGAGGAAGAGAAAGAGAGAGAGAGTGAGCAAGTAGGGGAGGCTCAGAGAGAGAAGTGGGGAGAGAGAGAGAGAGAGAGAGAGAGAGAGGGAGAGAATGAATCCCAGGCAGGCTCCCCGCTGTTAATGCCAAGCTCACAAACCATGAGATCGCAACCTGAGCCAAAGGTGGACACTTAACCAACTGAGCCACCCAGGCACCCCCAAACAAGATACTATTAAGAAGAGCTTAAGGTTAAAAAGCTTACAATGACAGAACTGGAAGTTAAAGTTACACTAATTACTTGTAGGTGAACTTAGACTGTATATATTAAATAGTTTGTGATCTTAATGGAAATGAAATAAAGACCAACATCTGGTAAAATGTTAACACCTCACAAATGTTACAAAAAAGTTACCGAAATTGATTTGCCCCATTCATACACTGTTGCCTAGGATACATACACATAGACACATAAATGTTCATATGCATGTAAATACATGCGTATATACCCAGACACACATACAAGAGAGAAATATCCTGGAACTGCAGCTGTATTCACGAAGGGAAGGGACTTTCCCAGTATTTAGATAGTGTGGGTTCAGCAAGAACACTTCAGTTCTTCATCAAATCTTACCTCATATTTCTTTTAATTCCTTATTTATTAAAAGAAGCAATGTAGCTCCAATTCACTTACACTTAACTAACCAAATTTTGCTTTTTAAAATATTCTTCTAGACATGTAAGAAACACAATTTTCTCTAAGTCCTAATTTTGTTAACAATTGAAAACTACATTTTGGTATAAGAAAGCCAACTTCTATCTCACAAGGTTGGCATTCAGGTCTAAACTGAGCCGTAAGGCTGTTCAAAGAGAACGTGTATTTTTCTAGGGCCTTACTGCTGTCAAAGATATATTCTCCATTAGGCTCACCAACGATAATGCACACTTTAAAAATGCTGGAACAGATATTGAGACAACAGATTTAATGGACTACCAAAGATGTTGCAATCTAGCTGGTAAATAGCATGCATTTGAAGTTGGTAAAATATTTGGGTATGATGCACACTGATGAGCTTGCAGCCCCTGTGGAGATATCGCAATCTGTTGAGCAACACTGAGTTGGTATTTGCAAGGGAGTTTTGTTCCTCCTTTTTAAAAAATGTTAATTTTACAAACCCAAAGAGCCCTGAATCCAAACGCTTAAGTACATAAAAATAATGATTCTGTTTACAACTTTCAGCCATGAATTTCTAAATAAAATTCAAATGCATCTGTTTTCTAAAGGATATAAAGGTGTTTCCATTATTTTATGCTTATTAAGTTGCAATAGCAAACATCAAATGCTACAGTGAAGTAGCATAGCCAACTATGGGAAGTCATTCAGTAATTATTTCTGGTACAGAATATGTTTAAGACAGATTTTCCTGCCACAGACTTAATCCGTCATTCAGAATGTATAAAGTCTTAGGTGGACAGACCAGTAGCCTGTATGCCAAGTTCATCCCCAGGCCTAATTTCTTTGGCCTCCAGGGTGATCCAATATTTCAGTGGGGGGTCTACACTTAAAGGGGTACCTGCCTGCCTCAGGCCATGGTCTCACAATTTGGTTCATGAGTTCGAGCTCCACATCGGGCTCGCTCACTGGTGTCAGTGCAGAGCCTGCTTCAGATCCTCTGTCCCCCCTCTCTCTGCCCTTCCTCAACTTATGCTCTCTCTAAAAAATAAACATTTTTTAAAAGAGTCAAAAAAATTGGAAGATTGTGCATACAAAATTTTAGATTGCTAAGCTTTTTGAAAATTTGGGAGGTCTGGCCATATGTGGATTTTCATTACTTTAAACAATAAGCAGCAGAGGCTGAGCAGGGGCTCACCTTTTACATGGTCATTTACTCTCCAGTACAGTACAGTCATCACCTTGACCTACTGTCTTTCATTATGGAGGTGAATATCAGTTACCATTTATTGTGTCTTTGGTGTTGTCTTCTATACCTTAAAATCTCCTCACTGTACTCATTTATATTGCTGTCTACTCCCTATGAGGGGTATTTAAGACCTCTGTTAAATCTCTTCCATATGACCATTTAATGTTTTCACCACTCAAAAAATCTTTAACACCAAGTGACTTGGATCATCATATATCTTATATATTTTCTCTCTTCCCCAATAAACTACAAGTACTAGGAAAATAGAGGTTATGCCTAATGAGATACGTGTATTCCCAAATTCCAAAGTATGTCCATTATGTTTGATTCTTAGAAATGTTTTGATGAGGGTGCCTGGGTGGCTCAGTCAGTTGAACATCTGACTCTTGATTTCAGCTCAGGTCATGATCCCAGGGTCGTGGGATTGAGCCCCATGTAGCGCTTCATGCTGGGCATGGAACTTGATTAAGATTCTCTCTCTCTCCCTCTTCTTCTGCCCCTCCCCAACACAGGTGCGTGCTCTCTCTCTCTCTCTAAAAATAAAAAATTAAAAAATAACAACAAAAATAAATCTTTTGGTGATAGAATGGTGGTACTCTTAGTGATGAAACTCAAATTCCTCATCAGTCATCTCTACCAAGTTTCCCAGAGTCTTGAGCTGATAGGAATGTCAACATTACCTAGAAATATGGGGACAGAAAAGGGACAAGTAGGGAAAAGTAATGCTCATTTGAGAATATAAAATACACTTAAACTATACAAAGCAATACAGTATTTAAAACACTGAAACTATATCAAATGCCTAAAATAAAATTAATTTCCTATAGCCTTAGGCCATAGACACCTGATTTACACAGGACACCTGATGAGTTACATTCCCACACTGTGCCAAATACTGAGAGTTAACTGGTACCGGATTTGCACCCCCAAACACTCTAAACAGCAACAGACAACATGTATGAAGCAAATGTCTTAAGACACTAAACAACAGGCAACACAGGTTTGTGATTCTTGAGGAAAAGACAAGACACAAAGTGGATCTTTGCAAGCATTTTTGTTTGCCACCAGCAAGCAGGGAGGCAGAGCCAAAATATACTATCAACTTACTGAGCTGAGGAAGCAGAAATCAGAGGTCACCATTTTGATTTGAGAGAAATGGTAAACCAACCAGGAGGTCATGCGAATGAGAGATCAATAGAAGAGCTCAGGAATAAGCCTGCCAACCATCTTTCTGACCACTGAACTAAATATAAGTGTGGGAAATCCAAGAAAGTCCCACAAAATTAAAAGCCAGGGGAGACTTGAGAACTTATAGAGATTTCCCATACATTCCTAAGCGCAAACACAGATTGGATAGCAGAAAGGTAAAGCACTACAGACTTAACATGTATGAGCCCAAATCAGAGGCTAAACCACATAGGTGTGGCAGATATCTCTAGGAAGGCAGGACCAAAAAAATTGAATAGAACTATCGGTATCTATATACCACTACGGGGAGGCATATTCTGCAGTTAAGTAAATGTAAGTTAGTGAAACAAACAACAACTTTCTGGAAAAAATAAAAAAGAATCCAGAGCTGCTATAACCTATTATTCACAGTGTCCAGTTCTCAAGACAAAGTAAGAAATGGGACCCATATCTGTACTAAAAAAAACAAAGCAGTCCTTAGTAACTGAACTGATCTCTGCTTCCTCAGCTCGGCAACACCACTTTGGATGAGACTATGAAGCAGCTACTCTAAATATGTTCAAAGAACGTGCTATCAGAGACTCAACAAATAGGGGATATAACAGAAACTGAAACTAAACAAAGAACCAAAGGAAAGTTGAAGGGATTAAAATATAAGTGAAGTGAAAGTTTCACTAGATGGGCCCCACGATAGATTTCAGATGTCAGCAGCAGAAAACAGTGAATGCCAGTAAAACTCATTATAATTGTCCTATCCCCAAACAATGAAAGAATCTTGAAAGCAGCAAGAAAAGAAAGCACCACACATCATATACAGAGGAATGACAATGATTACTGGTCAACTTCTAAATAGAAACATGGTAGACAAAAAGGCACAGATAATATACTCAGTGTTTTGTAAGAAGAAACTATGAACCAAGAGTGATATATCTAGTGAAACTACCCTTTAAAAATAAAAGAGAAACATTCCTAAAAATACCTATTTATACATGTTTTTGTGTATATATATTTTCTTCTCCTCTGCTTTTAATAATCTGTTTTTAATAAATACATGACTTTTTAAAGCTCAACTATAACACTGTATTATCCTGTTCATAACATATAAATGAGAGAGAAAATTGAGCTACACTTTGGTGAGATATTTTACTGGAATTAAATGAGTATTAATATGAAGAGAGTAGAAATAATTTAAATACATATATTAAAATGCCTAGAGTAACAACTAATCTGTTAGTTTTTTTAAATATTAAAAAACTGTTAATTGTTAAAGAGATTAATATAATATACTAATAATATCATTTAAAACATATTTAATAAAAATGCTTCTAAGTTTAATTTATCTTTAGTTTTTAATAAAATGGTTCAATAAAATTTCTTTAAAACAAATTAGTTAAATAGAAGATAGATATGAGACAAATAGGAAAATAAAAAGCAACATGGCAAATCTAGTCTGAACCATATCAATAATTACCTTAATGTGAATTGATTAAACATTCAAATTATAAGTCAGAGATTGTCAGACTAGATTTAAAAAAAAAAGGAATATCCAAACAATCTACAAGATATGGACTTTAAACTCAAATACAAATTCAACTCAAATGCAATTATAATACAAATAGGTTGAAAGTAAAAGGATAGAAAAAAACAGGTGAAACAAACAACAACCAATGAAGATGTGAAGTGGCAATCGCAAAAAAACAAGGACTATTACTAGGTACAAAGAGGGCCATTTTATAATACATTCTGTAAGATATATATGTGTGTGTATCTCATTATAAAATTATATATATATATATATATATGTGTGTGTGTGTGTGTATGTATATACATACAGAGAGAGAGAGAGAATAACATTCATAAAAGTATATGCACCTACCAACAAAAGCCAAAACCCAAGAAGTAAAACTTAAAGAATGAAAAATGGGACAGACAATGCAATAATTATTGCAATTAAATAGTTGCAAGAATTCTCTTTCAATAATTGATAGAACAAGTAGACATTCAGTAGGGATATAGAATTAAATAATTCTGTGTACCCAATATGACCTAACTAACATTTACAGAACACTCTACTTGACAATGACAGGATACAGTTTTTTCAATTATAAATAAAAATGTAGGATATGTGAGGATAAATTACACATTAGAGTATAGAAAGACCCTCAATATATTTAAGAAAATTGCAATCATATAAAGTATTTTTGTGACATACTACCATTTAATTAGTAAATTAAAAACAGAAGTCCTAAGAAATTCTAACCTATAGGAAATAAACAAATTTGTGTTTCCAAGTAATCTATGGTTCAAAGAAAAAATTAGACAAGCCATTATGGAAAAAATGTGAAGCTTCCTCAAAAAATTCAAACAAGAGCTACCATGCAATCCAACAATCTTACTACTGGGTATATATCAAAAAGAAATAAAATCACTATCTTGAATAAATATCTGCACTCTCATGTTAACTGCAGCATCATTTGCAATAGGCAAGACATGGAAACAATCTAAATGTTGACAGATAAATGGATAAAGAAATTGTGGAACATATATACAATAGAATATTATTCACCCATGAAAAAGGAAGGAATCCTGCCATTTCAAACAACACAGATAAACCTGGAGGACATTATACAAAGTGAACTAAGCCAGAGAGTTAAAAATTTATACCATTAATAATGGGTCAAAAGATTGAATACTATTGATATCATAATTTCATGTAAATTGATAGAGTCAATGTAACTTCAAACTAAATTCTAGCAGGATTTTTTTGTAAAAATTAAAAACAAAGTTCTAAAATGTATATGGAAAGCCAAAATTTCAAGAATAGATAAAATAATTTTGAAAAAGGAAAGTGAGAGGACTTACATTGCTGATGTCAAAACCATTATAAAGGTAGAATTATCCAAACAGTATGGTATTGGCTTAAGGAAAGACATATAAATCAATGGAAGGGAACAGTAAGTTCCTGGGTAGACCCACACATACATAATCCATAATTTTTATTTTCTGTTTTTATATTTTTATTTTATTATTTTTTAGAAGGAGTGAGACAGAGAGAAAGAGTATGCATGAGCAGTGGAGCTGCAGATAGAGAGGGAGAGAGAGAATCTTAAACAGACTCCATGATCAGCACAGAGCCCAACATGGGACTCAATTCCACAAATGTGAGGTCATGACCTGAGCTTAAATCAAGAGTCAGAGTCAGACACTTATCTGATTGAATCACCCAGGTGCCCCCAAGATCAATAATTTTTAAAAGAGGGGCCAAGGTAATTCAATGGGAAACAAAAGTATTTTCAATAAATGGTGCTGGAACAACTAGATATTCATGTGCAAAAACCAAGCAGAGAAAGCAAAAAAAAATTTTTAATTTTAAAACACAACCAAAAATATCTTTAAAATGGATCACAGACTTAGGTGTAAAGAAACCTTAGTGGAAAACTGTATGACTTAGTAAGGCGAAGACTTGTCATGTAGTAACAAAATGTATGAATTTTTAAAATATTTGACGTAATTCAGTTTTTTCAAAATTAAAATTTTGTTCTTGAAAAGGCACTATTAACAAAATGAAGACATGGGCCACTGCCTGACTGTAAATATTTTCCAAAAAAGATATTCAAATGAAATATTTTATCCATGAAGAGACCACATATGACTGAATAGTAAGAAGACCCATAGTACCATTAAAAACCAGACATATGATCTGAATAGATACCTCACTAAAGAAGACATACAAAGAGCAAAAAAAGCACATGAAAATATACTCGACACCATGAGTCACTGGGGATATGTGAATTAAAATCACAATAAGACATCACTATAACTTATGAGAATGGCCAAAATTAAAAAGCCTAAAGTCAAATGTTGGCAAAGATGGAGAAAAACGGTTACACTCATACAATGATGTCTGCAACATAAATGATGGAGTCACTTTGGAAAATACTCGAGGATCTTTATTTAAAGTCAAACAAACACCTAACATACAACCCAACAATTCCACTCGTGGGTACCTACCCAAGAGAAATGAAAAGATATATGTCTAAATGATGTTGTATAAGTGAGTATTCACGGCAGAAATAGAGATAATTGTAAAAAACTGCAAGTAATCCAAATGTCCACCAGCCAGTGAACAAGCTATGGTTCATCCAAACAATAGAAAATACTACTCACTAATAGAAAATAATCAAAGAGTGATGCACATAACAGCATGTAAGAATCTCAAAATCATCATGTTAAGTAAAGGAATCAGACACTAAAAAACCACATATGATTTGATTCCATATATATAAACTTTCTGGAAGTGGCAAAATTATAGTGATAGAAAACAAATCAGTGGTTGTTTGAGATCAGGAGTGGGAGAAGGGGAGGACTGGCTCAGGAGAAAAGTTTGTATGTTGACAGCAATATTTCAAATTTGGATAGCTCCCTTACTGGGTATATTTACTAAAATTTACTGTAACATAAGATGGGTGATTTTTATAGTTTAAATTATGCTTCAAAGAAACTTTTAAAAAACTCATATGGAAGATATTGATAATCAACATTTAATAAGAGAGTTTTAAAATATAGGAAGTATATACTGACAGATTTTAATAGAGAAACAGACAAAACCACAATCATAATCAGAGGTATTAACAAGCCTTCATACTGACAGACCCGGTAGACCAAAAGATGAGTAAAGATATACAAGATTTCATGGGGATGTTGATTCCATAGTCTTTAAATATGTTACACTGAGTTGTAGACTCAAGAACTGTTTATTTCACTATATTATTTATCATGGCAATGGAAACCTGAACTGTCCGATAATGCAATGGAAAGACGACCAAAATAACAGGACAAAATGATTAGTAAATAGGGTAGTCAATGATAAAGTGTAACATCACAACAGAAGAACAGAGGCTCCTGGGTGGCTCAGTCAGCTGGGCATCCACTTTGGCTCAGGTCATGATCTCACATCTCATGAGTTCAAGCCCCAGGTCAGTCTCTGTGTTGACAGCTCAGAGCCTGGTGCCTGCTTCAGATTTCGTGTCTATCTCTCTCTCTCTGCTCCATCCCCACTCACACTCTGTCTCTGTCTCCTTCAAAAATAATAAACTTTAGGAAAAAAAGTAAAAAAAAAAAAAAAAAACACAGCAGAGCAAATGAAACCTACATAAGTACTCAAAATTTTCTGAGATACTTTTATAACAACCATAAAATATCCATATAGTCTAAGTTATTCAGGCATTAACAAAATTTCTAAGACTGAAAATGTTTATTTAGAAAAGATTTCTATGAAAGGTGATAGATTTAACTCAAAAGTAACCCAAAACTTTGCTACTGATTGATACCAAATGATAAACTGAAAAACAAGTATTTGAATATTGCAAAATATCAGTGTTTTTTCTTTTAATGTTCTATTTATTTTTGAGATAGAGAGCACAAGCAAGGAAAGGATGGGGGGGCGGGGCACAGAAGGTCTGAATGGGCTCTCCGCTAAGAGCAACAAGCCCAAAGCAGGGCTCAAACTCAAACTGCAAGAGCAGAATCTGAGCCAAAGTTCAGACACTAACTGGCTGAGCCACCCAGGTGCCCTTCAGTGTCTTTAATATGTAAAGAACTCTTTAAAAAATCAAGGAAGAAAAAAATCAACAACCCCAATAAAAACCGGAAATAAGATGATATACAATCTCAAACAGAAAAAGAACGAACTATTGAGCAGTAAACACATGAAAAGATATTCATCTCCAGAATAATCAAAAAATAAAATTAGAAATTATTGCGTGCTCCTGAAATAGTTAATATGTCATTCATATATATATATATATATATATGTTACATTTATGTTTCTTTATATATTTATAAATTTGTCATTTACACATTTACAAACTACATATTTATATTTGTAAAACATATATATATATATGTATATATAATTATCTACATTTTTTAAAGAAGTACATTTAAGTGGCCAGTGTGTCTGTCAGAGTTGTGGCAGGAAAAGGCAGTGTTGGGAAACAGGATAATTGAAAAGAGTTTAATAGAGACCATTTAGAAAAGGTATGGGCAGAGCTTAAGGAGACCAATAGAGAAAAAACATCCCTACAATAGGAACAGCGGGAGCCACTGTCACATCTAGGCTGGTAGGAGCAAAGGAAGTGAGCAGTTGCTAAAATCTCCAGGGAAAAAGGAGGGCTATGTGACAGGGGCCAACCGCCAGGACCCCTGGCCTTTATTCCACACCCATTAGCCATCCAGCCAAAAGAAATTGAAGGGAATAAGCACTTCACTTCACTTTCCTCCTTCCGAATGATCTGCAGTGGATGCTACCTTTAGCTGAATTCAGATGAAGCCAGAGGGGAGAGGACATCCCACAGAAGTCAGATACCCAGGGCAAAAAGTTGTGGGAAAAAAGGAGCAGACAGAGATGAGCAAACATCGCATACCCTGCATAGGCATGCACCTGCAAGAAGGGGGAAGGGTTGGTGTGGTTTTCAAAATCTGTCACAAGGTCATGCGCCTCGGGGCACCTGGGTGGCTCAGTTGGAGCTTCTGACTTCAGCTCAGGTCATGATCTCAGGGTTCGTGAGTTGGAGTCCCGCATCTGTTTCTGTGCTGACAGTTCAGAGCCTGGAGCCTGCTTCCGACTCTGTGTTTCCCTCTCTCTGCCCCTCCCCTGCTCATGCTCTGTCTCTCTCTCCTTCTTTCTCTCTCAAAAGTAAATAAACATTTAAAAATTTTGTAAATAAGAACCTCAAAAATATTCTCTTTGGCTTAGAGTTTCTATTTCTAGGATCTTTTCTTAAGGAAAGAATGTGCATAACAATCTCTACACAATAAAACTTACTGCAGGTTTATTATAAAATATTTGAAATAATATGTCAACATTAAGTAAAAAACACATCATTAAATATTATGCACATTCTATAGAAATTATCTAATGACAGGGAAAATGTTTTCAAAAATAGTGAAGTTTAAAAGGCAAGAAACAGGGGCGCCTGGGTGGCTCAGTCAGTTAAGCATCCAAATTCAGCTCAGGTCATGATCTCATGGTTCGTGGGTTCGAGCCCCACGTCAGGCTCTGTGCTGACAGCTAGTTCAGAGCCTGGAGTCTGTCTTTGGATTCTGTGTCTTCTTCTCTGTCTGACCCTCCCCTGCTCATGCTGTCTCTCTCTCTCTCTCTCTCTCTCTCTCTCTCTCTCTCAAAAATAAATAAAACATTAAAAAGTAAAAAAAATAAAAGGCAGGAAATAAAATTGTCTACTCAATACATGAATATACTGTAGGCAGGAGTTATGATTATTCACATTTGTATTTTCAGCATCTAAAATAGCACCTAGCAAACATAACACTTACATATGCAAACCTAAATGCATATGGAAATTTAAAGAACATATTCCAAAATGTTAACAGTGTCTCTTTCTGGATGGCATAGTCAAGAGGGTGATGTTTAATTGCTACATTATGCTTTTATTTTTTCAATTCTCTCTTTTTTTAAGATAAGAGTAAGGTCATTTAAAAAATATTTCTGAATTTTTAAAGCATCATTATAGGGACTGTGGAAAAGTCTCCAGGATCTTTTCAGGTCTGCTCTGTTTCATCCCTTTGAGGCCACTAAACCATCAGTGGGAAATCCCCTAGGGAAGTCCACAGATAAAGATTAAAAGCTCAGGAAAAAAAATAATAAAAAATCCACTTCATCCTTCCACTGGCATTGGGAGCAACAGTGGGATTTTTTACTCTTTTGGTAATACTAATTTCACGTTTCCCAGGGATGTATGGAGTCATCTTCTGTGATAAGAGTCTTAGCCAGGAGTCTTTTTTTTTTTCTGTAAAAATATGTAAAATAATTCACAAAGATGGTAGTGAACTACCTTTTATAACAGTTAAAGATTGTGATGGAACCATTATAAACACTTTCAAGGATAAAGATTAAGAATTCTAAGGGCCATAAAAACCAAGCCCAAGTTCTTCATTATTACAGATTTGGAAAAGGAAGCTCAGGGGCATTGAGCCATTTGCCCTGTTCCAATGGTGCAGACAGGACAGGAAGTCCAGTCTGCTGAAGGCTGGTTTAGTATATTACTATTTTTGGTATAGAAATACCAGTTTCCATAAAACAATTCAAATTCCCTTGCATGTCAATCTTAATGGAACAAATGGATTATTTCATAGAAAACCTGAGTTGGATTAACCATTTAGAATTATTTGGCTCTATGCATATGCTCTAATTCAAATTAATTATTGTACTTTTTTTTTTTTAGGTTGCTGGTTTCCAACTGCTCTTGGGAGTGTTTGGTTCCTTTGAAGGACCCAACAGGTCAATGGAGAGGTGTATCAATCCAGGTCCAACCAGGAGACAGAACACACTCAATGATTTAAATAGGAGACATTTTATATATTAAAAGGTGATTGCAGAGTAGCTATAAGATGCACAGAGGATGCTCACGGGTACTGTATTAATAAGAGAGAACATACAAGAAAAAAAAAAAAGAAAACTTGGAGAGGAGGTTCTGTCTCCAAGGCTGAAGATCAGCCAAAGTCACGCTTGCAGCCCAGCGGACAACAGACTTCACTGGGATGCCCAGCTCAGACCGGAACCATCACTGGGGCAAGCCTGAAACAACCACCATTACTGAGCACAGGAGAGTTACAGCTGGGGGGGGGGGGGCGGAATTCACCACTGAGTAATACAGCCACTGTACCTGCAAGAGAAGCTTTTTCATGTTATAATGTCCCTCCAACACCTCTCTACTGAGAGATCTTCACACTGTAGTCACTAAAAAGCATAGTTTAAAGGAATCCATCCATTATGGTAGTCCCTACAAAATTTATTTGGAAGCCAAAAGCACTGAAAGACATTACAGAGGAAAAGATGTAATAACCAAAGAAAATATTATAGATTTTTTTCTTAATTCATGAAATGAAATGTGGCTGGCATTTGCAAATTCTTACCATAGAACAGCTCAGACTAGTGGAGGAAAGAAGGCAGCAAGGGGGAATTCCCACAAAATTGCAACTAGCAAATGATTTGTTTGAAAAAAATAAAAGTATTGTTATGTGACAAGTTAAGTATTTTAATGGAGTTGATAAATCCACAGAAATAAAGCCTCGAAAAGAAGGAATTGTGTTTGAAGTTATATAAGAAGAAAAGTAATCATTTTCTGGCCCTCGGTTTAATACTGAAAGCTATTTATATAGTCATAGGAAACACTGTTTTCAATAAAGACTGTGTTACAATTACACCAAATTATTGGGGTGAGAGAAAAGGAGGCAGATATTAGGAGATAAACCCCATCAAATCAACCAGACTGAAGTTTACTATATAATGCTAAAAAGAAAAATCAATAGTTGTATAAGACTTTTTGTTTTAGAAAAATGAATGCAAATACCAAATGCCATAAGAAAGAGGTCAGGAGTTTCAAATATTTCAGGGATGTGGAATTAGAGGTACAAAAGGAAGTGCTGGTTATCATCACAATTATTTTAGTTTTATTTTTAAACTATGCACAGGTTTTCATTTGATGAGAATGAGCCTACTGTTATCTATAACATGATGTCTACAAAGCAAACATCATAGGATAAACACTGGAAGAAAATATTCTAAAATAGTAACAGTGATTGCTCCTGGGTAGAACAATAATACATGCCTGTCAATGGTGTCTTTATACTTTTAATATTTTCTAAAATGAATATCATCAGAAAAACTGTATAATGGATAGGGCAAGCAAAGGTTTAAGTGAAGTCATTAGATTTAGGAGAAAGTAAAGCATACAATGGGAGCAGAAGTAACATGCCATTAGGTAACCAATTTTATTAAGGGACCACTGTGAGTCTAGTGCTGGAGGTAATAAGCAAACAAAAAATAAATAAAATTTTGTCCATTCCCTTAGTCCCCTAAAATTAAATGGAAGAAATATAAATGTAGAAAATAAAAGACAGATATTAGATTTTATAATAAATTTTTAAAAATAAAATGACAATTTAACATCTTAGTTGGGGCCCCTGGGTGGCTCAGTCGGTTAAGCAATCAACTCTTGGTTTTGGCTCATATCATGATCTCAAGGTTTCATGAGTTCAAGCCCCGTATTGAGCTCTGTATTGACAGTGCAGAGGCTATTTGGGTTTCTCTATCTCCCTCTCTCTCTGCCTCTCCCCCACTTGCGCTATCACTGTCTCTCTCAAAATAAATAAATAAACTTAAAAAATTAAAAAGAAAAAGAAATTTCTATTAAAAATAAATTAAATACATAAATAAATAAAATCATAATCAACAGGAAGTTTAAAGAGCTGATACTCAAAATCACTTAAAAATAAAAACATAATTTCTTTTCTCTTACTCCTGCTCCTACTATCAAAGATAATTGGTTGTAAATAGCTCTCATATAAAATTATGAAGATTACTGTAAACTCCGTAAAAGTATTATGCAATTTACAATACAGTATCAAACAGTACTTTTCCCTAAAGATTCATCTTGTAGATTCCTAGGACATGTGCTTATCTTAATACCAGTAATAATGATGATCTTTCAGTCTTTTATAGCATCTACCACTTGGTTGAATTGGTTTCAAATATCAAGTCAAATATCAAATCTCTGTCATGTCTGCCTTTAATTCAGATGTGAATTAACTGACGTTCTAATTAAGTTTAAATGTCAGACCATTTCCTTGCATGGGCCCCTCTGAGCAACATACTCTACATGCTTTTGTAGGATTTGCAAAAGAAGGACCCTTGAAGCAAAGTTGGTTAAGACTGCTGGCTCTTTCCATTGTCTGTATACCACATATTATTTATCTTGCCATTTGCAATAATATGGATGGAGCTAGAGAGTATTATGCTAAGCAAAATAAGTCAGAGAAAGATATCATACAATTTCACTTATAAGTGGAATTTGAGAAATACAACAAATGAATATAGGGGAAGGGAAGGAAAAATAAGATAAAAACAGAGGGAGGCAAACCATAAGAGACTCTTACAGAGAACAAACTGAGGTTGCTGGAGGGGAGATGGGTTTGGGGGTGGGTTAAATGGGTGATGGGCATTAAGGAAGACACTTTTCGGGTTGAGCACTGGGTATCATATATAAGAGATGAATCACTGGGCTCTCGTCCTGAAGCCAAGACCACACTATATGTTAACTAACTTGAATTTAAATTAAAATACACAAACAAACAAAAAACATTTTAAAAAAAGACTCCTGGCTCTTTCCTTTCCATGTTACCCTCCAACACATTTCTCCATATGTAGAATCATATGTCAGGTGGCTATGAAGTTGTTGAGCTCAGAACACGAGAGTGAGAGTCTGATTTAGTTAGATTCATGCATATTGATTGCAGTTATGTCTATGTATATTTTACTTATCCTCGGCCAACTTGGGGTAGGTATGGCTTCCGGGGAATTCTCACAGCTTACTGTATTAACCCCCTCACTGTTAACTCCCAAAGGCATGGAGCAGAGGTTTTGTGGAGCAATGAACATATTCTACTAAGGTTAGCACTAAACAAGAGAGGGGGATTGAAGAAAAAAAGGTTTGAGGGGGCGCTGGGTGGCTCAGCTGGTTAAGCATCTGAGTTCAGCTCAGTTCATAATCCCACAGTTTGTGAGTTTAAGCCCTGCAACCAACTCTGTGCTGAATGCTTGGAGCCTGGAGCCTACTTCAGATTCTGTGTGTGTCTCTCTCTGCCCCTCCCTTGCTCTCTTTCTCTCTTTCAAAAATAAATAAACATTTTAAAAAAGGTTTGAAATATGTAGCATGAGAAGCTAGCCTCCAAAATCTTACATCTCATTAAAAAAAATAACTGTTCAAATAACTATCTCCCCATATTTGATAGCAATAGTACATTTTCCTGATGTTACAATAGTAAGATGTGAAACTAAAAGGAAATTTTAAGATTATCAATAAAGTAAAAACACAAATTTCAATTAGAAGGCTGAATTATCTCTACAGGTTCAGTAGAAAATCCTATTACATCATAATCATATGAAATGACAATCAAAGTTTGAAGCCAAAAATAAGTAGGAAAGAAAAAGTATAAAGTGGTATCAGGCAATTAATTAATTAAAATGTAATGATTTTCTGCTGAGTTTTGAACTTTTACTGGCTTTGCCATTTTTTTCATTTTAATTTGTTACATTTTCTCATCCTAAGTAAATGTTCCCTTCCATATCCAACTTTATATTTTATTTTATTTTACTCTAAATTTTTCTACATTGTGTAAGGTTGAGGCCTCATAAAACTAGTGACACCTGGGTTTTTAATTATTATTTCTTTTTTTAAGTTTATGTATTTATTTTGAGAGGGAGAACATGCACACAGGTGGGAGAAGAGCAGAGGAGAGGGAGAGAGAGAATTCCAACCAGGCTCCACAGCGTCAGCACAGAGCCAGATGCCAGGCTAGAACCCACGAACTATGAGAGCATGACCTGAGCTGAAGTCAAGAGTCAGACACTTAACCAACTGAGCCACCCAGGCACCCCTTTAATTATTATTTCAAACCATCTACCATGCCGTGTTGGCAATTTATAAAACAAGACTTATACACTCTGTATCAGCATCACCTTCTTATAACATTAAAGGCCTATTTTCTCTTTGTGCCCCATGTGAAATGAATTTAGATTCTCAGACAAGACAAGAAAAAATATTCAAGAAAACCAACAAAAATTGAGGGGACAAGTCAAAGAAAACGACAGAATTGGTGAGAAAAATATTCTGTACAAAGAGCCTAAATGGAAGCTGTTCACTGTTCCAATTTATTCCTCTACTTCCACCTACATTAACCTTCAAGACGTAGCTGGCCCACCTCAAAGATAAATAAATAAAATAAATAAACCTATCATGCCTATATATAAGTACTAAGCAAACACAAAGCAAAACAAAATCCTGGGAAAAAGTAAAAGAAAGGAACATACATGAAAAGTAGACGAATGATCTACAATGTAATAAGAGTATCTTAGAGAATAAAAAATGAATTCAAGGAAAGAGATGTCTATCATCTCAACTGAAATGAAAGGCATTTGGTTTCTCTGGAAAAATGAAATGAAACAAGTCTTTAAGAAAGTTATTTCAATTCACAAAAGAAATTAAATGAAGAAAGGAGATGGAAAAGAAAAACAAACATATTACAGAGGGGTATCCTGTATTACACGGATTAAATAACAGAAAAAAAAAACATAACTGAAAATAGAGGCAACGGTATGGAAACGAATAACCAGCAAATGCACTTCTTGTCCCTAAAACACAGAAGAGAAAGACTTGGAAGCAACATACCATGTGCCAGGAAAAATAAACATAGAACATGTGAGAAAACAGACCCTCAGGAAGGTGTTAAATTGGGAGAAAACACATCCTAAACAGTAGGTGTAAGACTAATCTCCCTCAGCCTTCTTTGCAAGCCCACCCAAAGCCAGAGGCAGACAGGAGTAAACAGTTCTTGGCTCAGTGTTGTCATCTGAGTGTGCAATTTGGAATTGTCGCCGCCATTTTGGGACCAAGAGTAGAGCCAAGAGGATAAATCAACATCCCCATGGTGGAAAAATCTGATGATATTTTCAGTCAACTCTGGATCACACACACATCACATCTCAATGATAATCTTTTCTTACTGCTTAAGCCACTGTGATTCAACTCTTTGGTCACTTGCTGAAAGCTGCCCGCTTAATACAAAATCAAAGTAAATATTATCAAATTCAACCATATAAAAATACTCGTGCCAGTGACACAAACCAGCATATGAAGATAAAGATAAAAGAGGTTGGAGAAGGTTTAACTGTAGTAACTTCTTTGTCTCACATAGGTAAAATTCAATAACCACAATAGAGGTTTGAAACAATATAATAATTCCACTCTCAAAATTGGGTTATTTTTTCTTTTCCTAACATTATGGGAATCTTCTGAAAACTAATATTTCCAACAGTGAAGAAATCGAATATTTTATAAAAATGTTAGCAATTTTTACGTTTCATGCCAGATATTTTCTTCTGTTAAATTCAAAATAAATTAATGTAATAACTTTAAAGAATGTAATATATACCATGAAATAATATTTTTTAAAATTGTCTTTTCGTTCTATTCTTGCATTTTTATACAGAAATATCTGAATTTGGGGCCACCAAATATTAACACTAGTTATTCCTGGGTAGTGAAAATCTGTGTTGGATTCTTCTTTCATTTTTCTACTTACCCTGAATAAAGGCAATACTCAAAAATAATAACACAAAACAAAATAAACAATAAAATGTTACAAAACAGACACAAAACAATAAAATAATAGAATTGTTAATCATAAAAAGTGAGCACCTATTTTGAACACATACTTTACACTATGTTCCATCACAGAAACATATTACAGATAGGCAATGAGATATTTTACTTCACATGTCATAGTTACACAAAATAATAGTACTTAGGGGCACCTGGGTGGCTCAGTTGGTTAAGCATCCCACTCATGATTTTGGCTCCGGACATGATCTCATAGTTTGTGAGTTCCAGCCTCCCGTTGGACGCTGCATTGACAGTGAGGAAGCTGCTTGGGATTCTCTTTCTGTTACTCTCTCCTCTCTGCCTCTCCCCTGCCCTCTTTCTCTATCTCTAAATTGATAAATTAAAAATATATATATAACACTTATAAAAATATATATCTACCTAATTTTACACCAACTATTCAAAAAAGAATATGGATGGGAGATATTGATACTGGACTTAACTACTTCAAAATTTAGGATCATCAATAATTTTAACACTTAATTTTGGAACTCACTTTTCAAGTTAATATATATTTCATATTAGGTTGTCCTAGAAACAGTATTAACATCAAAAAATTATATTTAATATTTTTAAAAAGAGGGCAAGTCATGTATGGATTAAAGGGGCAGGAGTATTCCTAAAGGAGCTCAAGAAAGCTCCCTACCTGTGACAATGTTCTGTGTGTTTCCACCTTTGTTAATGCTCACCTGGTTAGTATTTATCCTTCATGTATCACCTCAAGCAACGTCTTTAGAAAGGGTCTTTGAAATCCCTGTGTTGGACCCAATGGCTCTGTCACTGTGCCACCCTGCCTATCTCTATCCCTGTAAAAGAAATTATCTCATTACCTCAAATTATCCTTTGGGCTAGGATTCGCAAAGTAGGATCCCCAGTCCATCAGTGTCAACACCACACCACTGAGGAAGTAGTTAGAGATGCATGTTCTCAGGCTCTACCCCACACGTCCTAACTCCAGAACTCCAACAGCAAGCCCAGCAATCTGCTGGAAGGAGCTCTTAGGTGATTCTGAAGTGTGCTAGCTTGAAAGTGCAGGTCTACTGATTACCCTATGGAAGTTATCTTTTATGTGTAGGAACAGGGTCTTTTCTCATTCATTGCTGTATCCCTGAATCCTAGCCTCATGCCTGTGCCTGGACCTCAACACATGCTCCTTGAAGGCTCAGGCTAACAAAAACAGATCCTACAAATAATGGACATAATAGCTAACTTTCATCATAATGTTTCAGACATTGTATTCAGCATCTCGCATATGCTCATTCACTTAATTTCCCTAGTAGTCCCATAGGGCAGATTCTAGTTAGTGTCTCCATCAGTACACAGTAAGGAATGAGGCACAGAAAGATTAGGAAACTTGCCTGAGATACACAATCAGCAAACAGCAGAGCAAATACAAGATGTCAGTCCATCTATATTCAGAGCTGGGCCTCTAATCGCAAAATTATATAAATTCACAATTTGTGGAAATGCTCAGAATGATTACTTATTTTACTCTTCCAGTATATGAATTTGTCTGTGCTCCTTTTCATTTTCTTTTTAATAAAATTTTAATGTGTATTTGTTTTTGAGAAAGATAAAGAGTATGGTGGGGGAAGGGCAGAAAGGGAGGGTGACGCAAAGTCTGAAGCAGGCTCCAAGGCTCTGAGCTGTCAGTACAGAGCCTGACATGGGGCTGGAACTCATGAACTGTGAGATCATGACATCAGACGCTTAACCTACTGAGCCACCCAGGTGAACCACTCCTTTATTTATATAATGGTAAATATATGGCATGTGGTTCATGTACCCTTGACCTCTGGACAGCAATTAAATTCACAGTCATTTTATTCATGGATTTACTCACAGTCCTTTTAGAGACCTAGCTCAACAATTTCCTAATGAAGCTCTTGAAAATTCAGTTCCATTTTCTGGCTTACTAAAACCCGTTGTTGAGCTTTAGCTCACACCAAACTCCGATAGCTACTGAAAATGTGTTGAAAGACTTTGAATTGGTTATGAATCACTGTGCGACAAATCCGAACTCAAATGAACAGTGTGCCAAAGAAACATGTCCTCATCACATCCTTTAATAGTTACTGCTCAGAAAAAAAAATGAATGTATCTTATAAACTGCATTAATTGAAATTTGGGGTGTCAATTATAGTTCTGTAACAATATTAAAGAAAAAAAGGAAATAAGTTATCAAAGCATAAGATGGCCACTTTCATAAGACAGTTGACCTTAATGTACACATGAATATACAAGATAATTTTGAAACAAAGTTAAGACAAGATGTGCCTAGGGTTCTCAGGAGTGGCAGTTTGATGATTTCTACTCAATTTTACTTGGGGCTGTGCCTAACGTTCAGGTTCTACACACACTGAAATTTCTACATGTAACATTATGTCAATTTATTTTCATTTGAAAAAATTGCCATTACCCCCCATTTCTTAAAATGACAAAATCCCAGCAGATTAAATTGTTCACAATCTATTGCTAGAACATCTTACAGCACAACAAAGATTTAGTTGAGTAATTCAAATTACCGCGAAGCTAATTATCATTTTTATCTTCATTATGCCGGCTGACTATAGCACTTCTTAATTCCATCAATTCCTTTTGGTGCTCTGGCAAAACAGCCAGCCTGCAGGTGCTGTGACCGTGGCTCCTGGAATTCTGCCTGATCTCCATCTTTGCATGGTGACATTGCAGCCAGAAAACAGATTCGATTATGCTGAAGCTGAGCTATGGAAATACTACTCAGTCCAGTAATCTCATAACAGTGCAAAATGCCCACGAACAGCAGCAGGGTAATTGAGGGTCAGTTAGAAGTAAGTTTAATTGCATCACATGATGAGGCATTGCCCATGCCAAGAAATTAGTCAAGTGAAGAAGGAGGGAGAAAAGGGGCTCAAAAATATGCAAACTGTCAACAATATAAGGAAGAAGAAAGCAAGTGGCCAAAGGAGACAGAACCATTATTTCTCCCTTAGCTGAATGTTTAGAGGGAAAATCTTTCTAAAGACCTGTTGTCCTGTTTGCCTATCATTGTCAAAGGAAGGATTGTGGAAATATGAAAAAAAAAATGAACTTCCAATTGATTTCTATGGCAACATATGGCAATATTCCATGCATGAAGAAAAGTCACTCTATTCTGATTTCTTGACAGGTTTACTCTGTAGTTCATAGATCATCTGTCAGAGGTTATGAAGACAGAAACACAGGATGTGCACTGAATCACTAGAAGAATGAGTATATCAGTCAGCATCTGCTAATTATATGCTGTGTTTCCTACTGGGCTTCTCATTAATCTGAAGGGAGACCAGTCCTTAGACAAAACTCTCTGGATATTGTCTAGGGTTCATAGATAGAAAACAGGTACACCTAGTTTAGTCATACCAGCTCAAACGGAAGACGGACTGATCATATTTTGAACCTGGTTGCTGTGGGTAGAAACAGGCAGGACTTCAAATGAATGCAAGTGGCTGAGTATGAAATTCCCAATAATGTATCCCTTTTTTATCTAAGCTATATGATAGGTTTTCCCTTTAAAAATATGTTTCATGTATTGTGGTAGGCAGAATTCAAAACTTCCCAATCCCCTGGTATATACATCCTACCTAATACCATTCCCTTGAGTGTAGACAGGGCTTGTATTTGAATATGATAAGTTATTTTAACCTTGGTTACGTTACTAACAAGTTGGCTTCCAGTTGACCAAAATGGAAACCATCCTGGGTAGACCTGACCTCATCAGGTGAGCCCTTCAAGAGAAATACAAGTACAACTCCTCCTGGCCCAGAGGATTCAGGATCCTGGGTGGTATAGCTCTGAGGAAATGAAGTCAGCCAAAAACCATATGAACTTCCCAGGGGACCCACAGCCCCACAGGAGACCCCAATTTCAGGTGACACCTTAACTCCAGTTGGTGAGCAAATGAACCAAAACCCAGCTTGCCCAGCCCAAACTGCCAATCCACAGAAACTGTGAGGTAATATCTCTGTGTTGTTTTAAGCCACTAAGTTTGTGGTAATTTGTTACAGAGAGATAGAAAATTAACAGATTTTGTGTTCAAAACTGAGCTCTTTAAAGAGAATTTCTTACATCTTCAAATAGTTCTGCGTATGTGATGTTTTCCCCTTAGTAAATAGTATTCTCTATTCAGTTTATCTGACTGAAACTGAATTAAATTCTGGTTCTAATTCTCACTCAGTTCCATCTGTCACAGCCCAGATATCACTACAAAAGCCTGACTTTTCAGATAAACTGTAAGATCTCAACATTTCAATTCTTCTGGTTCAATTTTCATTTTTTTCATCATTACAGAAAATTCCTCCTACATTCTAAAGGAAATCTAAAAAAGACCAAGATTCTTTTTTTCAACTGATTTCATTCAGCTTTTTCTCTTTCTATTAAGGAAAAACAAATAAAACTAAGAAAACTAATAAAAAACAATTATATCCATGTTATAATTTACAGTTTATATAGTTACCTTATTTTATTTTAGAAAAAAATTTAAAATGTAGGTGTGATGTTTAAAGATGGCTATAAGGTAAAATTCAGAATTTTCAACAAAGGATTTCAAATGCAAATTGACTTACTAATAGAAAAATGGAATGAATGACTTAAGACCTGTATCTTCTATCATATCAGATAAACCCAGGAAGGAAGGAATTAAATTCAATCCAGAAATGGAAAGGCTAGTAAGAAGAATATAGATGTTTGTAGCCTTAAAAAAATGTTTAGGGGCACCTGGGTGGCTCATTCAGTTAAGTGTCCAACTCTTGATTTCAGCTCAGGTCATGATCTCATGGTTTCATGTGTTCGAGCCCCATGTCATGCTCTGTGCTGACAGTGGAGAGCCTGCTTGTGATTCTCTGTCTCCATCTCTCTCTCCTTCCCTCTCTACCCCTCCCCCACTCATGTTGTCTCTGAGTCTCTCAAAAAATAAATTAACTTACAAAAATAAAAAAGAATGTTTAGAGTACTCATAGGTAGATTTCATGAGGTTTTTTTGTACTACACAAAGAACTGTTAACTTGTATTCACTCATATTTCAGACAAACTGACAGAATAATAAAATAATCTAATACTAATCAATAATTATTGAACTCTCAAATGTGAGAATCCCTCTACTGGTAACATATTTAATCTCATAACACAACATTACGTGAATGGTGTTATTATGATATGATCTCTTCAACACCCATGCACAAAATGATAACAAAAACAAGTAGAATGGCACATAACCTATCTGGTTCCTAACTGTTGATCTCCATTGTTTTGGACAAAAAAAGTTCATAACATTGTCTAGGTGAAGGTCAAATTAGGTCAGGTCGGTGAATAGCATATCAGAGTGCAACACACTGAGAAGGAGCAGCAGCATTGGGAAAGGCAAAGACAAGCCAGGTGCTCCATGGACTTCTCTGAGTTTTCTTCTCTGTCTTATCTTGACAAAGATTCTTCCCTAATGTTCTTTACGTTGTGCTGTAGGCAGATACATACACTCAATGCCTCATTCCTGTCTTCCAGTAGGCTTTGTAATCAAATCCAAATAGTAGATTCTGCATTTCAAAGGCTTGTAATGACATGTGCTAACACATATGTATAAACATACACATGAATATTAGAAACTATGCGATACAGATTTTAAAAACATTATTAAATAATTTGGCATTCTTTTCACTTGACTGTTTTCCTCTGATGGTGCATGACCAAGGATGAAGCCAACCACAGACTACTTCCCATTGAAAATGGTTCGCCAATTTAACCCCACATCCTGGACCAGAGCTACTTCAGTGGGACTATTACTCCATAGAGTCCATCCCGTATTAATACCTACTACCTACATTCTTCTAGGGCTATATCTTCAAATGCTCAACATAACTACCGTAGTCCATGATTTTATCACTTGAAAGACTAAATAAATCATTCTGGATACAAAAACTGCTAAATCATGATAGCTGTTTTCAAATATTTTAAATACTATTATGAGAAAAAGAAATTAGGGTGTCATTGTGTGATGCCAAGAAACAGAATTAAGACAATGTGTGAAGTTGGATGGAAACATCAACAAAGCTGTCCAATATGGTACTTAATTCCGCAGAGTTCCCCAACTATGAAGGTCTTCAAACCACAGCGAGATAAGCATTTCCCAAAGGATATCCAGAGAGTCAACCAGCAGTTAACCTTGAATCTAGACACCTCTACCTTCACCAGCACATCCCAGTGTCTCAGGTATACTTAAGGACCAAATAAACATTGGATGGTTGAATGACTATAAGTAGGAAACTTTAATGTGTATAAAATGTCAATTATAATTTATATTTTCAGAATAAATAAGTGGTACACTTTTATACTTTGGACTTCCACTATTTTATACAGAGAAATAGCAGAAAAAGAAAAATCATAATGCATTGAACAGCAGATAGAAGAGATATCTCTTTATAAAATGGAAACATACAGGTCATTTTTTATTTCTAGTTGACTATATATTCTCCAGGCTATACATATAGGTAATCATTTAATAAAAGAAAGAGGGAGCTTCTGATTTGGTTTGAAAATCCTTCTCTGAAAGCCTTAACAAAAGATTGATATATAACTGGCTACAGACTTCATGAGATTTCCCTCATGATATTTCTATATGACTCTCAAATTTCTCACTCTGTCAAACCTACAATATGCTACAAAATGAAGGAGATAGTCAAGAGGCAGGCGTATCCTCATGGGGGGCAGAGGGGCCTTTCAGAATGCTTTCAAGTATTTTGAAAGTGTTTTAAAACTCAAAATATGTCTGTGACACTATTAGGATGATGGGCTATTAACTATCTTCATCATAGAAAGAGAGTGAGGTGTATTTGGACAGAGTAATTAAATGGAAAGGTCCATACAGTCTCATGCTGTTTGGAACTATTTTCTCTAACACCTCCAGTTTTCCTGGACTTGCCACAACTTCAGACATCCACATTACTTGATCTGCCAGCAAGTTGTGCACCTCTTGCCTTGTTCATCCTGCTAAGGGAATTTTCTGAGAATAAGGTATCTAAAATATGGAGCTGTCATGCACACCCACTCTCTCTGCAAGAAGCTTCTGGAAAGCCACAAGGCAATTGCCCACTCCTGTTGCTGCTTCCCCATTTAAGAGACTTGAAGATGTCTTGGCATTCATGCTGTGGAATTATGGCTAGTCTTTCTAAGATTATGACCATTTGACTGACATATATAACAATCTTTCCAGTGCAGTACAGATCATCAAGAACCTGCTTTGTCATGATCTGACAACATAGAACTGAAAGAACAAATTACATGATTTTCAACACTTTGAAGGTAAGGATAATGCAACATGTAAGCCACAGCTTCTTTTCTAACAACTGTAAAATATTTTCTGAAATACGTTAAAGGATACACAAAAATATTACAACATAAAATTGAGGTTCTTTTGTGTGATGGTAATGCCAGGTGTGGTCACATTGGAAGTAATATCATTTCATGACCACAGAAAATAAAACAAAAACTCACTGTACCTTGATCAACTGTCAGGAGAGATGATACATTAAGTGCCATCAATGACAAGTTATGAAAACTGAAAGAAGTAAATTTCAACGGCCTTATTCCTACTCTCTGAGAGCAAAAATCTCAGTCTTAAATGTACATAAAATCATAATGCTTAACTAAAGGCCAACTGTGGTTTAATCGGACAAATAGTCAATCATCTGGAGACTTTTAAAAGAAACCGATTCTGGAGGTCCTGTCCAAATGTCACTGGACTATACTCTCTGGGGATGTAGTCTAACAATCTGTATTTTTGGAATGCAAACTCATTTGGTTCTATTGTTATTCACCTTCAGAAGCCAAATCAAGTGGATGTTATGGTTTGTTGCTCAGATTCTCCATTCATGAAGAGTCAACCATCCCACAGCTACTACCTCCCTGAGTAAGTACAGCCCACATCCAATGACTGGTTGATGCCGTAGGACAAAGACCTTATATGCATAAGTTTATGTGGAACAACTGAAGGAATAACAACAGAAGAGCTTCCTTTGAGCTTGGATATTTCTCCCACTCTTTCAGGATGTTATTCCCAGGAGCACTCCTCAAAATATTCCCAGGAGCACTCCTCAAAACACACACATATTTACATGTTCTTTAGCTCTGTTCAGTGAAAGAATGAAAGAAGGAAAAAAGGAGAAAAGGAGAGAAAGAAAGAAAAAAAGAAAGGAAGAAAGAAAGAAAGAAATCTTGCCATGTACAACAATGTGGACCCAGCCAGAGAGTATTATGACAAGCAACTTAAGTCAGTCAGAGAAGACAAATACTGTATGATTTCACTCATATGTGAAATTTAAGAAACAACTGGGCATAAGTAAAAAAAAAAAAAAATTGAGAGGCAGGCATGCCAAGAAAGAGACTCTCAACTCTAGAGAACAAACTGGTGGTTACTTGATGGAAGGTGGATGGGAGATGGGTTAAATAGGTGATGGGTATGAAGGAGTGCACTTCTTATCATGAACACCTGGTGTGGTGTGGAAGTGTTGAATAACTATATTGTACACCTGAAACTAACATAACACTAGATGTTAACTAACTGGAATTTAAATAAAATTAAAATAAATTTAATTATTTAAATTATGTTAATAATTTAAAAACTTAAAAGAAAACAGTCAAGTAGGGGGACTTCAAGGTGGAAGCATCAGCTCTCAGCCCTGGGCCTCCCAAGAGAATAGAATTCAACAAAAAGGAAATGGTTGAATTCACCTCCAGGCAAGCACTTTAAAATGCAAGTTTAATACTCTCTAGCACCTTGGACAGAGCATATTCTTGTAGCCAGACAGTCTTATATTAATTAATGATTACTGGCGTACTAGGCAATTATATACAAGTAGATATAAATGACTTTATTTTGAGGAAGGAGAAACTCTATATCCTTTACAAGATTATTCTTCTGAGAAGCTTAGAATACTTTCAGATGTTTTGCTCATCACTGCATCCCTTGGTGGGGTGCAAATGCAACTAAACAGAAATTACCTCCATCATTTTTTGTTTTTAAAGATTTATTTTATTTTTAAAGAGAGAGAGAGCATGAACATGGAATAAGGGAAGAGGGAGAGAGAGAGACAGAGACAGAGAGAGAGAGAGAGAGAGAATGAATTCCAAGCAGGCTTCACACTCAGTATGGAGGTAGGCACGGGGCTCGATCCCATGACCCTGGGATCGTGACCTAAGCCAAAATCAAGAGTTGGACACTCAACTGACTGAGCCAACCAGTCAGCCACCAACTTCCCAATCACTTTTAAAGTGAGATGACTTTTGACCCCTTTTCCAAAACATTCATGTATTATATTATTTTTTCTTTTTCACAATCATCTTTTTCTTCTTAAAATAAGTGTATTTTTCCATCACACCATTTAGGGATTAGTTATCTAGTCTGTGTTCAGGGAAATAGAATAACCACAACTGGGAAGTAAGACAAAAGAAGAGTTGTATTTTTTTAAATGTTATACTAGAATATTTCCGACAAGACTGCCTGAGGTTCATCTGATTCTCTCATGGAAGAGAATTTTGATTTACTATTCCAATTGATCAGAGCTTACATGTCTTATAACCGTAAATGAGAAAGTGATTTATAGAAAATGAACAAGGGGTGATTTTTTTTCTGTTTGAGAGGGAAGATATCCCCAAAGGTTACAGCTTATTGCCTTGTAGGATATTAATGAGTCTGTATCAGGCTAAGCAATTTTATTCTGAGTTTCTTTTTCCACTGACCTTATAAATCTGAGATTCTCATATCCTCATTTGATCACCTATGTTATTCTCTATTAATGGCATGTGCTAACTACTTACCTGAATATTATTTAACAATTTGAGAATCACACATTTTCATATGTATTTGATGAATCCATGTTCAGAAGTTTTATCCACATTTTTCCATTTCTCATTTTAAACTTTGCTCGGAGAAAACGGTTTGGATAAAGCCAAAATGAACATAGTAAAGTCCACAATCATATCAGACAACAAGACTATGATTCTTGCTACCTTTGAAAATTATGGGGTATTAATAAATATTTTCATGCAAGAATTTAAGAAGTCTTAGATCAGTTAAATCAACTAAACTGCTACCTTGCAACAGACCTATACTCTTTCTTACCATGGACTTGTGAATACTTGTAGTTTAGTTCAACAAACACTGATTTATAGTAGGGAAAAAGAAGATGAATAAAGCATAGTCCATGCCCTTGTAGAGATTATTAGAGTTTAATCTGTTCACTGATGTATTTCGTATGTATTTATGAAGTGCTTCCCAAGTGTCTACCTTTGCTTGATAAAAGCAGTAAACATTTTTGTCTGCTTTTCTCTGAGCATACTTTCCAGAAAAGTAGGCATGAGAGACAAAAATAGATGTACAGAAGAGTCAGGTGTTGATATGAGCTGTGAAGAAAACTCAAGGGAAGTAAGAGCCATTTTAGATGTGTTTGGGATGTGTTTATATGGTGTAGGGGGTTTCTCTGAGGAATTTTACATATGAGCCAGGAGCAGAATGAACTGAAGGGATAATGTTACTCTTAATTTACACTGGTCCAAAAAAAGTGATGTTATAAATATTCATTGCCTGTCTTATAGAAACATTGTAAGAAAATATTTTAAATATGTAAATCATCACCAAGCAAGGGGTGAGAAATAATCTAGCCAAAATAGAGTTTCTATTATAACAGCATCTATAAATTGTTTCTAAAAGTTAAAAACAAGATGAATTTTTGTCTTTATCTAAATACAGCTAACTATACAATAAAGGTTAATAGAATTCCTATTTTTCACATCAAAATCTCTTTAGTTCCTAAAGTCAAAGTCAAAATAATGACCTTTTCTTTTTTCCTGCAATTCCTCAAATTCATGGCAAAATTTATCTTGCTTATGTTAAAAATAATAATCCCTAACCTTGGGTACACATTGGATCACCCAGGGAATTTTTAATACATATAAATTTCCTGGATCCCCAAAAACAAGTAATTCGGTTAAAAAAAAATGGGCAGAAGACATGAACAGACATTTTTCCAAAGAAGACATCCAGATGGCTAACAGACAAATGAAAAGATGCTCAACATCACTCATCACCAGGGAAATACAAATCAAAAGTACAATGAGCTATCACCTCACACCTGTGAAAATGACTAAAATTAACAACACAGGAAACAGATGTGGTGAGGATGTGGAGAAAGGGGAACCCTCTTGCACTGCTGGTGGGAATGCAGACTAGTGCAGCCACCCTGAAAACAGGATGGAGGTTCCTCAAAGAGCTCAAAATAGAACCACCCTCAGACCCAGCAATTACACTACTAGATATTGACCCAAAGGATACAAAAATACTGATTCAAAGGTATACATGCACCCTGATGTGTATAGCAGCAGTATCAACAATAGCCAAATTATGGAAAGAGCCCAAATGTCCATCAACTGATGAATGGATAAAGAAAATGTGGTATATATTTATATACACATACACACAATGGAATATTACTCAGCCATATAAAAGAATAAAATCTTGCCATTTGCAGTGATGCGGATGGAGATAGAGAGTATTATGCTCAACAAAATGTCACTCAGATAAAGACAAATACCATATGATTTAATTCATATGTAGAATTTAAGAAACAAAACAGATGAACATAAGGGGGGGAGGAGAGAGAGAGAGAGGCAAACCGTAAAACAGACTCTTTAAACAAAATTTTTTAATGTTTTTATTTATTTTGAGAGAGAGAGAGAGTTTGAGCAGGGGAGGGGCGGAGAGGAAGAGGGAGAGAGAGAAATCCGAGCAGGCCCCACATCCGTGCAGAACCTAAACTAGGGCTCAAATCCATGAACCTCAAGATCATGACCTGAGACAAAATCAAGAGTTCGGTTGCTTAGCTGACTGAGCCATCCAAGTGCCCCAAACAGACTCTTAACTATAGAGAACAAATTGAGGATTGATGGGGAAGGTAAGTGGGGGACTGGTTAAATGCATGATGGGCACTTTTGATAAGCACTGGGTGTTATATATAAGTGATGAATAACTCAATTCTACACCTGACACTAATATTACATTGTATGTTAACTAACTGGAATTTAAATAAAAACTTGAAAAAGAAGAAAAATATGCCTGGATCCCAACTACCAGATCTGGTGTAATTGGGATGGAGCCTGAGCCCTGAAATTTTGATAGCTCCCCAGATGATCTTTATGTGTAGCCAAAGTTAAGAAGCACCCATATAAACCATAACTTCACTAGACAGTTTCCTCCTCTGCCCACTCCTACCACATCGACCCCCAGATTTCCTAATTGCCTTTTAGTTTGTTGACCGAAGAACCATCACATTAACAACATTTTCTAAGTCTTACTAGCCCTTCCTATTAGCATATTCCATTTTACTCTTTATTTTTAACATTGTGTTCTTATTTTTTTATTTTTTTAATGTTTATTTTTAAGAGAGAAAGAGACAGACTGTGAGTGAGGGAAGGGCAGAGAGAAAGAGGGAGACACAGAATCCGAAGCAAGCTCCAGGCTCTGAGCTGTCAGCACAGAGCCCCACAAGGGGCTTAAACCCACAAATTGTGAGATCATGACCTGAGCGGAAGTTGGACGCTTAACCAACTGAGCCACCCAGGCGCCCCTATTGTGTTCTTACTTGAGTGAGAGAGAGAGAGAGAGAGAAAGACAGAGAGAGAGTGCATGTGTGTGTGAACAGAGGAGGGAAAGAGGGAGAGGGAAAGAATCTTAAGTAGACTCCATGCCCAGCACGAAACCCGATGCAGGCCTTGATCTCACGACCATGAGATCATGACTTGAGCCAAAGTCAAGAATCGGATGCTTAACAACTGAGCCGCCCAGGTGTCCCCATTTTACGCTTTATATCTGAAGACTTTTTATTTCCTTAAGGCTCATAGAATTCCTATTTTAATTTGGATTAATTTTAATTTAATCCCTTTCTAGATTTATTCATCACTTGTGTCCCAGAATTTCTTTTTATTGAACTTCTAGTTCAGTTCTACAATTTCACTACGTCACGCTTTCCTCTCCCGGTTTTGCCCTTGTTTTGATGGAATATACCTTAAATGGCTTTCTTAGGAATGGTATATGAGCATCTGTTTTTAGTCATTGTAGATCTGATAATGTTTTCATTCTACCTTTATATTCCATTCATAATTTAGTTGTGTACAGAATTGTGGGTTCAAAATGATTTTTCCTTGAAAACTTGAAGATACTGTTCTACTTCATTCTAACTTCTAATGCTGCTGATGAGGAACATGATGTCATTCCTTGTTCTTGCTAATTCATTTATTTCTGAAACAATTTTACCATGTTTTCCATATAAATCTTGCCATTTTCAACAATGCGGATGGAGCTGGAGGGTGTTATGCTAAATGAAATAAGTCAGTCAGAGAAGCACAGATATACTTTTCCACTCATATGTGGAATGTGAGAAACTTAACAGAAGACCATGGGGGAAGGGATTGGAAAAAAATAGTTACAAACAGAGAGGGAATCAAACCTTATGGTTCTCTTAAATACAGAGAATAAACTGAGGGTTGATGGGAGCAAGGGAGAAGGGAAAATGGGGGATGGGCATTGAGGAGGCCACATGTTGGGATGACCACTGGGTATTATATGTAAGTGACGAATCATGGGAATCTACTCCTGGAGCTGAGAGCACACCATATATACTGTATGTTGGCTAACTTGACAATAAATTACATTAAAAAATAAATTAATTACATCAAATTAAATTCTGGATGATTCAGAAAAAAAAAACAACTTTTATTATATATTCTAAATTATATTCTAAGTAATATATTCTAAATTATCTTTATCTTTGCTAAACCTTCTATTGAACAAATATAATTTTTAATTTCCATATATTTGTACTCTTTTTCTTAATCCTCCTTTCTCTTAATATCCTGTTCATGTTGTGTGGGCACATGGTCATACTGAATTACTCTGAGGATACCGATAAGATTTTTTTCCCCTCTTCTGTCCTCTGAATTTTCACATTTTCCTCTGGGATCACATCCGCTTGCCATTTGCTCTTTCTTTTTCATAATGCTTATTTTCTTCAATGGCAATCCAGTGTTTTCCTTCTAAGGTTAAAAATCAGGTGGTAGAAAACTTAACTGAAGGTTCTGAGTACATAGGCTTAGCTTGACTTGGAGGATGTGGTTTACCTACAAATGGGTGAAGAGTTTTTGACTATGTTGGAATTTTTGACAAGTCAGAATAAGGAGGGTATCACGTTGGAGACCAACTTCCACCCTTGTAGTCCCCGTCTCCTTTGATCTGGTAATCTCTTTAGAAAAGAGCCTTCCTTTATACCAGGGAGGTTCATATCAAGATGCAGATAAACTGGAACAGACGAAGGAGGCAAGAGAAGAACTGGATCTCCAGTGCATATGCTATATGCTCCACGAACAGACTTTCAATTAATCACCTATTTTTAGCCACTTCTCCTATTGCCATCTGAACCCAAATCTGGAGCTTCTCTTGGCGCTGCAAGGAGAGATCATCTGTTTCCTTTCTCTGTGGGTGTCCTTTTGGGTATTCTGGGCTATGACTCCTTTTTCCTCTGTTTCATTTGTTTAAACACTCCCATCTGACTTCTGTCTTCCAGAAATCTGTTGAAATCTATCGTTCACCAAGAGTACTACTCCATCATAATTTCTTTATTGGTTTGGATTTATTCCTTTAAATTTTTTTCTTTGCTATTACATTTATTGGGTCTTAGATGAAGGGAGACCAGTAAGTATGTTTGCTGTGTCATCTAGAGTCAGAAGAATTGAGGTTTCATTCTTAGCATTTATCTGTTGTAATTTAAATTTGACCTGAAGAAAGTCTTCCCCAAAGAGACGGCTTTGATGTTATAGCTGGAGACACCATTTAAAACTGACAGGTGAATTACATCAAGAGTTTCACCCTGTGATAGACTATATCCCATTAAGGTCTTCAAATCCAGATGCTGTTTTATGTAAGTTAGATGCTAAGACCAGAAGAGAGGTGTTTATTCTGCATATACAGAGGTCAGCTCATGAGCCAATGAGCCAATGAGTTTGCAGAAATGGCTGGACAAGTCTGATTATTATCTTTTAAATGCTTATTTGTTTAGAGAGACTGTGCACACATGCACATGCACAAGCAGAGGAAGGGAGCAGAGAGAGAGAGGGAGAGAGAGAGAGAATCCGAAGCAGGCTCCACATTGTCAGCATGGTGCCCAACACGAGGTTCCATCTCATGAACCACGAGATCATAACCTGAGCTGAAATCAAGAGTCATCCACTTAACCAAGTGAACCCGCCAGGCATCCGGAAGACTGATTCTTAAAGTTGAACCAATTCAACATAAGACAGTAAGAAGGGCAGGGATTCTAAATTCCAACAGTCAGTAATGACGCACTTCTCCTTTTCCAGCTTTGGGCTGCTATTTTATCAAGTCCTATGTAACCTCTGTAAATACCCCTCCCCGTAAGTCCTTTCTGTTCAGTTGTGTATTCTCTCAGAATCCAGCCAGGAGTGGGGCTCTGTTCTGCTTGACACCCCCTTCTCAGAAGTTGGACACCTGCTCCTGGGCCATTCTGCCTGATGCAACATGACTGCCCATGAATCAGGTGCCTGGAATTCCACACCCTTCACTCCTACTATTGGCACAGTGCCTCCCGAATGTGGCCTCCCTGTCACCATTCATGGTGACCCATGGTTATGTTCTTGAAGCACTGTGCTTGCCGACCCACCTGAAGATCTATCACCATTTTCTGATCATCACTTTCCAGGACTTATCTAGACCCATAAACATAGTACAGGTCAATTTACCCACAGTTTTGAGATAGAACAAAGATGACATATTGCGAGGACAAGAAATTAACCAAAACAACATTGAAGCCCCATTTCTAACAGTCTTCACTGCCTTCTCCCAAATTCTAACCTTCTAGTCCTTTAGCCCTACTGTGTTCTCACTTGTGAGGGAGAATGATGGGGGCTGGGTCTGGGTTTGGGTAGATTTGGAGTCTAACAAATACACATTCTGAACAATGGCAGAGTGTTTTTTCTCCCGCCCAAGAAGGGAGAAAACAGTATTACTACCTCAGATGGTTCTTGATAATTATTGGAGATTATATACTGTTAGCTCCTAGAATAATCCAGATATTCATTTTGGCTCTCTTTTGTCATGCCGTCTTTTGTCATGTATATGCTTGTGTTGAGCCCACTCAGCTCACTAAGTTTGCTGGTAAGAATCTGAGTGTGTGACCCTGGCCTGAGCACTTTGTGTGGTGTCCTAGATTCTGGATTTTGTTTCCATCTTAAAAGAAGGTCCTAAGTCCTAAACAGCTGCTTCTAAATACTAGTCCATTTTAATCACTGTAGGCTGATAAAAATTTATACTGTAACTTATTTTATAAAATCAGAGTTAATCATTTTAGGAAAAGACTGTTTCCTGTTATTTGGAATAAATGACAACTGAATATTTACCCATAAAAGTATCCTGGTGACGTTTTGGGATGAGAACCAATAGTAAGGGTTTGGAAAACTCCACTTAAAATTGGAAAATTTCCTGTATAATGCAAATAGGTGTGTTTAATTAGAGTCTTACATAGCTTTTCCTAAATAGTTACAAGAAAAAGTTTCCAAAATTAGAGTGGTAAAGGATATTGCAACAGTTTTTCAGTGACATTATGTCAGTGCTGGATAAGTACTGTTCCAGGGAACAAAAATAAAGAAAAACTTACATATAAGTTTTTATGTAACCATTTCTTATACCAGTGAATGTCAACCAGGTAGTTGGTCAATATTTTGGGGAAAGAGGTTGGACCCAGTCAATAGTTTTAAAATATCTCAGGTGATTCTAATACACAGCCATATTGGAAGACTACTCTCTGATATAAAGCAAAGAATGTCAACACTTGCATCACAATTAAAAAGACAAGACCAGGACACCTGGGTGGCTCAGTAGGTTAAGCATCCAACTTTGGCTCAGGTCATGATCTCACGGTTTGTGGGTTTGAGCCTGCCTTGGGCTCTGTGCTGATAGCTCAAAGCCTGCAACCCACTTTGGATTCTGTGTCTCCCTCTCTCTCTGTACACCCCCTCTCCCCAGCACTCTGTCTCTCTTTGTCTCTCAAAAATAAATAAATGTTAAAAAATTTTTAAATTAAAAATAGAAATATATTATAACCCAGGGATGGGTATTATCCAAAAAAAGCAAAAACACTAATTTGAAAAGATATATGCACCTCTTTGTTTAGAGCAGCGTTATTTACAGTAGGCAAGATATAGAAGCAACCTAAGGGTCCACTAATAGATAAATGAATAAAGAAGCTGTGGTACATGTTTGAGAAGTAATATTACACAACCCTAGGAAAGGATAGGATCTTGCCATTTGTGACAACATGGATGGACACCAAGTGAAATAAGCCAGGCAGTGAAAAACAAATACCATAGAATTTCCCTTATATATGAAATCTGAAAAGCAAAACAAACAAATCAAAGCAGAAAGAGATCCATTAATACAGGGAATAAACTACAGATGGGATGTGGATGGGGTGATGAACAAAAAGGGGTGAAGAAGAGTGGGAGATGGAGGCTTCCAGCTATTGAAGAGTAAGTCCCAAGGATGAAAGGCACGGCATAGGGAATATAGCCAACAGTATTTTAATAGTGTTGTATGGTGACAGGTGGTAGCTATGCTTGTGGTGAGCATAACATTATATATAGATTCTGTAAATCCATGTGTGGTACACCTGAAACTAATGTAACATTGTGTGCCAACCATAATTGAAAGTAAGAGGGAAGAAACAAAAGAACAAAAGAAGAATGAATGAGCGAAAGAAAGAAAGAAAGAATAAACTGTAATCCCAAATATGATGGAAGTGAAACATGGTGGATATGGAAGCAATATTATTTAAAGTAATATTCACCAAACTTGCCTGTTCATGGGAATCATTCAAGGCAGTGGTTGAAAATGTCAACTCCCAAGACCCTCTCCTGATTCAGAACATCTTCTCTTTCACTTCAGACTCAGACAGTCTGTGGTAAGAACCATGGATCTGCACCCTTACACTTACTCCAGCTGATTCAGATGATCACCCATATATAGCAAATATGAGATGCAGGACTCCAAAAAAAGGTATACATTTCAAGGGGGCCTAAAGTACAGTGTCAAGATCACAGACATGTAGGAAAGTTCTCATGTACATAACACACTGGAATTCTTGATTTTGACATGGATCATGGAAAAACACAGTGAGAGAATAGGAAAATCCTTAGAGATACAGGTGTTTGCATAATAATATCATCAAACTCACATGACCAGGTTGGCCAAGAGCTGTCAGCAGCCTGTCAAGGAGGTTGCACAGAACAGTACAGGTGTCAATGGATCTGAGTTCTCCCTGGCTTCGTCCCCATCCTGAGTACAGAGAATCACTTTGGCTACTCACTCCACACCTCTGAGCTGCTTTACGATCAACACTGTTTCATCACTTTGTGTTTAGTGCTGGCACTGAGTACCTAAGCATGAGGTCCATAGCTTTTAATTAACTGTTGACACAGGGAGTCAAGAACACAGCACACCCATTCATTTGTATAATATTTGTGGCCGCTCTGGTACTTCAGTGTCAGAAATGTGTAGTTGTGACAGAGGCCATGTGTTCGCAAAGCTGAAAATATTCACGATCTAGTCCTTTACAGAAAAAGCTGGCCCCTGTGCAATAGTCACTTTCCCCCTGTGAAAGTGCCTGGGACTGTGTCAACTCAGAACAAAGCACAGAATGGGATGGTAAGAGTCTGAGCCCTGAATACTGCAGGCATCTGGAACTATTTCTATGCCTAGGCTTTTCAGTTTCAGACTATAAATTCCTTTTTGTTTTATTTTTGTTTGGCTTCACTTTGTCTTCACTTAAGCCATGGGAATTGAGCCTTTCTTTATGACAACAATAGTCCTAATAGCAGTTATGTCAAAAATACAAGAAGAGAAGGAAAAATAACATAACTGAAATCTGTGCAGTATTTAAATATCTGACCGACTTTGAGTGCTATGGAGAAACTAAAAGATTTTTGCAACAAATATAAATACTCCTCCATAAGAGTAGCAAGTGATTGTATAAAGAAGCAAATAAAGACTCATCAAAGACAGATTTCCATCAAGACCAAGACAGAGACAACACGTTAGCCATTCTGTGATTAGGTCTTCACCAACAGCCTGGAGAGCAATGGCCCATGCACAGATGACACCCTAGATAAAAGTGTTTCATGTTTTGCATTTTCAGGCTTACATTAGCTGCTAATTGAAACTTACATAGCTATACAATTTGGCTCTTTTGTTAGTTTAATTCAGAAATGCTTCATGATCCCATGTAAGTCTCCCCATTTTAGCATAGGATCTGGCTTATGGTAGACTCTCAATAAAAGGAAACAATGAGCTTGAACTACCTGATCCAACATTTTCATCCCAAGATGCAGATCTATGTAGTATACAAGAAGTTAAAGAATTAGTCCTCTCAGAGCGCATCCTTATCTGAGAAAGCAGCCCCAAAACATCTCTACTCTTTTCAAAATGGATAAATCTCTCTAAAATGTCCAGTCTGTTTTTATAAATTCTTAATAGTAATGACAAAGCTGACCAATGCTCTTTACAACCACATTGAGATCCTTGATGATTTTTGCAGTTGAACAGTGCTTGCTGACTCTTAACTTTAGGGAAATGAAATAGGCATGAGACCTGGTGAGACTGAATTCATTTTCTGTTCAGTGTGTCTTCTCTTGAAGGATATGCCCATGTAGGATTTTTCAGGAGGGGTAAGCCATATTGTGTGAAGGAACAATGTTCTGTGATCTGGTCAAGAATATAATGAGCCCTTATGTAGGCAGAGGAAGAACTTTCTGTGTTCCAGGATTTACGTGTTAAAAAAAAAAGTATTTCTGTCAATCTCATGATTAATCCCTTTGTTTCCATTAGGATAAAACTTGCTTTAAATAAGCTCTCTTCAAGTCCCTAATTGAGAATAAGAAGCCTTAGTTAGATCTGCCTTAACAGTCTGAGATTCTTCATTTTATTGATAACAAAAGGTGAGATAGACCACCCTGCTCTTTTGAAGATTGGAGAATAAAATTGCTGGTTAATCTTGCAAAGCTCCAAATAAGACCTGGATTAATGAACTGAAGTACCCACATTTTATTGAGGTTCTTCCTACTAAGATACTTCCTTTGAAACTCACCACCCACTTGGCTTACACCTTCTTCTCTATTGATAGCAATCAAAGATGAATCCCTAAGACAGGACATGATGTCTCTATCAGTTATCTATAGCTGCATAACACATTACTTCAAACCTTAGTAGCTTAAAACAATAATATTCCTTATGTCACAGCCTATCTGGAATCCAAGCTCAGGTTAGTTGGGTCCTCTGGCTCTGGTCTCTCACAAGGCTGCAGTCAAGGAGTTGGCTAGAGCTGTTGTCATTTTAAGGTTTAAGTGGGAAAAGGTCCATTTCATAGTTCGCTCACCTGGTTGTCCCAAAATTCATTTACTCATGAATTCTTGGACTAAGGGACTAAATGTTCCACGAGCAACTAACAGAGGCCTTTCTTGCTGGCATCTTGCCATGTAGACCTCTCCAAAATGTAGCTCACAACATGGTAACAGGTTTCAAAAGACTAAGCAAATGAACAGCAAGAAAAAGCACTAATGAGATGGAAGTCACATTCTGTTATAACCTAATCTCAGAAGTGACATTCTAGGAGCATCTGGGTGGCTCTGTCAGTTAAAGCATCCAATTCTTGATTTGGGCTCAGGTCATGATCTCAGGGTCATGAGATCGAGCCCCATTCTGAGTGTGGAGTCTGCTTGGTATTCTCTCTCTCTCTCTCTCTCTCTCTCTCTCTCTCCCTCTCTCTGCCCCTCCCCTGCTTAGTCTTTCTGTAAATACATAAATAAACTTTTAAAAATATTGATATTCTATCACTTTGGCTTTATCCTATTTCTCAGAAGCCAGTCACCAAGTCCAGCCCACACTTCAGCTGAGAGGATTACACAGGGCATGCATATCAGGAAGTAGGGAACATTGGGAGCCATCTCAGAAGTCTGATTACCACATATCCTTAGGTATCAAACTTCCAGAGGGGGATTAAATATTAATGAAGTAAAGGCTGAATTGTGAAAGTTTGTTTGACTCACAAGAGTTGTCAAAGATAAAAAGACTTCTCCCATCCTTACAAGGTGCAGCTACCTTAAACTTCCTCTACATCAATCTCTCCAACCCATCACTTCTACCTTCATATTCAGTTTCTTCCTCACAGAGAAAATCTTCCTTATATGGACATTACTCTTGATTCACAGAGAAAATGCAAGCACCTCAAAGAGATTTTCCAAACTGTAGACTGTAAGAATAAAAATATATAATTATGTTTTTACTTATGCTTTCCTTCTTATTCTGATGTCAAAGAAAGATATATTCCTGTGTCAGAGAAATTCCTTGCTGAAACATCCTTCTTTTCTATTCAAAGTCTTTGCTTCTCATTTCTTCCTTTCCCAGTATTCTCAACATAAGCCCTTTTGAGGGTTCTCTCAAGGTAGGTCAACTATCCATGTTTCTCCCATAGTCTCTCCTTGTCCCCTACAGGTAATAATTGCTTTCCAGGTAGCTACTTCCACCCTTCTCTTTCCTTAACACACTTAAATATGGCACTATTTTCACTGGCCCAACTTTTATAAAGGTGATGTGCTTAAAGCTAAATTCAATTCTTTTCAGGCACTTAATTAGATTAAAAATAATTATTAAATTAATAATTAGCTTAATTAGCTTTCTGTATCATTTAGTACTTCCGATTGTTCCCACTTCTGAGAGATATTCTCTTTTTCTGATGTCCATAACACCATCGTCTTATGGTGTTGCCCTACTTGTCTGTCCACTCTCTCTCAATCTTCTTGGCAGAGAAGTCCATCTGAGTCTGGCCCTATAACAGTCATGCTTCAATGTCTAGGTCAGGCATACTTCTCTTTTTATTCTATAAGTACTTCTGAGAAGACTTTGGCCACGAATTTTATTTACCATTCCTCAAGTTTTATCTTTACCACAAATTTTTCCCTCCTCAGCCTCAAGCTTTTATCTAACTACAGAAGAAAAATATACTTGGTAATTTAAGTTAATATCAAATTGAACTGTTTACCCCCCTCAACCAATTCTATAGCTCCTAAGAGACTCCTCTTTTTGATGAGTACAGCTCCCTCCATTCTGTTTAGCCAAGTCAGAATACTGAGTGAATCCCTGACTACTCCCTATATGGATACCTCCAACCCATCAATGTCAAGTTTCAGTCAAAAGGAAGACAAGCTTAAGTGGTAGGATAATGTTTACCCAGTACTCCACAGCCCTCACTTTCCACATTTAACCTCAAAATTGAATGAAAATTAAACATGTAAGGAAGTGACCTTCAACAAAAATCCAGATGGCCTATGTAGTAAGCAGACTAACAGCCCTTGCAAAGATGCCATGTTCTAATACTCAGAACCTATGAATACATGGTGTGACATGGCATGGGGGAACTGAGGTTTCAGGCTCAATCACGGTTGCTAATTGGGTAATACTCTTTAAAAAAGAGAGATTTATTGAATTATCCATGTCATGACAAGTTTCCTTAAAAGTTGAAGTGGGAGGAAGAAGAAGAGTCACGGTCAGAAAGCTACATGTGGCAAAGACTTGGCCAACTATTGCTGGCTTTGAAGATGGAAGGGAGCCAAAACTCAAGGAAGCAGGACAGCTTTTAGAATTTGGGAAAGGCAAGAACATGTATTCTCCCCTAGAGTCTCTAGAAAGGAGACAGCCCAGCCAACATGTGGATTTTAGCCCAGTGGGATGCTTTTCAGATTTTTACCTCCAGAACTATAAAATAAAATATATGCAGTGTTTATAGCCATGATGTTTGTGGTAATTTGTTATAGCAGTGATAAGAAATTAATACAGCCTATTTCTTCTAAGAAATTTTTTATTCTTTATGTTATATTAAGGCAGAGATCTGCTGTTACTAAAATCAGAAATAAAAGTGGACATAACTACGGAAATAAAAACAATAAAAGATTACTATCAACAATTGTACACAAACCAGTTAGATAACCTAAATGAAATGGAAAAATTCCTAGAAACAAAAACCTACCAAAACTAAATCTGAATAGACCTATAATTAGTAAAGAAATTGAATCAGTAATCAAAAATCTCCCAACAAAGCAAAGCCCTGAAACAGCTGGCTTCACTGGTGAATTCTACCAACATTTAAGGAATAACTAACACCCTTTCTTAGAAAAATTTTCCAAATAAGTGAAGAGGGAACACTTTTTATTTCATTTTATGAGGCCACTTTACCCTGAAACCAAAGACAAAGACAGTATAAAAAATAAACAAGCAAACAAAGAAAACATAGACCAACGTGCCTTATGAACATTTGGTGTAAAGAACAAACTGAATTCAGCAGCATCTTAAAGGAACCATCAGGAACCTATCCAAAACCTATCCTTTGTTAACCACTCCTGATGAACAGTGTACTCCAAGTCCTAGCTAGTGACAAACACAAAGAAATTCAGATGAAGAAAAGATTTAAAACTGTCTTCTTTGCAGATGACATTAAAGTCCATGTACAAATTTCTTAAAAAATGATTAATGAAAAAAACCTTTTCTTAAATTACTGAGGATAAAAGTCAATGATTTTTCCATGATTATATAGGCCAGCATTGAAAAACTAGAGCTTGAAATTTAAAAAAAAACCCTTTTTTACATAATTTTACATATATACATTTTTAAAGTTTATTTTGAGAGAGAGAGAGAGAGAGAGAGAGAGAGAGAGAATATGAGTTGGGGAGGGGCAGAGAGAGAGGGAGAGAGAATCCCAAGCAGGCTGCGTGCGATCAGCAGCATGGAGCCTGATATGGGGCTCGAACTCACTAACTGTGAGATCATGACCATCATCAGGAGTCAGACACTTGACTGACTGAGTCACCCAGGAACCCCTCCATATTTTTAACATACTTTTTATAGTAGCACCCAAGAAAGAAATATTCAGGTAGAAATCAAACAAATATGTACAGAATTTCCATGCATTAAATAAAAAAGCTCAAATGAAAGAAGTAAAAGAAATAATATCACAATAAAGTCTATCCAAAAATCAGAGTCAAGGAATCACACTCACTAAAAGTAAACAGGACTTCAGGAGGAGCTTGACTCTTTCCCAAGCATCTCAAGGAGATTTGACCTTTCTCTTTACCCTTCTACCACTTCTTCCAGATACCACCTTCCTCACTACCTTCTTCAATGAACATCTCTTCATATCTCCAGTAAAACCAGTGAAACACAATTGGAATAACTCTTAATATCAATTTGTGTATGTGTGAATACTCACACGAGTGTGATGTGTGTGGCATTTATTCTTGTTTGGAGAGAATACTACTTCTGATTGACGAGATTTTTTCTCTATAGTGTTAAAGGAGCCTTGTGCAAATTTGCTAATTTTTACATCTCTGTACATGGTCATTATTGATGTCATAGAGCTGGTGAAATTGCATGATTCTGCTTCTGCTATACCTACCTTACCAGTGGGATTTCACCATCATCAATGTACTTCAAATGTATCGTGAGATAATCAACTTATTAAATCAATGTCGATCATATACCAAAGCAGCCCTTTTTCTCCTACTCTTATGAACTGGCTCTACATAATTTTCAAATGCTAATAAAAATATAAAGTTGAAAAAACTACCCACACTTGATATAGTACATGATTGTTATAAAGTACAAGCTAGGCTCACTTTTTACATGGTAAAAGTTATTCCCTACCCATTACAAAAACATAAATAAAAGCTCAGCAAATCTGATTATGTTCCTGGACAAAATAATGCCTGATATACACTTCTTATTTATTATTGCTCATAAGCAAAATTCAGAAAGATGTTACAGACTCCAAGAAAGTAAAATAAAACAGCCCAGAGACTTGTAGGGACACAGAGTAGCATCGGATTCATCTACTATTCCAAACACCAAAAGGCACTACTAGGAGACAAACTCCAAAACTGGATCTTTCAAGCAACATAAATCATGTCTTAACTTTGCTCAGATCTAGTAGTATTTTGTTTTTGTATGAAAAAGCATCAATTCTCATGGAGAGACAGAAATGCTCCTGGCTTGGGTGCCTTCATTAGTTCAGAACTCCAAAACAAAGACCAGAAAAGTAGGAAAAGTATGAATTCAAAAAACAAAAATATTTTCACATCTAATACATTTCCAAATAACACATATAACCTGACAATATTTTGGCACTAGATCACATAGAGAAACTATATACTTGTTAAGGAGTGACTGAAAAATTGCACAAAGTACTTTTTTGGCTTCATGTCATTATTTGAACAGCGGCAAATAATGAACTCCATTCTTGACAAAAAGAGGCCACTTGTATTCAAGTGCCAGTTACTCACTTTCCTAATCAATTACGTAATGCTTCATGTTGCCCTCTCTTAAATAAAATGAGTTGGGAGTTGGAGAAAAGTTAAAGTGATGTGTTTCATTGTCCAATTCACAAGAGGGTATATTTTGGTATAGGAATTAGGTCCACATTTGCTAAAGATAATTTCAAATGTGGAAGAACAGTAGCATTTACTTGTCAACACTAAAATTTAAATTGCAAGTTTCTATCAGAGTCCTGAAAGAATTCGGTATCATACTACCTCAATCCAGCTCAGGTCTTAACAGTTGGAATTAGCCAAGCACATTTCCATATCTCCATAGAGACTAAAGAATAATCACTTTTATATGTAAATACATTTAGTGTAACTACCCTAGAGACCACAGTGGCTGCCACAGTTATTAATGAAGCTGCACTTAATGTGAGGTTCATCCAAAGTACTCTCTAGGAAAAATTCAAGAGGTTGAACATCATCTGAGCTCAGACTCTGCACTTGCAACGTTTGATAAAAACTAGGATAGAAGTAGGACAATGGTTTACGCTTGAAAGCAGTGACTACTTTTCTGGTTAGAATGGGAAATATGCAAGTCTTCCACTCTCCTCCTATGGTGAGTCAGTACTTTGAGTATGTTGCTTGAATTTTCTTATCTCCTTAGCTCTAAGGTTACTGGCTAGTCTTTATGACAACACCAACACAAAGCCCAAATGAACAGAGGTGACTGGGTAGCTCTCAGGCAGGCAAGCATCTCTTGATTTTGGCTCAGGTCATAACCTCATGGTTTGTGAGATCAAGTCCCATGTTGGGCTCTGTGCTGACAGCTCAGTGCCTGCTAGGAAGTCTCTCTCCACCTCGCCCCCCTTCTCACTTGTGTGCGTGCATGCATGCTCTCTCTCTTTCTCTCTGTCTCTCTCTCAGAATAAATAAATACACATTTTTTAAAAAGCCCAAATTGAACAGTGAAAGCCAAAGTGAGGACGGCCAACTGTTGCCAGAACAAATTTAGCTGTAAATAGATGTTTCACCACTATCCTTTTGTTATTTGAAAAACTCCCACCAATATATACATACACTTTAGTTGGGTTGTGCCTCATAGGAAATTTGGTTGGCTAAGTCTTAGCACACAGATTGACAGTTTGTAGGCCCAGTGTACCTCAAGACACCCCCTCGCATACTGCCCTGGGACTGCTTGTGATTCTCTGAGGAAATATACAGTATTTTCCTTTGTAACCCCAGATCACAGGACTTTTTAGTTAGTATATACAAGTGATACAACTTTCCTTGCCTTGATAATCTTTCAGCCCAGACCTGGACTTGTTTGTTTCCTGAGTCTCTCTTGCCATCCTTATGCCTATCTTTCCAGTCCTGTCTCCACAGCCTGATAAATCATTAGCTCATTTCCTCTCCTCATTGTACTCTTGCCTTGATTCCATTTCATATCCACCAATAAAGACCTACATCTATCTACTTTTGATCAGTTTCTACTTTGACAAACCCATCCGTTTACCTTCCAATGTTCCCTTATATCTGAATACCTCACAATCTAGCAGTTAGGTTTCAGAAGTAAAATCCACCCAGGATTGACTAGAGAATTTATTATTATTGTTATTTAGCTTCTCCAAATGTATCTACTCCAAAATCATAATTTCCAGCCCTGGCTTAAGTCGTTGGAGCTCACAACTATGATTACTCATCTACTTTGTTCCCAAACTGGCTCAATCTTTGTCCCCCTAAGAACTGGACGTGAGGCTGCTCTAAGGATCTGGTTGAGAAGTTTGAATGACAAAAGGAGGACAAGCCAAGAGCTTCCAAGCTGGAAGGATCAGGGTGGCTGACTTTGGAACTATCTCCTATTTGCTCAAATGGAGAAGCTCAGTTTTCATCAGGAAAGAGGGGCAGAAAAGCCTGAAAAGGGTGAAACCTCTTTCTTATGAACTCACAAATAGGAAATATCAATGCAGTTCTTGCACTGTATTCTTTTTTTATTAAGTTTATTTATTTATTTAGAGAGAGAGGGAGACAGAGCTCATGAGTGGGGGAGAGACAGAGAGAGAATCCCAAGCAGGCTCCATGATGTCAGCACAGAGCCTGATACGGGGCTTAAACCCATGAACTGTGAGATCATGATCTGAGCCGAAGTCAAGAGCGGAATGCATAACCTGGATGAGCCATCCAGGTGCCCTTAGTTCTTGTACTGTAAAGTGGTCATATTTTGCCTAATTTCATTCACTTGGGAGAATTAGGACCATACTTATCTATGTTTAGCATCCCATAATTATGCTTTCAATCTAGGAAAAAGTTCTAGTTTTTCCATGAATTCATTTCAAGTAAAGACAAAAAGAAGGTAGCATTTATTATAAGCTGGGTCTATCATCCATCCACTCATGAATCTTGACTCCTGCTACATACTATACCAGCCTGCAGAGAAAATGTACCCCTTCTTCATTTTGACAAGAAATCTAACCCACCAAGCATGTTGTGATAGTATTTATTTATTTATGAGAGAGAAAGAGTACATGTGAGGGCATGCAGGGGAGGGATGGAAAGAGAGGGAGAGAGAGAGAATCCAAGCAAGTCCTGTCAGAGCAGAGCTCAATGCAGGGCTTGAACTCACAAACCATGAGATCATGACCTGAGCAGAAATCAAGACGGAACCAACTGAGCCATCCAAGTGCCCCGCTTGTTGTGATTTTAATAGTCTTTTCAACTGGAGAATCACAAATCTGTATTAAATAATTCTGTTTTCCCCGTGATTGATGTCCTTACTTGGCCATGGATTTTCTTTTACTTCTATATGCTTTTCATGTGCATAGTAGTTACCCTCCTGCCCCTGTAATTCCGGTTTCCCTGGGAACTTAAAAGTCTTCACCCTCATTACACAGTGCTACTGAACTCCATTCCTTTTGTTCCTTTTCATGACATTTGGCATTTTATCCCAGAATCTGACCTTCCCATACTGGTAACTTTCAAAACATGTATTTTCAAAATCCTCCAAGTACCCTACTTAAGAATATTCATGAATCAAATTTTCTCTAGATCTTTATATACATGAAAAAAAAAAAAAAACCTGAGTTGGTGTCTGTCCATTATTTCAAATGAGAAGAAGAGAGCTTCACAATATTATTCTTGCCTCTTTTCCTTTATAACAGATCTATTGATTTATTGATTTTATTCTCTTAAGCATTTATTACTGAATTCCAAATAAAATTCCCTTTTCAGCAATGCATTGTTTGCCAGTCTTCAAATCCAAAATAAAATTCTTTATACTACCCCCGCCCCACCATGTAGACTGCATCTTGTACAAACCTGAACAGTCACAGAAAAGAGCACCAAAACTGAGGGATAGATACAGAGCTTCCCTCATGCACCTCAAATTCTGCTTTTTTGGAGGGGGGCGTTCTGGGGAAAAAACAGGCACCCTATTTATTAAAATAATTGGTAGCAAGGCCTCACTCTACAAAATATAGATTCCACTGGAGCTTATTCACAGCACAGAAGTGGACCTAGAATTAATTTTTCTAACATCTGGGATATTCTCCAAACCTTTTGGAAAAAGAAAACACATTCTATTGAAATGCTATACATTATTAAGCAGTTAAAGCATTTAAAATGTCATTTTTGTATGTTATCCCTCATTAACCAATATCCTTTGTCACTTGAAAAATACAAGTGTCCCTACATCTCAATTTAGAATTAAATTTGATTACCAAATGACTTTATCAACAACTTCTAATTAAAAACATAGGTCTGAAAACTCAACCTAGCATTTTATTCCCATGTCAGTTGGTAAATGCAAAATTCATGATTTAGCTACATTTCTTTTTTGTCCTTTATGAAAACATATGCCCCAATTTATTAAATGTGATTTAGACTGACGTAGCTTTTACAATATTATATCATTTGATCACTATTAGTAATGAAATGTACTGTAATTTAAACCAGGAGATAGCCATTAATCTTTAAAACAATGATCACTGACATTTAATAAAATGTATTACGTGAAGATCATAGCTTAATTCTACTTCCAATACTGCCTATCACATCTGTTCACCTGTGTACTTTCTCTTATAAAATAAATGACAATTTACTACTCTTTGGGACTGATGACTGGTCCAGTAAGACTGGTGGTGTAATTTAAGTCAATGATCTAATACTTTATTATGAAAGTGTAAGACCATTTCAGTTACATATGCCCATTATGCAATTCTCAAAGATTAGAAACTTTCTACATGCAGAGATTGCCTCATGTCCCTGGACTCAACCTTTACCCCGCCCCCCCATTATGCATTACATATTCAAGGCTACATTAATCACACTTCTCTCCAAGTTGGCCTTACCCCCTGACTACTCTATTTCTGTATATATTAGTATTTTTCTCCTACTATTACTTTAAATATGAGTTCTTTTCTCCTAGTTTTCCCGGCTTGGCCCCTAAAAGCATTGCTTCACTTGTCTCTTTCCTTGACATTTAATCATTCTAATTCCTGGGTGTCCTTCATGTCAAATTCTTCTTTTTTTCTTAAAAGAGAGAGTGCATGCAAGTCGGGGAGGGGCAGAGGTAGATGGAAAGAATTTTAAGCAGGCTCCACACCCAGCTTGGAGCCCCATGTGGGACTTGATCTCACGACTGTGAGATTATGACTTGAGCCGAAATCAAGAGTCAGATGCTTACCGGATTGAGCCACCCAGGTGCCCCTCATGACAATTTTTTTTCTTTTGTATATAATATATATAATATATTAATTATATATTTATGTTATATATTAATATAATGTATAATATTAATAAAATTTGTATACATATATATCGATATAGATATAGACCCACCACTTTCTAACACTTTGATTCAAGTCTTTACTCCAGCTGGCCAGCCATTTGGACAATTCCAATTACTTTCTCATCTCCTCGCTTCTGCGTTCTCTACACTCCAATCCAACCTACTTACCACCTGCATATGCAGCGTCTTGCTGTAAAGCTCGCATCTTTCCCCTTGCTTCCAAGTCCTGCAGCCCCTCACTGCTTAAAAATAAAATCCAAACTCATGAACCTACCACTCAAGGCCCTACATGATGTGAACCCAAATTTTTATATGGTTTAAGATGTAAGTCAGAACGACTTTCACTTAATCATGTGCTTACTTTTGTTCCTTTTTGTGCTTGTGTTCTTTGCTGTCCCTTGTACATTTAAAACTCTCTAAGCTCTTCTTTTACAATCTGTTCTTCAAGCTTTTTCTTAGATTCTGCTCTCTCTCATGAATGAACCCTCTAGATGAGGCCTCTCCCATAAACTCTTAAAAACCTTTATGTTTGCATTCCATAGGAAACATTACAGCCTCTCCCCACAGTCTTCCATGTTAAATTTTTAGCCCCCAAAGCAACTGACATCATGTTCTTTTCCTTCTCTAGCACAGAGCCAATAGTCCAATAGATGCATAAAGATGACATCCATGAAATAACAGCCTACATGGAAGCCCGGGATCAGCCAAGCATGGTCCACGGGCCAATTAGGGTCTCCCACCAGTTTTTGCAAATTACTTTTTTGGGGGGACAAAGTCATGTGTATTTGTTTATGTGTTGCCAGTCTGCAAAAGGCCCTTTACTGAAAAAGTATGCCGACTTCTGATAGAATTCAGAGAAGGCAAACAGGAAAAGATGAGCTCTGCTTGAGTACCTGAAGAGATACCCCAAGGAGCGTCCAGTCCTGATCCTGTTTCCTTTCTGTCACTACTGTCCAATTCTCCAAGTAAGGCTATCCTTGGCTAAGCCACCTGAAGCTGGGTTTTGGAAAATATTTCTTAGGAGCACACCTGTCAAAAGGCATTTCCCCTGAGACACCACAGGTAAGTTTCCGCAATCGATGTTTAGAACATCACATATGGCCGCTGACAAGCAGGAGTTGCCAGTCAGACCAAACCTATGCATTTCACCACCTTAGGATGCATGCTAAGAAGGTGCACATCGGTCCAGACCACCATGGCAAATGTCCCAATTAATCATTAGAAGCCATTTTGGGGAGGAGATGATTCTCAGGATGCCAGCAGAATTGCTGATTCATTCTGTCAAAATAAAAGTGATTTTGGCAACTTCAAAACTTTTTTTTAAAGTCTTGTCTAAGTAAGGAATTAAAAATAGAACTTTTTACATGGGAACTGAAATAATTATTTTTGTACTTTTGTATTCATAGCTCCCTAAGTATATCACAGTGTGTTCGTATACATATTTATACATAAATCCTGTTAAGTATTCTCATCTCAAATCTAAAAATTCATAGGCTTATATATATTCCAATTTAAATTCTGGGTAAAAATTGCATAGTTTTTTTTATTATCCTAGCTACATATAGTTTGATACTCATGTATTTATTCAGCGAATATTTCTTAGGAGCAATCATGTTCCAGGCATCATGGAAATCACATGGCAAGGCAAAAAGAGCACCAGATTTCTTGCAGTTAGAACAGGGTTTGAATCCCACCTCCATAAACTGAGTGAATATAGATTAGTTACTTAATGTCTGTGAGACAAAATTAAGGCTTTTTTGGAAAATGTGGAAATATGATGGGTTTTCTTTTTCTGAGTTGTTAGCAGAATTGTGTCTGGTAGCTGTGTTATTTTGTCTGGCATGTGTCTCCTTCAGGCTCTGCCTTCCACTAATAGCTGGTCCCATGTGCTGAACATAGAGCAGATCTACAGAACCAGTATGGATGAATTAGCGTGACTTGATCCTCCTGGGAAATTTCCAAGGTTGAGCATTTGTCCAAAATCAAGACACTCCAAGGATCATTACCACTACAACTGGGGCAAATGCCTCTTTGCCTAACAGATCATGAAAGTAGAAGAGAGCAAATCTGAAGATGTCGGTGAAAAAGTCCCACCAAATAGAGAAAGACTGTGTGGAGCAGGGGACAATAAAGCTAATATAAATCATGGTTAGAGAGAGACTGAGTTCTCTCTCAGTTCCAGTCCCTACGTCCCCAGGGCTATCTCTGCAAGGTACAGAGATACTTCCAATACATCCCCTTCCTGCTGTAGTTTTCTGTAATTTGAACCCTAACTGATATAATACAGAAATCCTTCCCAAAGCACAAAGGAAGTGCACACCAAATATTAGTTACCTTATTCTATTTCTGGGCACTTGGGAATAAGAGAATGAACAGTCTATAGTGCCAGACCTCGAGACGCCTCTGGTTTAGTGTCTTCCATTTTTAGACAGCAGAGACTTTGTTCTTCTTGTTTATTCCCAACACTTAGACCAGTGCTTGATACAGGGCAGGCAAATAATAAATATTTACTGAGTGAACTAATGCACGACTAAATAACTGACACAATGAGTATTAGAGTGGACACTTAAAGACACATAAGAAAATCAAGAGGAAACTTGACTAAAAAAGGTTTTTGCAAGGATTATAGATAAAATATGCAAGCATCTTACAGGAAACTGATGAAGTTGTTAATATAATAGGTATTAGTTGCACTCATGATACTCAAAAAGCAACAAGTGCCAATGGTCTCTGTTTTTCTAAAGTAGGGCAAATCTGGCTCTCACAACTTATACCACAGTTATCACAAGGCTTAAAGTCAGGCACTACTTGGGGTCCTTTTCCTCCCTGTCAGATCACACTGAATACCCAGGCTTAGGATATCCTGGAAGATTAAAAGAGGAGGGTACTGGCCTCAGGCCAGTGTCACTGTGCTACATGAGGTCCTATAATGCAGTGCCTCTCTCACACTCTCGTCTGTCACCACCTCCTGGATGCTATCCCTCTGAGTCCTGCCACAGTGCCCCCTCAGCGCACCTAGTCACGTACTCTGAGGTACAGCTTTTGGCCAGAGCTCTGGCTTATACCACCTGAATAATCCTACAAACGGTCCTTTTCCCATTCTGATAGAACCCCCCTCCATGGAGAAACATACTTTTCCACTGTAACATGTCACCTTTTTTTCTTCTTTTTCTTAGGTAACATGAAGATTGAATGCCCAAGTAGGATTTAGCCATATGTTCCAAAATGGCGTATCTCAACCTAGAACATGAAGCCATACTCTTTAAAGAAAGAACAATTTCCTCTTTTCTTTTTTTCTTTCTTTCTTCCTTCCTTCCTTCCTTCTTTCCTTTCCTTTCTTCCTTCTCACTCTCTCTCCTCTCCTCTTCTCTCCTCTCTTCTGTTTTCTTCCTCCCTTCCTTACCTCCTCCCATCCTCCCTCTCATCCTTCCTTTCTTTTATCACTCCATTGGTTATCAAACAAGAAACACTTCTTCAGTCAAAGTTTTCTGGCATTTGTTTGTGGAACAATTGCTCTTCTGCACTAATGTCATTGTTATCAGTGTGATGATGATCATGATCAAATTAATTCAGGGAAACTGCACATAAGTGTGGATTTGTCCTTTTCTTAGCTTTGTGCTGCCTTTTCCCCAGGAGAAACATTGCTATAAGGGATTAGAGTTGTTGTCAGTGTGAATTCAGTAGAACACGAAGATTTCTTTTGCTACTTCACAAATTTGAGACTGACATGTTCACATTCTATTCAGATGAAGGTAAGCATTAGTCTAAACCTTCCCAAAGAGAAGGGAAAGAAGGCTTGACCTCATCAAAATAAAGGAGGCAGGAGCATAAAGCATTCCACACATACAGAGAGAAGCTATAGGCTGCTTGTTCATTTCAAATCTGACATAGTTGAGGGCTTTTGGGTGTCATGCAGCTTTAATACTTTTTAGCTGAAAGCTTCTTTAGCTGGAGGCTCAACTGCCAACCCACTGTCAGTCCAACTATTTTTCATGGCAGCTGGTGATAAGCAATTACTGACACATTAATCTGGTATTGCTTCCTCGCAGTCCTGACCCTTCACTGAGTTTCAGTAGCATTACTTAAGCTATATGCACTATGCCTAGGCTATCTGGGGTAAAAGAGAAATGAAATTTTCACAATATATGTAAATCAAACCATCATGCTGTATGCCTTCAACTTCTAGGGTAATCTATGTCAATTATTTCTCAATACACTGGAAGAAATGAAGGACTAGAATGCATTGAAAGGGACTACAGCCTTTTAGGTTATAATTTATTAGGATCAAGAGACACATTAACATCAACAGTCTTAATGCCTATTTGACAAGAAATTTATTTCTGAGAGAAAGCGCCTCCCCTCCTTTAGAGCGAGGCAGAGGCATTTCTCCCCAAGTAGGAAGCATTGCCAAGGGACTCAATAATAAATGTAGATAATCCATTAGCAAAATCACAGATTCTCTATCTTTGAGGCACAGAAAGTGCTTTTAAAATAGAAAAAAAAGGGCTCAGTATCCAGATATGTGGAAATTGCCCAAATCAGCCTAGAGATTGATAATCTTTTTAAACTCAATTTTGACTCATTAGCCACTTTGCTATAGAAATGAAACAAGAATATCTAACCTGCAAAGTGATATACTTTTACTAAAATTATCACGGCCTTAAAATAGCATTGGCCTTTCCATCCTAACGTACTACTTTCTCTTTTTATTACAGTTACAAATTCATGAGATATGATTAATTCTGAACTCTTTTCTGTTCTCTTTAACATACGTATTATGAAAATGAACTATCAGAGATTTAAATACGCTATATACTTTATAAAGTATTGCTTTGTGTTATTTAAAATACTCCATACTTTGGGCAGTGAGGGAAGAGAATGAAATCACTTGAGCCCAATCCTCATTTTAGAATACATAAAAAAAAAAAAAAAAAAAACTCAAGAAAGTGCTGTATTTACTAAATATACCAGTTATTAAATCTTACCATCTTGCTCTTGTTTCAAAAGCGGCAACAAAGAAAGCATAGAACTATTTCATCATCTGGACAAGATATAGATGAATCATAAAATGGTGCAAAATTGGCACATTTTACTAAAACCTGCCAGACAACTTTGAAGATCAAAAATACTTATTTGCAAAAATTAGACTCAAATTGTGTAGCATGCTAGATGATGATTAAAGTGATATACGCTTGAAGTGTAGTTTCTTAAGGACAACCCACCATAAAGTCTCTGAACCAGGCACATGTACTGTTTTTATGTATGAGATGAAAGAGACAGTGACTCGTTAACAAATACTCATGCTATATAACAAGATTTTACCTGCACTCTTCTTTATGCCATAAGAAAACATGGCTGCAATTCACACAATAACAAAATGAAATAACCAACATCTACTTTCTGCAAAACCGGGCATATCTTAGGTTCCAACTGAAGCTATGGTAAACATACCTTTATGGAAATGAAACCTGTATTTACTTTGGCCAGTAACAGCAAAGTGCTTGCTTGGCCAACATTTCTACAAACTGCTGCCAGTTGCTAAATCTTAGCTAACACTTAACTGCAGGGAGAAGGGCACAAACATTTGCAAAATATTTGCCTTGCAATATTATTTGCCATATGGATTTGACTCAAGAGGTTATGAACGCACCCGTATACATTTTTAAAATATTTTTCTCTGTCACTGCAAATACAGTCTTTGTTTTTTAACCTAATCTTAGCTGAATAAAATCTTTGTGTGTGTGTATGCGTGTGTGCGTGCGCGCATGTGTGTGAACGTACTTGTAAAATAAATGTTTACTCACAAAGAGTGTTTCACTTTGACTCATTAAAGCAGGTTTTAATTCAATCAGGAGTATGTTTATTGAGGGCATTTTAATAAAGTAAATTGTTCTAGCTTCAGAATCATAATGTAATATGCCTAATAACTTTTATATATAACTGGGATGGACTAGTTTGCAGCTTGATCTGCAACTTTTAGTCTGCAGTTTGAGAGGCAGCCCACCAGACTGAAATGAAAGCAAAAAGAGACTGGTTCCTTTCCAAGCCTCCATCTCCTGTGCTTTCTATGTTAAAGAATTCCTTAGAATTCTGCTTGAGAGAGTCCTGAGCAGATGACTAAGGGTCTTTTGTGGGTCCATACAAATTTTAAGATTGTTTGTTCTAGCTCTGTGAAGAATGCTGGTGGTATTTTGATAGGGATTGACTGAATGTGTAGATTGCTTTGGATAGTATCAACATTATGACATTTGAGTTCTTTCCATAATTGGGCTATTGTTAATTATGCTGCTATAATCATTGGGGTACATGTGCCCCTTCGAATCAGTTTTGTACCCTATGGATAAATTCCTACTAGTGCAATTGATGGATCATAAGGTAGTTCCATTTTTAATTTTCTGAGGAACCTCCATACTGTTTTCCTGGGCAGTTGGAACAGTTTGCATTCCCAAAAAGAGTGGAAAAGTCTTCCCCTTTCTCTGCATCTTTCCAATATCTATTGTTTCCCAAGTTGTTAATTTTAGCCATTCTGACAGGTATGAAGTGGTATCTCATTGAAGTTTTCATTTGTATTTCCCTGATGATGAGTGATGTTGAGCATCTTTTCATGCATCTGTTAGCCATCTGCATGTTTTCTTTGGTAAAGTGTATATTCATGTCTTCTGCTCATTGATGAATAAAGAAAGAAAGAAGACATGGTATATACACAGAATGAAATACTACTCAGTGATGAAAAAGAATGAAATTTTGCCATTTGCAACAACATGGATGGAACTAGAGGGTATCATTCTTAGTGATATAAGTCAGTCAGAGAAAGACAAATATCATATGATTGCACTCATATGTGGAATTTGAGAAACTCCATAGATGAACATAGAGGAAGGGAAGGAAAAACAAGATAAAAACAAAGAGGGAGGCAAAGCATAAGAGACCCTTAAATACAGAGGATTGACGGTTGCTGGGAGGTGGGGTGAGGGGGTTAATTTCGTGACAGGCATTAATGAGGGTACTTTTCAGGATGAGCACTGGGTGTCCTGTGTAAGAGATGAAACACTGGTTACTACTCTTGAATCCAAGACTACACTCTAAGTTAACTTGAATTATTTAAATCTAAAGAGAGAGAGAGAGAGAGAGAGGGAGAGAGAGAGAGAGACTTGGTCCTATCTCACTACCTTGACTATGAAACTGGCCATTGGCTATTGGCTGCTGAATGGAAACTGGTCTTCACAGACCGTGTCTGAAGCACAGTGGCTAATCTCCAATGCCCTAACTCTGCTTTTGCACTTGTGGAGGAGAAAGATTTCACCCAGAGAAATAGTAGCAATGCTTTAGCTTTAAATGCAGTGAAAATTAAACTCAGGCAAACTGACCAGTGCACCCAGGATTGAAGGTCTTAAGATTGCTTCCTTCAGCCATTCTCATAAGTTAAGAGTGATAGTGGGATCCAAGCCGATTGTTCTAGAAAGAGCTAGAGCATAACATCCATGAACAGATAAGAGAGTCTCATGAGGCAAAGACTTTATCTTTCTACTCTCTACTGTAACTTCTGCATATAAATCAGAAACTGTAAGATTGTAGACATTCAAATATTTGGGGGGAAGCAAGGATTTGGCATGCAATGCTCTCATGACTGTGCTCTATCCACTGGGAAATGTGTCTCTAATGAACAATGTTTCAAACAGTGTAGCTCTCTATGAAAGCTGCTTCCAGAACATAATGACTAAAATTCAGTCCCCTTGTTCCAGATACTAAAGGAATGGCAAAATATTACATCCCTACTAAATGCTTACTATTGAACTTACTTCTTTCAGATTCTTCCAGAAAAGGTGATAGTCACCCAGACACACTGATTCCCATTCATCTCCTCCAACTCAGTACCAAAGTCACTCTACTGGTCTCTATTCTCTCTTATGCAACATTCAGGGACTCTGTTGTACATAATGCCACTGGACCATGAAGAGGACAATACAAGTGTATCTAGGTAAAGTCCCCTTACTCCTAGATCTCAAGGAGAAGAGATGAGATATGTATTATCATCCCCTTTCCTCCTAGGTAAACCCTGATTTCCATGCACAATTTGGCCAACCTCCTCTTCAGAGATTTACATACTGAAAACAGAGGACTTAGGAAGATGTGGTTCATCTATACAATGGAATACTACATGGCCATGAGAAAGAATGAAATCTGGCCATTTGTAGCAAAGTGGATGGACCTCGAGGGTGTCATGCTAAGCGAAATAAGTCAGGCAGAGAAGGACAGATACCATATGTTTGCACTCATAGGTCTAACAGGAGAAACCTAACAAAGGACCATGGTGAGGGTGAGGAGGAAAAAGAGTTAGGGAGAGGGAGGGAGACAAAACATGAGAGACTCTTGAATACTGAAAACAAACTGAGGGCGGAAGGGGAAGGGGGAAAGGTAAAGGGGGTTGATGGTCATGGTGGAGGTCACTTGTGGGGAAGAGCACTGGGTGTTATATGGAAACCAACCTGACAATAGACTATAAAGTTAAAAAAAAAAGAAAAAGAAAACAGAGGACTTACACTCCTAAGTGAAATTCCTATCTCTTTGACATCTAACACTTTAGATAGCATTCTCACACCTATGGTAGTGGTCTATTGCTATATAAGAAACTACCCCCAAACCACAAACATGTATTATATCACACAGTTTCTTATGGATAGGAGTACATTCATGGCATCATGGAAATAGATTTCCTCTGAGCCTAGTACAATGAGCCTCCAGATAAGACTGCAGTTCTGGCCAACAGCTTGACTTCAACCTTAACTGGGTGTTCATTTACACTGTTATTGGCAGGTCACAGTCCCTCACCACATGGGCTTCTCCACAGAGTTCCCCTCAGAATTGCAGTTGGCTCACCCCAGAGCAAGCATTTCATGAAAGAATAAGAGAAAGAACTCAAAATGGAAGCCACATTTTGTGACTTTATCTTGGAAGCAACATCCTACTACAGCATTAGCTCCAAGTTCAGAATCATCTAAATCAGTGCCATGTGTGAAGTGGCTCCTTGGGTGTTGTTCCTCACATACAGCTTCTATCATCTGTAGAGCTGTGCAACCAGAGAGATAAATTGTCTTCACACACACACACACACACACACACACACACACACACCAATGTACAATACACGTGATAAGGGAAGGATAACAACTCTAGACATTCTTGTTCAAAGAGGGAGAAAATGGAAGGTTTGTTACTACTCCATAGAAATTCTGAAAGCCAGCCTGGCAAACATGGGAAATTCCTTGATTTAGGTCTCAAGACCTAGAAATAATTTTCCATAGCTCTTCGCTCGACTGGCTGTACTCTCATTTCTGCCTCCATATCATCTTTTCTTTTTCATGAAAAGTATCATGCGTTGGTGACTAACTAGCTTTTCTAAGCCCACTTCTTGCCAGTAGAATTCTGGAGTCTAAGGATCTTTCCTCATTCCTAACATTTTGTCTCCCTCAATCCAAGATGGTGGGTATTCCTACAGCATTTCTTAAAGAATAGTAGGGTCTCCTTGGAATTCTCTTGGGCTGCACTCTATTAAAAGCCACAACTAAAAACTTCTTTGAGAGAACCCCTTCACAAAAATCTCTGTTAGTTGAGATGTTAAGGAACAGCTTTATTCTCCTTAGAGTGCCTTTTGTCTATATAACACACTGAGAGACCAATTTAGGTCTTTCAGAGATTAAAAAACAAAGTATTTTACAGTTGCACCCTTGGCTTCATTTTTGAATATGTCTTTCTGGCTAAGCCCTGGATGTGATCTTTGCTTGGAAGCCGTTTCTTAATTAAACATTATTTGTCATCTATAAAAGCTGAGGATTTTCAAAACATCAACTTCTAACTTCTCACATTTTAATAATCTTTCCCTCAATTTAACACTTGCCTCCTAGATTTTACCAAAATCAGACATCACTTTTACCATTTGGCTTGGAAATAACCTTAGCTAGATGGGTCAGTTCATCAGGCACATTTTTTACTCTTCATGTTATTGCAGGCAACAATATTCTTAAGTTTCTGCCACTAAATAACACGTAACCCCTTTCCTCCAGCTTGCATTAACATTTACCTCCTCCTGCAAGCCCCTGAGAGCAACCTTATCAAAGAACATGAGATTTCTATTAAACACTTCTTTAGGGGCTCCCGGGTGGTTCAGTCAGTTAAGCATCTGACTTCGGTTTTGTTCATGATTCAGCTCAGGTCATGATCTCTTGGTTTGTGGGTCCGAGTCCCACATCGGACTCTGTGCTGATAGCTCAGAGCCTGGAGCCTGCTTTGGATTTTGTGTCTCCCTCTCTCTCTGCCCCTCAACCGCTCATGCTCTGTCTCTGTCTCTCAAATGAATAAATATTTTAAAAAATGTATCAAAAAGAAAAGCTTTATAGAATAAAAATAGCAAGCAAGAAATAGTCCAAATAATAAACAGATTATAATTTTGAACAAATACAGTGTGTAAAGAAAAAAACATCTATTTGATCTTGACATAGAAATATGCTTAGTCATGTTGTAAGTTTTAAAGACATGTGATTACTTTTTCTTCATACAGGGCCAATTATATATGATTCTGAAGACTAACACTTGCAGATTATAATATGTTAAAAAAATTCCTCCCCTCACAAATTTTAAAGTCAATATATATACTGAAAAATGAAAACTTAATTATATTTATATACATGCTTTAAATATTACCAAACTTGAAATATAAAAAGTCATTACTATTGGGGCTCCTGGGTGGCTCAGTTGGTTAAGCATCTGACTTTGGCTCAGGTCATGATCTCACAGTTTGTGAGTTCAAGCCCGATATCAGGCTTTCTGCTGTCAACACAGAGCCCGCTTCAGATCTTCGGTGCCCCCCCCGCCCCTCCCCCACTCATCCTTCATCTCTCTCTCTCTCTCTCTCTCTCTCAATAAATAAATAAACTTTTAAAAATGTCATTACTGTAGGGGGCATCTCATTGTTTCAGTTGGTTAAGCGTCCAACTTCAGTTCAGTTCATGATCTCTTGGCTTGTGAGTTTGAGCCTGCCTCAGGTTCTGTGCTGACAGCTCAGAGCCTGGAGCCTGCTTTGGATTCTGTGTCTCCCTCTCTCTCTCTGCCCCTCCCCCACTCATGCTGTGTTTCTCTCAAAAGTAAACATTAAAAACAAAATTTATTAAAAAAAAAAAAAGACGAGGGGTTCCTGGGTGGCTTAGTTGGTTAAGCATTTGATTTTGGCTCAAGCCATGATCTTGGGGTTTGTGAGTTTAAGCCCTGCGTCGGGCTCTGCGCTGACAGCTCAGAGCCTACAGCCTGCTTAGAATTCTGTGTCTTCCTCTTTGTGCCCCCCTCCACTGATGCTCACTCACTTTCTCTCTCTCTCTCAAAAAATAAACATTAAAAATTTAAAAACATCATTAATGTAAAGCATAAAGTTAGAAATGATAAAGTATAATCATTCCCTTTATTCTAATGGTGGTGAACCAAGAAATAGCCATACTTTTAATTAAGCATGTAACAGGGAGTTAAATATATTGTTAAAAAGTGATGGAGAGCAATAAAATAAACAAAATAAAAATACAATAAAATCTGTGTGGAAGGGAGATAAAAAATATAAAGGACATCAATTTACCCATTTCTGAAGATAGGAGTGTGAATATATTTTCTAAAGTGATTAATCAAGCAATAGAGCTGTAAATATATTGTTTTATGATTATGATGAAAAATGCAGCCAAAAATGCTTATGAAGTATATGGAGATGAAATTAGGAAAGCTGGCAGTGGTAAGATTTACTTTTCACTCAACACCATTAAAACATGTTTATATTGTTTTGTACATGTCTTTGTATTTTTTTATAAGTAATCTGAAAATAAACAGAAAAAGTGAGTATTATTCTAACATCAGGAAGTACTTCAAGGAACTGCTCTAGCTTTTAACCCTCTGGTGTATCTAGTCTCCAAAGATGGCCTCCAATGGGCTTGCTGGTGGTCCCCTCAGCAAAAATCTAGTTTGGCTCTTTGACTTCTCTCTAGCAGAATATGACAGAAGCAATGCCCTATGACTTCCATGGCTAAGTCATGAAAAGTCTTGTGGCTTCTGCCTAGATTTATGGAAACTCTGTCTCTGGGAAACCAACAATTATGTAAGCTGTCTTATTTACCTCAGACAATCATGCTGTGAGGAAACCCAAGCAAGACATGTTGCAAAGTCAAAAGGAGGAAGAAATGCTCAGCCAGTAAGTGTTAGACATGTTAAGGAAGGGACTATCATGGCCCTCTGGTCCACTGGAGCCTTCAGACGTCTCCAATACTACCAGGAGAAAATACAAGTGAAAACTTCCCCACTATTCCTAGTCAACCAGTACAACCAGGAGAATTAGTTATTATTTTAAGCTACTAAGTTGTGAGTCATTCAAAACTTATCATCCAGTAACAGATAACCAAATTTTAATCCAGTTTGCTTTGTACACATCGAATCAGAAGAATAAAACTTCACAGCACTATTTTAATGCCCCAGGGCATCAGGTGATGACAATGAATACAAAATACCTACAAAAGGCCTCTCTGTCATCAGTGCATGTAAGTCGAGGCAGTTTGCAAGTGATCCTTTCTTCTGCATGTTACTAGAAGAGCAAGTCAACAGATTCATCTTTGCTGTCATCTTTCAGTGCAATTTATTGTTCCCTCTTTATGGATTAATTCTTTCTTTGGTTGTTAATGTGGTCACTCATTAGAACAGGGGCAAACTCTATTACTGAATCTTGTTTCTGGTCTAGAGAATGTTTGATCTTTGAAATAACCTAATCTTGCCCTAGCAAGCCTCTAACTTCATGTATCATATGTCAATTTTGTGCCTTAACCCTCAGAGTTTAAGAGCTTTCTGCTGGCATACTAAGTATCATCACTACATGAATGGATACTAAAACATCCATCCTAGGTTCTAATTTTAGAGACATCATCTTTGAAATCAAAACAAAGCAAAACAAACAAAAATAAAGTGAAATATTAATAAATGTCATATTCATAGCAGTATCAGAGAATTTAAATACATGGGCCAACTCAAATAGATAAATCTCCAATGTAAATGTGAAAAAAATAACTTTTTTATTCAGTCAAAAAATAATATAAAATTCCATTAAAACAAAACTGTTGTTTCTTAAAGGTACTTATTTTATGGATCCCTAGTGTGAAATAATTCATTAAAGCACGGCGTGGAGAATCTGTCTTGAAATATTTTTATTTCAATATTTAGGGCAATGTACTTCATTTATTTGAAACCAGGGAATTTGGCCATTAAAAAGATGTAAAGCACCACATGATGTTTACAGTACAGTATTCATTAACCTCAAATTCAATTATTGCAACAGAGATGAATTGCTTTCTGCAACTGGGACTGTGTATTTCCTAACTTATCCATAATCACCCAGGAACATCCTCTCATAGGAAGGCAATCCTGAAGTTTTACCCACAAAGCACCAAGTTCATTAGGCTTTGCTTTTTGTTTCCTTTGCTCTCCATAGGTGACATTCCATATCACTTCTGCCATGTCATCTGGTGATACCTGCATGAAGAGGTGTAGTGTATCCCGAACCTGGGGCACCTCACAGTTCTCAGATCTAAGGCAAAGCCTTCCCCTGTCTACCTCAGGAAAGGAGGGTACAGAGAAGGAACTAGGTTGGCATATTCCTTTTTCTCAGACACTTCTTTGGAGGAAAAGACAAACTCCAAGGAATATAGTTGCTGCCAGAGGATTTAAGTCATTCCAAAAGGTCTTTGTCCCCTAGAATCTGACACAACAGAAAGTATAGAGGTGATGCTAGAATGGACCAAACCCAAAGTTTTCATCACCTTGGGTCGTAGCTATAAGTTCCTGAGAGCGCTACAGGATCCCAAAGTTTCCCCTAGTTATGAGTTCGTTCTTTCATTTATTCATGTATTTTTTCAAAAATATCTCAGAGAAACTACTCTAGACTAGGCACTGTTTTAGATGCTGGGGATAAAAGAGTGAACAAGATATAGTGTTTGTTTGCCATTGAAGAGTAAACCGCTTAGGGAGGGTTATAAGCAAGTGAAAGGTCCATTACAACCCAGAGAGGGTTAAGAGTGCAGACACAGCATAGTTTTAGTGGATGAAGGACAGAATATTCGAGAATTACCTGAAAAAAAGTTGCTGCAGTGATAACATCAGATCATATATTTTAACATCAGAATATTTAGAAATGATTTAAACAAATTCTTATTATTTTTCCAGATGAAGAGATTCATATGGTTCACACACCTCTGTCTCCTGCACCATAAAAACTTCTTTACACATTTTATTCCCTCTGCCTAAAATGTTCTTAAATTCCATTTCTTCTCTACTTCCCTCCATACAGAATTCAACATCTCTTGTCTAGAATCTATTTTTTAAAAAAAAACCTCTTCAAAATTGCCTTTCCTGTGTTCTCCCCTAACTTCAGACAGTTCTCTGTAACACTGACATCTATATTCTGAAAATACAAATTCATAGCATGATTTTCCTGCTTTAAAATACTTCTAGTGTCTTAACTGACCAAAGAATAAAACTAAAACTAGGAGCTTTACACACAATGCCCTTCAGCTAAATGTACTCAAGGTCCATCTATCTATTCATTATTTCATCCATCCACTTATCCATCCATCCATCCATCTATCCATCCATGTACTTCAAAAGCATGAATTTAAAGTATGTAGGTTCCCAGCTAGGCACTGACAACACAGAGATAATATGAAGTTTCTATCATGGGACGTATTTGACTCACTGACTTAAAAATATTTCTTCAGCTTCACCTCTCCCCAACTCTCAATGATCTGATATACACACTTATACCCACATCCGGTTTCCAGCTTTGCTAACTTTCTCCTGTGTCCCCAAATACTCCTTCATGATGCTTCATCTGTTCATATGTGTTTTCATCTCCTGAGATATAGCAACTTTTACCCCCTAGGGAATATCATAAAAATCTAGATTATATGTAACCTCTGAAAATCTCACTCATACATGGCCCCCGTATGAGCTGGATATTGTTGTGTTTAGGACTATTTTACAGATTAAAAAACTTAGACCCAGAGACTAAAGATCAGTCTGACGTTGCACAGCTATTCAATGAGAGAGCCAGAATTTAAGCACAGTTTGTATGGTTTCAAATCATGTAAAACGTGTGAGCACATTTCTACTCTACCTCGATTTCTCCATCCATACAATGTGCCTAGGGCTAACTATGTCCTAAATTAGCCAGAGTTCTACATACATTACTTCTCTTAGTTCTTTGTTCAAATTATTACCACTACATCTAATATTCTGTCTTAGGCAGTCCCTTCCTTCCTCCAACATGCTTACTCCTCCTGCCCATCAGAGTCGGCACAAGATTCAGCACAAAGAACAGGATCTGTAAAAATATGTCAAATGAATGATTTGATATCATTAAAAGTTTTCATGTGGAGTTTCAACTTTACTCTGTGGGAAATTAAAGTGTACCTTCTGACTTTGCCTTCAAATATCCCGTCTAATAACAAGAAAAGATGTGAAAAGAGTCCCTTATAAAAATAAACAGGGATGAAAGGGATAGAGGTCTTATCTGTGTAACCCATATTTAATAGAAAATCTTAAATTCTAAATGAGAACATACTTTCTAGATAAATCTTTGAACCCAGCAATTTTTAAGTCCAATTTGATTATAACTGCATTCTTCAGTTTAGTGGCAGGTTTTGAATTTGTTATTCAATTTACCTTGTATAAAACATTAGGAAAATTTCACATATCTATAAATAGAATTCTCTGAGGAGAAAGGGGCTTTCAGAAAGACATAACTGTATTTTACAAGCCAGCACAAACTGCTTAAGAGAAATTCATTAAAATATATTTGTAACTTCTCTAAGAGCTCTTGCTTTGAAAGCAATTAATTTTATCTCAGAAATCCTTCAGTTTTTTTTTTTCTAATTTCACTTAACATTTCCATCCTGCATGGAAGCTGTCTATGGCAATACTCTGTGATAGTTTTCTGGGATGACAGTGATGTTCTTTATGCTAATTGGTTGTGTTTGTTAAGTACTTGAACTATGGCTATAATAATCAAGAAACTGTATTTTTATATTGGTTAATTGTAATAAATTTATATATAAATAACCACATGTTACTATTGGCTATCATACTGAACAGCAAAGATCTAGCAATACTCTCTTTCTCCAAATCTCCAAACTGCAGTCAGATGTCATCTTCGGGTATCATTTTCCAACCTGATAAACAGGAGCCTTCCAAAATGAGACCTACTATGTATCATATTTAGCATACTCTAGAAAGATCTATTTACTTTATTTTTACCCCTATCTCGTTTCAAAAATAATCAGAGGTAACTTTATTTAAATACATAAGTTTTATCTTGCTACAGATAATATAAATTTATATAACACACCTACTGTAAACTACTTACCATTTCAGGAAAAACTTATGTACTGTATTATAACTTCTATCTAGTAGAAAAGTAAAGTAAAATATGTACGTATCAAATTTGCAACTATAAAAAAAGTTACAACTTAAAGATGCATAATACCAAGGTAGGCTTTAATTGGGAAATTGACTTGGGTAAGGAAAAACATGAGGGATGAGACAGACTTAAATTAACCAAAGAGGAATGGGGGGTGGGGGTAAAAGCATTCCAGACAGAGGGAACACCATGTGGAAAAACCCTGGGGTGGGCAGGATTATAATAACTACAAGGAAATGATGAAGCTCACAGTGGTTCTTAGGACCCAGACAATGCAGGACCTCGTGGGCCATTTGAAGGAGTCTTCTCTCCTCATCACTGACAGTATCACAAAGCCAGTGAGAAGATTTTTAGCGCTGAAAAGATCTTTGACTTCAGTGTATTAGAGTTCAGTTTAAGAGCTTATTTTTCTAGGGGAACTAGTTAGAAGGTTATTTCAGAAGTGTAAGAAAGGTGTGCTAGGTACCTTGAACTTCAATGTTGGCTGTGGGCATAAAGAAAAGCAGATAGATCTGGGAACCTTCCAGAGATATGATAAGGAAGCCTAAGGCAAGTTAACACCAGGCAAACCATCTTCCCATCCCCACCAGGTGGGGTATGTGTGATATTCCTCAGGCACTCATGGCTGCCCAAGAACAAAGGAAAGGGGGAAACAAATGGTTAACTGATAGAAATCACAGTCATGCAGGACATGGGTCTCCATTAAGTTTACAAATTTCCTAGTAAATTACAAGAAAAAAGGCAACCTTATCAATGGCCTAACCTCCAGACACCCATAGACTCAATTTCCTGGAGCCCCAACATCACCTTCCCCTCCATTGTGATGTGGGGAACAAAGGCAAGAAGAAAATGTAAATAGCATTAAATTTCTTTATAACCTGCGGCCCAATGACAAATACTTAATGTAAATACAGAGTGTAACATTTCTGCAGAAACTCCCTACTGTCTTACTGTTTATATCTTACTAAAGGGAAAACAATCTTAGATAGACAATAGCAAGGCCTCTGGTATCTTGCAAGTCCTACTTAGCATATGACAGTCCTTCTGGAGGTCTCCCTTTTGTCTTTATCTCCCCCAACTCCACAGTATTTAACCAGTCACTCTTCACAACCCCAGTGCAGCTCTTTCTGCCCAAGGGTCCTGTCCCCGTGCTTAATAAAATCCCTTTTTTGCACCAAAGACATCTCAAAAATTCTTTTTTGGCCATCAGCTCCGGACCCCTACCACTCCAAAAACCCATCAGATGGATACACATACTACACTACAGGAAAGATAAGCACCAGAATAACTTCCCCCTGGCTGAGAAACTGGCTAAGGGAAAGATGATCGTGATATTGTTTTACTGCACTGGAGGACAGGGATAGAGATAATGAGTAAATTGGCTAACTTCCACCATGAGATTTCTAAAAGATGGATAAACATACTAGCTTTGCACTCAGAAGCAAAAACGGAACAAGAGATAATAAAATGTGAATCAGTTGCGATTTGGTAGAAATTAAGGAATGGACAAAATTGCCTATAGGGCAGGAAGCGGAGATTGTCTTCAACCCTGCGAAAATCTGTAGTCAATGGATAGTTAGAAGATGAATCTGCAAACATCTAAACAAGTCATTAAAAGTTAGAAAGCAAAGCCCAGGAGGCCTACTGCTTCACAAAAACCGATGGAGAAAACTGTATACATTTCCTGCCTAATACACAAGATGTGCAATGGTTTAAAGATGCATTTTTTTTAACAAACAGGATTAGGTTAAAATAAAGTTAAATTGAACCAGAATAACACAAGAGTGAGAAATAAAATAACTCTGGGAGGAGGTCATTTTTCATTTATAGAGTTGTTTATAGAGCCATTCAGTTGCTAAATACAGATAACAGATTTGGTTCTGAGTTTCCTGGTCTCCTATAGCACTTTCTCATGTGTGAAATAGGGACAAAATGGTACCTCTATCACAGTGATACTGAGAAGGGAATGAGTTAGTGCCCATTGAGCATGCGCAGACTCAGCAGCAGGTCCAGGGTGATCACTGTGACTGAACGCCACAAGGCCGGAGCAGTGGTCATGGTGCTGGAAGGTACGTTTTCTCAGTACCCGTCATAAAATATTTTGTGTGCTATCTTCCTCCAAGAAAAGAAAATCTATTGGTGTTTCTCTCTGTATTTCCAGTGCCTGATACACCGCCTGGAACTTAGCAGATTCAGTGATTCTGTTTCATTAAAATGCCCCTCAAATGCTGCTTTGGGTTTTTTTCCTTATAATTCAAAACTATCTGCTCAGAAATTACAAAAAGGGATTGGCAATGATGCATGAGCTAACGATTTATTTTGGATATAGGCGTGAAAGTTTATTCACAAATGAGTGTGCTTTTCTAAATTACAATCCGTTGATAACGATGAAACATAGCCTATTAGACCAGTATTTCACATTCACTAATTTGTTCTTTCTCAGGGGCCATGTACAGGGGAGGTAAAGTCTTTTTACTGGTGCAAAATCCTGAAAATTACCCTAAATCATTTTCTGAAGACAACCAATTATCATAATTACCTAACGTAGAATTGTGTTTTTAATTCGTGTTCTAAGCCGACGTCCCAAAGACCAACTTTTGCAGTTAATCGGGACTGAGATACTCAGTAATTTTACATCCCCTCCTGCATACCCACTAGACTCCATACCTATTCTCCTCCTTCCATGACTTCCTCCCAGTGAAAAATTGGCAGCTTAATGAGAAGACACCCGTAGCCATCACTCAAACAACCTTACACTTTAGTGATGTGTAAGAAACTAACCATCACAAAGCAAACCCCCTGATTGCTGTACTTCTGTTGGAAAGTATGAAAGCAGCCAACCTATGGTACTATCAGCTGATCCATGACTATTGACTGAAAATTCAGCACAATACTGGGTGGAAAAATAACCTCAAATTTCAAACTAAAAATGCATATTAATGTCATCATTTATTATTTACACTACTCTAAGTAATTTACAGATATTATAAAATTTAATTTTAAATAAATCTAAAGGTTAGATACCGAGGTATAACTGATGGGACTTTGGGGTGATGGGGGAGGGGTCCAGAGCCATAGGCCAAGGAAGAATTCTTGAGATGTCTTTGATCCAAACCGGTTATTTTATTAAAGCACAGGACAGGACCCGTGGGCAGAATTTCGATACAATGGCGGTGTGAAGGACGGCTGGTTATATACCATGGACTTGGGGGAGGTAAAGTCAAAAGGGAAATTTCCAAAGAGATTTCCATATGCTAAAGAAGACTCACAGGATACTGGAGGTCTAGCTATTGTCCCGCAAAAGTTGTTTTTCCCTCTAGCAAAGTGTTACCATTAAGACAGTAGGGAGTTCTTGGAAAAACGTTTTACTCTGCCAGCCTCAAGTATCTGTCAATGAGATGCAGGTAATATGGAAATTTAATTTTACCTGTCATTTCCTTCTTGCCTTTGTTCCCCATATCACTATGGAGGGGTGATACTGGGGGCCAGGAAACTGAGCCTACAGGTTTCTGGAGATTAGGCTATTAATAAACTCGCCTCTTTTTTTTTTTTTGCAATTTGCTAAGAAATTTGTAAACTAATGGGGACTCATGTCCTGCAGGACTGTGATCTCTATCAGTTAACCCTTCATTTTCTTTCCTTTCCTTTGTTTTTGGGAAGCCGGGAGTGCCCGAGGAATATCACACATATCCCAATTGGGGTCTGGGGGATAAGGCTAGCTTGTCCTTGGCCCGCAGCTTGCCTTATGGTCCCTCATCATAACGTAAGTGAGTAACCTGCTCAGGGTTAAACCTTAATAAGTCATGGAACCAGGATGCACCACAAGAATTTTGACCCAGTGGACTCACCTATAACCACCACTTCCTCAGTGCCCTCAAGAGTCACGCTGTGTCTCTTATACAGTAGAGTGGTAGGTTAGAAAAGTTTCACAATACTTTGGATAAGGTCTGAAAAATTATACTATTTCCTTTGTCCTTTCTGAAATACAAAACACTATTTTCCAAATCATAACAGATGGGTTGGTTTGTTTGCTTGGTTTTTTTAAAGGCGGCCAGTCTTCAAAGGAAGAAAAAATATTTTCTTTTATATTTGGCTCTGAACTTGAATTCAAATAACTATAATCATGACTAATATCAATCTCTACCTGTGGCCTAAATGTGGGCTATATATATGAATCTTACAGCATTGTTGAAAACAAGGCACTCTTTCATCTATTTTAAATTCAATAGTGTGTATCTTTGGCTGCACATAATAAATGTGATTTGGGGTATGAAGATTGCAAACATCGATCATAATTTGATTTGTTTCTATTGGACATCTCGTATGGGCACCACAGCATGACCTCACCTGTTTTAAGGTTGTTAATGGCATTGAAAATTACACATGACACTATAAATGCTGCTTGAAATAGAACATATTTTTACATTACTTTAAATAAAAAAATAATGCATAATCCTTGCAGCAGTATTTTGCCCAGCCTCCGAACCTATCATATAATGAGGTTTTATAAATGCAGTAGCCAGCATGGACTCTGTGCTATTTACAACTTGTCTACTGTCAAAAAAATAAATTTTTCACAAGCCCAATTTAATTTTAAACTCAAGTCACCCATGTCCTAATGAGACACTATGAACAGAACAGGAAAATTCTTTAGCATTAGCAGACACTGAAAACTACCGGTAACTCAAACCTGAGGCCAGTAGCAACACTGCCATTTAGAATTTTCAAAGTAACACAGGCTTTTCATCTAAATAAATATTCCAAAAAGTATATATTAGAGTCCCACAGGGATTCTGATTTTTTTTTTTTGAGGCTAATTCTCTGGAGAAATACAGGATCCAAACCTGAGATCAAACAAGCTCTTCGTAAAGATCCACTTTGTAAAATAAGCACATATTACCTTTTAAGGGCACTTTTTTTCTAAGAGAGTTTAGGTTTTCAATACAAATGCTTTTAACCCTCAGTTCTTTTCCTGACACCAGAGATTAGCTTCAGAGGGACTCATCAAACAACTAAAAAAGAAGAGTATTATATGCATCTGCACGCATACCTGCAAAGAAATGTAATGTATTACTGTAATTTTCTGTTTCACCAAGGCAAATACTCCCTTAAAACTATGAATATTTCCTTATGCTCAACAATGGGAGCCAAATATCTATTATTGTTATATTAAGCTACTGATACTAGAATTGAGTTTTCTAAAAATACGTAGCTTTTAAGGACAGCTCAGAGTACTATATTCCTCTATTTCAGTGACCAGCAAAAACAGAAATGCCCTGCTACACCTTCGGATAACGCTGGCAGATAAAAGCAATTACTAAAGCCAACAGTAAACTCTGGCACATTCCTGGACTAGGTTGTTCTCTGCCACTATCCATTTTCCTTATTCACCTTCTGCAAGGGCTTTCTCTACCATTCAGTCCCACCATCATAATGCCAGAAATCTATTAATTAATATAATCCTTTTTATACAAAAATGTTTGATGACTGTGATGATGGGATTTCAGATTCCTTGCCAGTGTAGCTATTTGGCCAAAAGGGTAGAACTACAATAATGTTTATCCAAAGTACTGAATGCGTGCTCCTGGTTATGAATGATCCTGAGTTCTACCAAAAGCAAAATTTTCACTTTTTTTAAGCTAGTGCTGAGTTATTTTTTTACATGATAACTATGATATGACATTAACAATATGTATGTATGTGTGTATATATACATATATGCCATGTATATAAATATAAGGATAAGTATGTACACTCACACTTATTAAAATTCATTTAATAGACGATTAAAAAAATACAGCTGTTCACAATTATAGCAAAGAATTCTAAGGCTGGGAAGAAACACCTAAAGTTTATTAAGAACCACCAGAAACCATATTATACTAGTTTTAGCCTACTCATATTACAACCTACAGTAATAATATCTATAGGTAAAATGTTTAATATTTGTAAACAAATGTACTGAAGTGTGACTAACATTCTTTGATGAGAATATAAATGGCACAGAAGAACAGAATCCTTTGATCCTTGTTTCAAGAATATTTACTGAATCTTCACATATTTAATATTATATGAGTTATATTTTTGTCCCATTTGTTTCTCCTTTTGTTTTATTCTAATTTCAACAGTTATATGAATTACATGGCATAATACAAGATAATGACAGTAGAGATTTATAAATTCTTGAGACATTTTCATTTGCAGGCTAAGGCCAAACTGTCTATGAGTAGTTTAGTTTCAAACTGTTGAATTTATTAGTCTATAGTTTCCTGGGCTCTTTCATGAAAGGATGCGAGATGAGTATTGCTTTTCTTTGCCCTGTGACTTTTGTGACTGTGGCAATGGTTAACTCAATTCACTGGACTTTATTTCCTCATCAAAGTGTTCATATGACTGTAGTGCTTCAGTGAAGTATAAAGCAGCAATGAATCTGTTCAAGCATGAAGGAAAAAACAGTAACTTCTCACAACCAAATAAAATACACAAGGTCAGCGTACTGAAATTTGGACATTTTTTTTCCTTTAAAAAGAAAAAATGAAAAACAGAGAAAACTCAATCATGATGAATTTGATACCCTGAAAAACGTATATAGCACAAAATAATTTGATATTAATTTCATGACAGAGGTTTGTTTTTATTTCAGAAAATAAATAAATACCTACAAAGCAAGTGTAATGTGAATTGGCCTAGTGTATTGAAAAGAGTATGCCTTGTAGCCTGAGGTAAACTGGGTCAAAATTTCAAGTTTACCATCTAAATATCACATGCTCTAAATCCTGATCACTGATTCTTTATTCACAATAACAAAGTAGTAATAATGACTTTACAAGGTTAGAAAAGATATCTATACTGATGTCTGGAGCAGAGAAAGTGCATAGGAAATGTCTATGATCTTCCTTTACACTGGCAGGCTATAATACCACTGTTCAAAAAAATAACAAAAAATATCCACCAATATCACCCCCTTCACAAAACAGAGGGGAGGTAAAGGACAAATAAGAGTAACTGAGTAGATTTTTTTCTCTTTTTCTTTAAAAATTGTTTTGAGAATAAATGGTTAACATAGAAATAAAATGCATCCAGATTGGAGGGGAAAACAGAAAACTAACTTTATTTGTAAATAACATAATATTTCTATGGAAAATCCTAATGATCCACTATACAACTGCTAAAACTATTAAACAAGCTCAGCAATGTCACAGAACACAATATCAATATACAAAAGTCTACATGATTTCTACACACTTTCAATGAACAATCTGAATATAAAAATAAGAAACCAAACTCCATTTCAAAAAGCATCAAAAAGAATTAAATACTTAGGAATAAACTTAACACGTAAGTGTAAGATTTATACTTGGAAAGCATTGTTGACAAATCTTAAAGATGATTTAAATAAATGGAAAGACATCCCATGTTCATGGATCAGTACACTTAATATTATATAATGGCAAAATTCCCTGAATTGATCTACAGATTTAACACAATCCCTGATCAAAATCATAGCTGCCTTTTTTGAAGAAGTTGACAAACTGATAATAAAACTCATATAAAAATGAAATGATTTAGAATAGTTAAAGCAACCTAAGAACTAAATTTGACAGTTTATATTTCCTAATATCAAAACTTACTATAAAGCAATAATAATCAAGACAGGAGGGGATGGGCATAAAAAAAGCATAGATAAGTGGAACTGAATTCAGAGTCAAAAATAAACCCTTACATTTATGGTCAAATGAATTGTAACAAATCTGCCAAGAAAATTCAAGGGAGAAAAAAAATCACCTTTCAAGAAATGTCACTGGAATGATTGGGTATGTACATGCAAAACCATGAATTTAAATCCCTACTTTACACCATACTCTAAAATGAACTCAAAATGAATCATATACCTAAATGTACTATCTACAACTATAAAACTCTTAGAAGAAAACATAGCAATAAATTTTCCTGACCTTGGATTAGGCAGTGGTTTCCCAGATAGAAGACCAAAGGCATATCTAATAAAAGAAAAAATAAATTGTACTTCATCAAAATTTTAAATTTTCAGGCATCAAGAGAAACCATTAGGCATGTCAAAAGAAAATCCACAAAGTGGGCTATTTACTAGTCCTCTCTGACTTGTATCTAGAGACTTGTACCTAGAACATACAAAGAATACCAACAACTCAATAATGAAAAGATGTAAAATTCAAAAATGGGCAGAAGAGTTGCAGACAGATCACCAAAGACAATGTTGAAATGGCTAATAAAGACATGAAAAGATATGCATCATCAATATTCACTGGGGAAATGTGAATCAACAACACAGTAAGATCCACATCCACAGAAAATTAAAACCACTTTGCAGTCTATTAGTATGACTATTAATATAAGCATAGACAATAACAAGTGTTGGTGAGGATGCAGAAAAGTTAAAATCTTTGTATACCACTGGGGACTATAAAATGGTGCAGTGGCATTAGAAAAGCTTGGTAGGTTTTTTTTAATTTTTTAAATGTTTTTTATTTATTTTTGAGAGACAGAGAGAGACAGCGTGAGCAGGGGAGGGTCAGAGAGAGAGGGAGACAGAATCAGAAGCAGGCTCCAGGCTCTGAACTAGCTGTCAGCACAGAGCCCGACGCAGGGCTCAAACCCACGAACCATGAGATCATGACCTGAGCTGAAGCCGGACTCTTAACTGACTGAGCCACCCAGGCGCCCGGGGTAGTTTTTCAAAATGTGAAACAGAATTAGCATATGACCTAGTAATTCCAATCCTAGGTACCTATCCACGAGAAATTGCAATGTGTGACCACACAATTATTTTTATACAAATGTTCATAGTAGCATTCTTCATAATAATCAAAAAGTAAAAATGACTCAAATGTCCATCATCCAGTGAGGGGGTAAACAAAATGTGGCGTATCTATAAAGTATTTTAACACTCAGCAATAAAAAATAATGAAATAGTGATATATGCTAAAACATAGACTAATCTCAATTATACTAAGTGAAAGTAGCCTGAAAACTTCTTTAAAAACTGCATAATATATAATACCATTAATGTGAGATGTCCCCCAAAGGCAAATCTATAGACATGGAAAGCAGATTGGTAGGAATAGGGACTGACTACAAATGAGGAGATTTTCTTTGTGAGATAAAGAAAATATTCTAAAATTGATTTCAGTGACAATTATACAACACAAATACATTAAAACCATTCAGTCTTAACATTTCAAACAGGTGAATTTAGGATATATAAACTATATCTTAATAAAGCTGTTCATAAATATTTAGTGAAAAAATGTCACCAGAAAATGAGACCTATCAATTGTTTTGGTAATATGGGTGGTAATATGTCTAGTATTATTATTCAGCTGTGAGTTTGAGACCATTTTCTGTGTGGCATGGAATAAGGAAATTAAGTAATTATGGAATAATTCTATCCTTTGTTGTGCCCTTGCCAACAAAGGTTTGCAGGGTGGAAAAAGATGACACAAATATAGAGGAATTTCAATAAAAATGCTGTAGTCCAAACTTGCTTAGATGAACAATTCAGGGAGTATCACTTCCTGAAACATAACAAATATAGCTGTAGATAAAGATATAAATATATACAGATTTATCCTCACCTTATCCAATGAAGAGGCTTAGATATAATCAATAATCCAACAGCAATGGGCATCCCTAGCATCCAGATTGCATTCTTGAAATAGCATTTCAGAACAAAAAGAAATAGAACTTCCTGAAGAGATGGTAGATTGCAGAAATGAAGCAGAAAGTGTCCAAGTTGACTGAAACATGACTGAAACGTTACTGAAATGGCAAGGACACACTCAACGATAACTAAGACATATCAAATAAGAATCAAGAGACCAACTGTCAAAGTTTCAAAAGACTGAAGATGAGAGTTTTTGAACTTTAAAATGGTAAGATGCAGGGGCACCTGCATGGCTCAGGGGGTTAAGCATCTGACTTTGGCTCAGGTCATGACCTCATGGTTCATGAGTTCAAGACTCCCATTGGGCTCTGTGCTGACAGCGTGGAGTCTGCAGCCTGCTTTGGATTCTCTGTCTCCCTCTCCCTCTGCCTCTCCCCTGCTCGTGTGCTGCACTCTCTCTCTCTCCCCCTCTCTCTTTCTCTCAAAAAATAAACATTAAAAAAATAAAATGGTTAGGTTCAATGTTTAAATGAGATAAATTTATAATGACATTTTAAATAAATTGATAACTTTTGGAGAAAGACAGAAAATACATTATCTTAAAAACTGGTAATTAAGGGAAATAAGTATTTATCCTGCCTTATATGATGAATTTACCATGAGATAACCTATTAATAGATTAGAGGGAAAATTATTAGTAACATATTCTTACTAATAAACAAGAAAATAATGATTGATTTGCATCCCCAATTACTTAGTGGATCTAGGCATTGAAGAACAATGGCTGTAAGATCAGAAAAAGGGCCCCCTGTTAAAAGAACAAAACTATGACCTCTGATTCTGTTAAAAAGATAGAACATGAGCTGGAAAATGTCTCTGGATCCAGCTGTTCATTTTCAGAACACATAGAGCGCAGAGAAATGTGTTAAACCACATCATTACTATGCAAGCAACTAAATCCAGAGTAGCCCTACCTGTACAGCCTACTGTCTTTTGTTCTTCAACAGGTAGATCAAAAGGAAGAGAAATGAATAGAGAAGGAAATGACACGTTAAAAGATATTTAAAAGACAGATTTTAAAATGGGCAAGACTAAAGTCTACTCTGTACAGAAGCACACGTGAGTGAGAGAGCTATAAAACAGCGCCAGGAAGTCACTAGCAGGACACTCAGATGAATAGCTACTTTTAGTGGAAGACGGAATTAGGAACAGCACAGGGCACACAGACGGACGTCTGCGGTGTCTGGAGAAATGTTATTCCTTCATTTTTGCAGTGGTTAACAAGAGTGTTCCTCTAATATCGTCTCATTGAGCTACTCATTTTGTGTGTGTTGATTTCTGTTTCTGTTTCTTCATTTAACACTGACAAGGGTAATGTAGTCCTTAGAGATGTAGCAACTGAGCTTCCAAGACACTGGAGAAAACAGAGGCAAATAAAATATAGTCAATATAGAAAAAAAAAGTTAAATATCAAGGGACGTGTACAACAGAAAGCATGAACACAATGAAAGATGAGATCAATGGCATCGGCACTATTAATCTCCCTACAATTACTCCAGCCTATTGCACACCTTACTAACTTCTGAAGTAAATGTCCAATTTATTTTTTAATCTGGGTGGAGAATCATTTGTTTGCTTATTGTTAGTTGTGTTTATTCTAACGGGTTCATTACTCTAATGGGTTGTATTTGCGTCATCTAATTTTCTTGTTTTTGTACGTGTTGCGTTGGTTTTTGAAACTGACATTTTATGGCCTGGGAGATAAATTCAAACAATCAAATGTATTACATACCTGCTTTCTTTGGCTGTATTTTTATCACCTTTGTTTCTGAAATTATTTTTACTTTTTAAAGATTTATGATATTTAAATTCTTGTAACTGCAATCTCTATTATTTTGTTTTAGTTCTATAATTAAGTGGATTTAATGCTCACCATAATTCTTACAACAAAGAAGCCACGTTTCTTAATTCATTATTTTGATTCATCACTTGTTCGGATTTTTATTAGTGAGTTACTTTTTTTCACAACTCAGACCAATCTAAAGATGACTAACTAACAGATGCAAAGGAAAAAAATGTTAATGTATAGTCTGAGAAGATTAAAATTGATGCTAAAATATCAATATTTCAGTGATGATAGAAGAATATACAATTGTTTCAAAGAATTACCTCCACAAAATATTTGATCCCTAACTGTATTATCAGCGGTATACTCAAACTTTTAAGAAATAGAACATATGTTACAGAAACTGTTCTAGAACACACAAAAAGTGATCTGTTTTTCAACAGTATAGAATTTATACAAGTTATCAACAGAAAATAGCAAAACTACATATTGATATTTTTTCCTTTTTTTTAATGTTTATTTTTATTTTTGAGATAGAGAGAGCATGAGCGGGGGAGGGGCAGAGAGAGAGGGAGACACAGAATCTGAAGCAGGCTCCAGGCTCTGAGCTGTCAGCACAGAGCCCTATATGGAGCTCGAACTCACAAACCACGAGATCACGACCTGAGCTGAAGTCAAATGCTTAAATGACTGAACCACCCAGGTGCCCTGCAAAAGTACATATTACATAGGTCCCAAAGATCTTATATTATACCAAAATTTGACAATGTTAGAATATTCTGATTAAATGTTACCATTTCTACCTGAATTCAATAGATACCTTTTGTTTGGTTGTTTGTTTGTGTTCATTCTGCAATTTTCCTAAGATTGCAATAAAAGTTAACACTAGGGACATTTGTTTAGACTTGCTACAAAATGGCTTCCCCCACCTCTGTCTGAGGGTATATTTCATCTAACATCACTCCTAATTTAGTTGGGGTCTGGAAAAAAAAAATTGATTTACCTTTAATGCTGTATTTAATCTACGTAAAATATATTTAAGTAACTTGAAGAAGGTTTTTCCTCATTGCTTTGGTTTTAGTTTTGACAAATAGATAAGACATTTTTGCACAGATATTTGGGGTTTTCTGTCCTTTGTGGCCTAAGAAAACTTAAGTATCATAGAGCTCTGACTTCCCAAATCTCAGTAATATTTAGCCTATAATCCTGAATTCTTTTTAAACTGAAATTAATATTTGATTTGAATATCTCTGGGGCACCTGGGTGGCTCAGTTGGTTAAGCTACTAACTCTTGACTTTGGCTCAGGTCAAGATCTCATGGTTTCTGATTTAAAGTCCCACATCAGGTTCTGAGATGGTGATGTGGAGCCTTCTTGTGACTCTTTCTCCTGCTCTCTGCCCTTCCCCCCACTCAAAATAAATACACATCAAAAAACATCTCAAATAAAAGTAAAGTCTCCATTAAATAGAAAATTATTATATTGTTGGATAATTTGGACAATTATGTAAACTTAAAATTTTACATCTAAACATGAGACTCTATTTTTTAAAACAAAGTATGTTAAATATATATTTTAGAAAACATGCAAATTCTATGATTTATGGTTATTTGAAGTAAAGTCTATTCCTAGTTGCTATACTAACTAGTTGTGGGAAGTTATTATGGTGCCTAAATTCTCTCATTAGTATGATAATCATATGATTCTCCCCATTCTTTACCAATATAGCACACAGTATGCTTACAAAATGATGTGTCATTATATTTATAAGTAAATTATTTCTTCACCACAAATAAATACAAGTTGGTATCCTCCAAATATTCTACTTAAAAATTTCAGCAGTCAAAAATCGCTTTCCTTGGGTTATCTAAACTTTTTCAAAAACCACTTTTATTCTTATTGTTAACATTTCTCCCCTCTAGCTTATTTTCAACATTTTGCTCTTCTGTCCTGCATTCCTTAAAATTCTCCAAAATTGGGGGGGGGGGGTTGAGCATCAATGTCTTTATTCTTCAAAAACTTTAACTTTCATAGCTTCAATTGCCTTTATTGGCTTATTCTATGTCTTTCCTAATTCTCACCACATCAACTGCCAGAATAATTTTATATTTTATCAATATCACCTGATTTTCTTCTAGAATGCTTTACCTCCCAGATAAAATCCCAATTCCTTATCTTCCCGCCACCAGCTTTCTCAAAAATGAAGATGCAACCATATGAGGGTTCTATCTTGATTACTGAGCATGAATTTTTCAGACTGTGTATTAATTAGGAATTGCATACGGTTGTCAGTAACAGAGTCCTGAGGACTACAGGTGTTGTGTGTGGGGGGTGTGTTTATTTGTTTTTAATTAATAGCTTACTTTCTTCTGTAAAATCGTCCAGCCATCCTATGGCAGTTCTCCGAAGTCATTAAAGAATCAAGCGTCCATTATCTTTTTTCTCCCCCACCATCTTTAGTGCATGTCTTCCTCTTAAGGTCTTAGGATGGCTCTGAATTTCTACCCATCACGTTCATTTTCCAGCAAAGCAACAGACATAACAAAGTTTTCCTATCCAAGTGAGAGCCCTTAAAGAGCTATTCTGGAAACCCCACCCAATGGCTTTGATTTATAGCTCATTAGTCATCCTCAGGGCAACTGAGTTGAGGAAATAGCTTCCAGCTGGACCACTGCTCCAAATGAAATGAGTGATCCATTATTGCAATTAGGAGGGCAGTTCATGCCTAGATGAGCAGCGATATTTCTCAACTATCAGATTAGATTTGTATAAACCTGATCTCCACATATGTAATAGCCAAACTACTTTCTATTAACCTAGATGGTTGTGTGTGTGTGTGTTTTTTTTTTTAAATAAAAAAAATACAGGGGCGCCTGAGTGGCTCAGTTGGTTAAGCATCCGACTTCAGCTCAGGTCATGATCTCATGGTTCGCGGGTTGGAGCCCTGTGTCGGGCTTTCTGCTGACAGCGCAGAGCCTGGAGCCTGCTTCGGATTCTGTGTCTCCCTCTCTCTTTCTCTGCTCCCCCACCCCCATGCTCTGTCCCTGTCCCAAAAATAAATAAAACACTAAAAAAAATTTTTTTTAAATGCAGAGTCTGGAGCTATCACTATCACATGAATACACATACACTTGCATTCTTTACTGTGTGGATTATTTATCATAGGGATGAATCTTACTCATGAGTCTTGATGGTAGCTAGGGAGATTTAAAAAAAAGGAAGAAATATTTTAGAGAGGCTAAAATAAAATCGGTCTTTGAAAATGTTATTTTAGGGGCACCTATATGGCTCAGTAGATTAAACAGCTGACTCTTGATTTTGGTTCAGGTCATGATCCCAGTGTTGTGGGATCAATCCTTGCATCAGGCTCTGTGCTGAGCATGGAGCCTGCATGGGATTCTCTCTCTCCCCCTCTATTCCCCATCCCCACTCATGATCTCACTCTCTCTCTCTTTCTCTCTCTCTCTCTCAAAATAAACATTTAAAAAAAGATTCTTTCCTTCTTTCCCTCCCCCACTCATGTAAGCTCTCTCGCTCATAAAAAGAGAAAATATTATTTTAAATATATCATCAGTTTAACTCCTTAATTTATGAGAAATTTATTTTATGCATCTAGAATGTCCAGAGAAATTTGCAGTTTGTTTTTCAAAACAAGAAGCCTTTATTTGCCCCAAAAATTGAGTCTTAGAAAAGGACACTTAAATCTAAAACAAACAAACAAACAAAAGAAATCTATCTCAAACAGGATTAAAATTTCATTGTAAATATTTTAAACTTGCTTGGGATTTTACCTTGAAAACAAAACTAATAAAAGTTTTAAATAATCTGTATTATTAAATTACCATTTATTGTTACACTTTTTGTCTTACTAATTTGTAAAAGCCATTATTAATATAAGCCATAATTAAATTATTAATGCAATATAAATTAAAGCCAAAATTAAATTATTAATTTAGAATACAATTATTTGCCTATGACAGGTGTTACTAATAATTTGTTACAGATTACCTGTCCTTCAAATTAATTATTTTTCAGTCTCCTTTATATATTTTTAAATAAACACCTATTTTAAGTAGCATACATGTAAATAGTGAAACATAAAAATATAAAAACCACCTGTAAATTCACCACCAGAACATTATCAATGGCTGCATCCCTTCCCCTATCACATACCCTGTCCTCTTCTCCAAAACAAGGTTTCCTTTTTGTGTTTAGCATTTCCTTACTTCTTTAAATGTTAATCATATATGTAGGTATGCATAAATTTTACTTTTAAGTTGTGCTTGCTTCTCTTCCATTTTTTTTCATATGTTTTTCTAGGTGTGCTGTTTTCATTGAACATTATATTTCTAAGATGTATCCACATGTTGGGCCATTTGTTTCTCTTGCCTGTTGTTTCTGATGGTTCTTAAAAGTACTGTATCCAGTTTCCTTATGTGCCTGGTTAACTTAGGCTACTTACTATATATGTTATTTGGAAACAACATTTGCAGAAATAATTTAAGAGCCAGGACTACAGCATTACCTTGTGGATTGTACTTCTTTCTGCCCTGCACTTAGAGGTACTGCTAATTCAGAACCACATCATTTCATTACTAGATATAAGTTTCACTGAACAGCCAGGGGATGAAAAACCAAACTGCAAGTTCTTCAAATGTCTAGTAAACAGTTTATTATCATTTGAAAAGTATAGACGTTTGGGGTTCCAGCTCAAAGTGAATGGTGTTCAGATAATAATAAAGCAAGTCAAACTCCTAGGGTGTAAAATTTAAAGAGGTACTCACTCACAGGGGCTAGTGCAGACAGCACCCTTAGAAGACTACAGGTTTCAGAAATACTAACCCCTAAAAAGTACCAAAATTTAATCTATAAATACGAACATTTATTATTTTCAAGTGTAAAATCAATTTTCCTAACATTATTTATCAAGTAGCCTACAAGTTTAATAATTTTTAATGTATGACTATCATATATCAACTCCTGAGGAAATAGGTCAATTCATTTTCAATCTCCTTATTCTTTTCATTGATATTTTTTAACTTCTCTTGATTTCTGGGAGAATATCTTATTTTCGAGTATATCACAATCTTTTCTCCAAGATGCTGGAGAAGTGCCTCTTTAACGTCCCTAAATTTCTGAAAGAATAAAGATGATATAGTACTTAACTCCATGTAACATTATCTGTACATTGATTATCCATCAGTTTTATAAATTTTTTAAAGTTTATTTATTTTGAGGGGAGAAGGGGCAGACAGAGAGGGAAAGATAGAATCTTAAGCAGGCTCCCTGCTGTCAGCACAGAGCCTGACATGGGTCTTGATCTCATGAACTGTGAGATCATGACCTGAGCCAAAATCAAGAGTCAGATGCTTAAGTGAGCCACCCAGGCACCCCTATGCTAACAATATATATATATATATATATATATATATATATATATATATATATATTGTTTTTAAGTTAGTTTTAGGTATACAACATAGTGATTCAACTTCTCTATATGTGATGCTATGCTCACTACAAGTATAACTACCATGTGTCACCATACAATGTTATTGGAATATCATTGACTTTATTCCCTATGCTGTGTCTTTTATCCCCGTGACTTATTGATTCCATAACTGGAAGCCCGTACTTCCCACTCCCCTTCATCCATTTTGCCCACCCCCTCACCACCACGTCTCTGGAAATCATTATATTGTTCTCTGTATTTCTACATCTGTTTCTACTTTTTGTTTATTTGTTTGTTTGGATTTTTCTTGGATTCCCCATATGAGTGAAACCATATGGTATTTATCGTTTTCAGTCTGACTTATTTCACTTAGCATAATACTCTCTAGGCTCATACATGCTGTTGCAAATGGCAAGATGTCATCCTTTTTATGGCTGCATAATATTCCACTGTGTATCTGTGTATGTGTGTGTTTATAACACCACATTTTATTTATCCACCCTCAGTGGACACTTAGTCTGCTTCTGTATCATGGATTATAAATAATGCTACAATAAACAGTAGAATGCATATACAAATACTCAATAATGGAATTATTGAATCATACGTTATTTCTATTTTTACTTTTTTGAGGAAAACTCCATACTGTTTTCCAAGGGGATGTGCCAACTGTCATTCTCTCCAACAGTGCACAGATGTTTCTTTTTCTCCACATCTTTGCCAACACTTGTTATTTCTGTCTTTTTGATTTTAGCCATTCTGACAGGTGTCAAGTGAGATCTCCTTGGTGGTTTTGACTTGCTTTCCCTGATGATGACTGATGTTGAACATCTTTTCATGTATCAGGTGGCCACCTATATGTCTTCTTTGGAAGAATATCAACCTTTTCAAATAAATGGTTTATGGCTTCAAAGATTTTCTTGTTGCTTTCTGTTTTCAATACATGTTTTTATCTTTATTCTTTTCTTCCTTCACCTTATTTGAGTTTGATAGGTTCTTCTTTCTCTAGTTTCACCCTCCCAATTCAGTTACAAGCTTATATTATTTACTTGAGATCTATTTCTTTAAAGAAAGCTCTAACTTTTCCAATTATTTACTTATTTTCTGTACTTTTATTATTATTTACTAGTCTTACTCTACCAAATATTCCCCTTCAGATCATTTGGATATGATTGAGTGTTTGAACATCATTTTTATTGGCTTGATATCTTTATTGCAAAATGTAATTTTTTTATAGTTTATTGTCAAGTTGGTTTCCATATAACACCCAGTGCTCATCCCCACAAGTGCCCTCCTCCATGACCATCACTCCCCTTCCCCTCCCCCCTCCCCCATCAGCCCTCAGTTTGTTGTCACTATTCAAGAGTCTCTCAGAGTTTGCCTCCTCAAAATGTAAAGTTAACTTTGCGATGGGTTCATATTTAATTTTAAATATTTAGAACTGAAGTTATACTGACTGCATGGGCAATCAGAGATGTTAGTTGTAAAGGCCAAGGAATATTATTGTCTCTCTTAAAATTTATATGGTAGGTTTGTTTAAAAAAATGTTTTAAATGTTTACTTATTTCTGAGAGAGACAGAACCTATTCTGAGAGAGACAGAACCTAAGCAGGGGAGGGGCAGAGAGAGAGAGGGAGACACGAAATCCGAAGCAGGCTCCAGGCTCTGAGCTGTCAGCACAGAGCCCAATGCGGGGCTCAAACTCACAAGCTGTGAGAACATGACCTGAGCTTAAGTCAGAAGCTTAACCAACTGAGCCACCCAGGTGCTCCTTGGTAAATTTGTTTTTAAAGCCACATTTACTCTGATCATTAACTGTTGTACTTTCACACATGGATTTTAGATATCTTCCAGGAAAAATGTATTTAAATGAACTAAACTCCACAATAACATGCATGGACTGAGTGTGACCAGAATGTGTTTATAAACAGCTGATGTAATGTAAGTACCCTTGACCGGTGTCCTAGAAGTTTATTTAACATCTTAGGGCTTCTGAATATATGTAGAGCTTTGATCAGGCCATTTTGAAAGAACTTTTCAGCTGTAATTATGTGACTCTAATACGTATAGTTTTTTATTTTACACTTATCTGCGATTGAGGGCAAGGTTAAAAAGTGTTCACCCTTAGCTAACTGATTTGCCTGTCTCTTGACCAACCTCATCCCAAACACCTCATATTCTTCCTCCCACAAATTTCTCTCTCTCTCTCTCTCACACACACACACACACACACACACACACACACACACACTACATAGCCTGATTTATTCTTAATTCAGAGATAAATACCAAGTAAATATATAAGCAGAAAACATCCTTAAGACAAGTAATAAGAATTAAAAACCAGTATAAACAGAGCAAGCACTATATTTAGCACATGATAGTAATTATCTCATATAACTCTCATAATAAACTTATGTATAGGTTCCCTTTTATTGGCATTGCATAAGTGAGAAAATGACACTTAGATTAGGTAACTTGGCAGAACTACTAAGCAGAGAGCAGGGGTTCCTTTACATACTAAGTTGAAAATACTTTCTATTTTTTTGACATGCATAAATGTGCAAATCACATATCATGTTTAGTGTTTCACTGGCGAATGAAAAGAAACTTCTATATAAATGAGGTCGTTAAGGACAGTGTAACACAAATCCACTGCTTGCTCAGTGTCAGATTTGGAGAATAGGTATGTGAAAACTGTCTAGCATCCTTGAGGTTTTGCATAGAAGGGAATATTCACAGAATACGAAATATCAGGAAAATTTAAACATGCTGACCTGATGACAAACTTCCTAATTTGCTTGTTTGTGTATTGCTGGAGTGGGCAAAGTTCATGAAAGACACAGAAAACAGAAATAGAACAAAAGCAGAGAGCTTAAAAACAGAACAGAAGAAAAAAGGCAGCAAATGGCAGCCTTCATCCAATTTTTATGCATTCCTTGCCTTTTCTATTCCTTTTTTTTAAAGCTCTGCACCTTTAGTAACTATATTATCATCATTCAAGTCACTTCTAAATTAAATCCTTCCCTCCTACCTCCCACTAGACACTTTAGGATTAGCATTTTATCTATGACTGCTCCTCCTGGAAAAAACACAAGGGGAAGGGGGAGAATGGAACAAGACAAAAGCCTCACAACATTAAGGCAGGTCCACCTTTTGATCTAATGTTTTACATTTTTCTTTTGATTGAACAGGCAGTGAGTATTTCTAGCCAGCACCTCACCGCCTGTCAACACTCTAATACTTCATAATTTATAAAACAGCTCCCTTCCCCCAAAAGCTCAATATGCTTTACAGATATCTTATTGATGCTCACAATATTCCTTCAGGGAACTTAGGTGACAAGAATTATTAAGTGTTTTCTAGGACGGGAAAGACTGACACAACAAGAATCCATTATCACTAGTGAGTTACAGAGAACTAGGAACTTCAGATCTAATGCTGTTACCTCCCTGGCTGTGAGGGCTAATAAAAAGGGATGACGATGAGTGAGACACAGCACTTAGGAGTTTGGGATTTCACAGGGAGGAAAGGTAGGTCAGCAGGTGGCTATCGAGTGCTTACTTTCATCTCTCCACTAGGATGTCTTAACTGTCAATTTCAACTGAACATGGCATCCAAAACAAAATCCTTGATTTCCTCTTACAGCCACTTCCTTTTCCGGTATTCTCATCTGTACACAGGACTGTAATCCACCCACGTGGTCAAGTAACCCAACTTTTGGCCAGTCATTCCTTGTTTTTCCTTTTCTCCCCTTTCTGTCATATGCAAGTTCCTTTGGCTCTACTTCCAAGATTGCTTCTGAACAGGTTCCCTTCTACCCCTCTCTTTGATACCACTCTAGTCCTTACTGCCATCGTCCATTCTAGCAGTCTGATAACCAGAGAAAATCAGAAACTTTCCCGCATCTACCAGTGCAATGCCCTGGTGTTATTAGAATTAATTATTAGGTGTTATTAGCATCCTTCTCTTGGTGACTGTAAAACCCTCCATTCTCGCATTCGTTGACTCTTTCTACCAGAGTCCACTTTTAACTCATCAGGCAGAATCACAGTTGGAAAAATATCTTTGTAACTCTTATCAGTTATACAAGTAAGTGGTTAAAAGAAATACATGAATTCCACCAATTTCATTAGAAAGGAATTCCCCCAATTCATAGTCCTATCACACTCCTCAGAGATGATCACTCTCAATTCATCTGTTATTTATCTTTGTGTGTATGTGTGTGTTTATGTACAAATATGTATATAACATGCTACTTCCTTTTTCCCAAAAGGAACACATTTTGCTTTCTTTTAAAAAACACTGTACAAATTAATACAAAACACATTTTGATACATGCTGTAATAAACTTGATTTTATGAAGGCAGCTATCATATTAGTAGGGTTCTGAACAGAGAAGGAGAGAGACCACTGAAGTAGTATTATTCCTAAAGCATCCTCTGAAAATTATGTAATTGTTGACTGAATAATAATGTGGCCAGTTACCACGAAATTACTCATGATCATGGTAGTCCAAAATGGGTGGTTGTGGTAGTCCAAAATGTGGACAGCAGACTTTCTCATACCTTGGATCCCTAATAAACACTTTGCACTAAGTAGAATACTAAGTCTAGTTATAAGCAAAGGCAATCACAATACTTGCAGTGGTTCTTGATTTTTCATTCTGAGGTATTATCTATTTACTTCCACCTATAAACCATGAGGATTTGGTTCTTACCACTCCCTTCCAGAAACCTATTTACTTCCTGTACCTTCATCCTCCTCTCCTATTTTTTTCATGTTTTGGTTATATATATGCAGCATTTATATTATTTTGACTGCATAAATGCTACTTGTAGCCAAGCCATGCATGTTTAGTTATTCGAGACACTTATAATAAATTTAACCCCCACTCCTCTCCAGCTGTGAGATTTTTCTTCAGTACATTCAAATGCATTACATCCCTTATCTATTGCATCTTTTTTTCTTAAAGAATGTCTACTGTTTATTCTCACCTATTCTATCTGACCAGTTGGACTTTAAACCTGATACACAGATAGGATTCTGGCATCCTCCCTCATCATCATCTTGAAGAGTCTCTTTGCTACTCTTTAGTAACTGTGCTCTGTGTCAATGACCCCTGCTTCCTATTTCTTTACTCATTTTCGTAGAGTATATCATCTAATAACTTTCTGAAGAACAGGTGAGGTAAATTTGTTAAAAACTTGCATGAATATAAATGTATTTATCTATCCTTATTCTTAATTGATAATTTATAGTAAAATTTCCTATATTTGTGTAACAGGAAGCATTTCACTCAGAATTTTTCAAGAATTGTTCCATTGTCTTCAAGTTTTCATATCACTGCTAAAAAGTGTGACACCACTGCAACCCTCATAATTTGCATGGAACTCTTACGGATTCTTGGAAATGCGCCTGAAATTTTTGATATTTTACATTAATGTGCCTTGATACATATCATTTTCATCTGTTGTGCTGATTACATGGTGAATCCTTCGAGTCGGCAATTCAGAACATTTACTTGGGAGATATTTCTTTCCTTCACAATTTCTAGTCCTCTATTTTCTCTTTTTAGAATGCCGATAATTTGAGAATGGACCTGCTGGAACAGCCCTCTGATTTCCTTGTCTTTTATCTCCCATTTTCTTCACCTTTGAAGAAAGCATAGCACCTTTTGTGCTATCCCCCTGGGCATTTTTCTGCACTAAATCATCCAATCCTTTTGTCTGGCATTCTATTCCAGTATCGTGTTTTAATGTTACAAGAGCTCTGCTTTCTTTACTTTATGTGTTGTATTTTGGAGATATTAGTACAGTCCTTTCTAGTATCTAAATGAAGATCAGGTTTCTTAAGGTTGTCTGCCTTTTGTGGTCTTGGTTTCCATCAACCCATCATCTTTAAGTACTGCAGTGATCTTTTACAAAGCTTAAATCCTGTTTTTCCATTATCTAATATCAATCTACTATACTTCAAATAAAGGCTAAATTTCATACCATGGCTAGAAGGTTGGAAATAATTTGATCCTTGACAACCTCTGCAAATCTACCTCATCTCATTATTATAGCTAATAGAAACTCAAATATGTGTCAAATAAATGACTGCAGCAAGATTCAAATACAAATTTACATAACCTTGTATTTATGATTTTCCATTTACCATGTTATTTCTCTGCTAGTGGGAAATCTACTTCAAATCTATGTCCCACTTCAAATCACCCTTCCTACCTGAAGTGTGGCCTAATCATGTACTCTTGCTCTAAAACCATTCCAACCTTTTGATAATAAATGAAGAAGAGTAACAGTTTAAGTCTAGTAGAAAAGGCTCTTGTAAACATGACCTCAACCTACAAAAGTGATTACTGGTAGAAATGAGTAGAATAATGCTGTATGCTTATTCAATCAGTGAATAGGATCAGATTATTGAGTTATCTCTATGCAAAAAGACTAAGAACAATTATCTTTTGTTGAAAGACAAATTGTCTTTTTAATGTTTTGATGCAGAGTGTGTATTCATTCAAAAATTTCCATTATTTTTATCAAATCAAATATTTACTCAAAATGGTATCAGAATCTCCTTGAATAGTGCCAAGGTGGGGGTAAGGAAAGAGTAGGGCTTGGCAATCCAGGGAGGTTTAAAGCTGAGTTTAGAAATGAGAATGGGGGTGACTCAGTCAGTTGAGCGTCTGATTCTTGATTTCGGCTTAGGTCATGATTTCATAGTTTGTGAGTCTGAGCCCCACATTGGGCTCTGTGCTGACGGTGCAGAGCCTGTTTGGAATTCTCTCTCTCTGTCTCTCTTTCTCTCTACCCTTCCTTCTCTCTCCCTCTCTCTCAAAATAAATAAATAAAAACTTTTAAAAAATCTATTAAAAAAATAGAAATGAAGATACAGAAGGAGACAACAGGGAAGTTGGGTTGGAACACACAGAGGCAGGTATAACCCAGAAATAAATACCTCCCAGGATTAGTAACTACACTAGAGTCCTATTTTACTGGCAAGCAAGAAGAAAAAAAAAAAAAAAGACTGGACACGGTTTGCCAATCCATTCTCTTCCCTAGTGCTAGATGGTTCTTGAATCCACTAAGAATTTCCTCCTCTAGGGTCACCACCCTTATTTGCAGCACTATTCTCTCTCCTACCAGCTGCTGAAAGAGCCTCTTAATTGATCTCTATATACCCACTCTTATCTAGGTCTATCCGTTCTTCATGTAGCACTCAGAGAGATCTGAAAAATCCAAATCTCATCAGTCACTCTCCTGCTGAAATCCTGTAATTACCTTTAATTGTGTGCAGAATAAACCCAGAATCTTTAACTTGGATCAGGAAACCTTGAATCCTCCAGCCCAGAATGAGTCTACAGTATGTTTCTATCCTACTCTTCTCCTTGGTCTTCTTTAGTCTGCGAATTCCTGTTCACTCTTCCAAAAACCGCCGAAGTGTAACCTCCAGAGGCAATCTTTCCCAGACCTAAAGATTACATTTAGTCTTCATCCTATTTTTCCATGGTGCCTTATACTTCTGGCTAGCACACATTGCCCCTGTAATTCCATAATTAATATCTTCTATTATATATGAAATAAAACACTTAGCCTCATACCTGATATATAACATATACTTAATAATTACTGTAATAACAACAGCAGCTATTTTGTGAATACTTAATATGTACCAGGTGCTCAATGCTTTGTGAACCATAATTTACCTAACCCTATTTCAGGGTTGAGAAAACTGAGATGCAGGATAATTATAGGAAACCTTCAAAGCTCATAAGGGAGTGAAGAGCACTGATTCTGGAATCAGGTTACTGGGCTCAAATCCCAGCTCTGGCACCCGTTGTGTAATCTTAGGCAAGTGACAGGTAACACCAATACTTAGAGGATTTTCAGAAGGATTAAATGAGGGTGAGAATAAATGGAATTACACATCAGTGAAAACAGCCAATGTATATGTCTGGGGGGTGGGTATAGTTCAAATATTTTGGTGCACTACCTCTAATTTTAAATCACTGAGGTTTTATACATACCAGGCCCCAGTAGCCTGAGTGGTATCTATTTGGGAATAAAATGGAAGTACTGTTTCAGATATACATATTGTAGCCATTAGTCATGGTGATGGGGCATGTGTATTACACACAGAGTGTAACCATGAGCCATTGTGCAGGAAATCTGAGCTCTCCTAAATGAATTGGGTATTTCACAACATCTGGAGTCAATACACTAAACAAAGCCGAGCTCACCAGCGCTAAAGTGAGAAGCAATAGAATTTAGCACGTGAGCATCCCGTGGGGGCGAGGTGTTTCCTTCCTCACATACTCCCCATTTTTCAGAGAGTCAGCATTTGAATAAAATTTTTGAAGGAGCGTATTCACAAAATCACATTCCTGACTTTGTCTGTCTAAAAATCAATTCCCTTGGAGAAGAAAACTTACACACATATTTCCCTATCTTAATCTGGTAAGACTGAGAATGAAAATCAGTACGGTAATGGCTGTTTCCCCAGTGTAAACAATACTGCTCATCTGTATGGGTGGCTCTACTCTATTTTCTGGTGTTGAAATATAACAGCAGAGTTTGGTGTGCTCTGCAGTATGTCTGGGGACTACCCTGGTTCAAAATACCTGATGAGTAGAAAACAGCCCTTCTTTGGCACCTAAAGAGAGTTTATTATCTGCTCCATTAACGTCATGCCCACTCAAAGGAAAACTACTTCCAAGGGCCTTTTAGAGCTGCTCTTCAATTTCTTCTTACCCTCAGTGCATTATTATTTTCCTATCTTGAAAAGTGTTCACTTGAGACTTACAATCTGCTTAGGTGCAACTAGGTTTAGCTATACCTGTGTGTCCATAGACAAGTTAGAAGTAGTTGTACATTCCAACAGAACAGCGTGAGTCTAGATTAGATCCTACCTAATGATTAACTGATGGAACGCGGAAGTGATTAATTCAACATTAAGTCTATATAGGAGTTCACAGTGACTAAAGGAAACAGTCTGATCTCTTTAAAATTGTAAGACAGAGATGATAAAGAAATAGAGCAGAGGATTCTGGGAAAATGGCAATCATACGCAGTTCTATTTTTCTCCATTAATAATTCCAATCTATCTTTCTTGCCTAGGTCTATTGGTTGCTGGAATATAAGAGATGCCTTAGTTCTTAGAAAGGCTACCTGAGAATGGGCTCAGAGCCCCTCTCACAGAACCTTAAAGCCTGAGCACTGGGGAAAATGGCGTATTATGAGTTCTGCGCATGCCCAGGGGTTATGTGAGGTTGGCCTTCTATCACTAGATCTTAATGTGCCCATATCCTTCACTTCCAACATACTAAAATGGTGCTGAGAAACTGATATTACACTATTCTTTTGCAATCCACAAAGCTAGAAGAAAGTGTAAATATGTCTACAAGTCATAAAAGGGAGCTGCAACTTCAGAATTTCACATTTGGCCAATATATCATTCACCTATGTAGGAAAAAGGAAAATATGATGGATATTTAAAAATCAAAGGAAAACAGGGGTGCCTGGGTGACTCAGTCAGTTATGCATCTGACTTCAGCTCATGTCATGACCTCACAGTTCATGAGATCAAGCCCCACATCAGGCTCTGCTGACAGCTCAGAGCCTGGAGCCTGCTTCAGATTTTATGTCTCCCTCTCTCTCTGCCTCTTCCCTTTTCACGGTCTCTGTCTCCCTCTGTCAAAAATAAATAAATGTTAAAAAAATTTAATCTAAGGAAAACAATAAAGAAAGGTTTCTAACCAGATAACAAACAGAAACTTCACCATGGTTGAAAATGAAGAAGTCAGGGAATAATAGTAAACAATGGCCCTTGAGATAGATAGACAGATAGATCAATAGATAGATCTGTGAGTGTATATACACATATATATGTGTGTATGTGTAGTGTGTTTATAGACACTGTACGAATAGTATATGATAACGTATATACAGGGGGTTTTGTACATATTTATATGTATAATCATATATAATAGACACAGACACATTTATATAGTATCCAGCTAAATTTGAATATATAATGATACACTGAAGGTATGTAACTGAAGTATTAAATAAAAATGGAGACATTTTAGAAAGATACACTGTAATGGACACTCTCGTTAGATTTCGATGGTACATATTTCTTCTCTCAGGTCATCATTAGTCCATTAACTTTATCTGTGGTTCCCCTTACTCAACAGTCTTTTTTAAATATACAATCACATCAACTTTTTCCCCCACAAATTACACAGCATTTTAAGAGGTACCCTATAAAATGCAAATGCTCAAATAATCGTTCCACAGTATATAATTGTTCACCATGTAGCCCATAATGAGAAATGACTTGCCAAAACTTGGGGTCATGAGGGGTGTTGCATTAGATCAAAACCAAGTGTGGAAATATTTTCCCTCTGGATTACATTCTACATCGACACCACAAATTTTAATTTACCTACCCTTGAACATAAGAACAGAGAATCAGGGGTGTCTGGGTGGCTCAGTCAATTTAGCTTCTGACTCTTGATATCGGCTCAGGTCATGATCCTAGGGTCATGGGATTGAGCCCCATGGCTCTGAACTGAGCATGGAGCCTGCTTAAAATTCTCTCTCTCCCTCTTCCCTTTCCCCCCACTTATGTTCTCTTTCTCTCTCTCTCTAAAATAAAAAATAAATCATAAACTAGTAAACTAGTATTACAGATATTCCTCATGTTTGTCAAAACAGAAAGACACAAGTTGAACCTGTCTGGTTTATGAGATGACCTTGTAGTGCCCTAAGGAATTGTGTACAAGAAAGGTAAACACATTTTGCTTATCAAGAAATTAAAGCATATGGAAGGCCCTGTATAGCACATGTATACAGATGGGGTGGAAGGTAGCCTGATGGTGGCAGCCAGTGGGAGAGCTGCATATTCAGTTCAATAGGACAGCTAACTGAGCAATGGGAAGAAAGTCAGAAGCATGGTCTTACTCAAAGGAAAGGGAGGTCAAGCAAGAAAACACAGAGGACTCACTTTGCTATGTGTCCTTAAATGGACTCTGACAGTTGAATCTTAATAGCACTTGAGACCCAAACAGGGGTGCCAAAAATTTCACTTCTTACATTTTTTAAAAATGCATTTACTCTCTAGCTGGAGGTCCCATTCCATCTAGAAGTGTAACATAGACTATTTCTAATTAACGCTGAACTTGAACCCTGCAGAGTAAACTCCATTTGTTCACCTTTCATTTCCATTCCTCTTTCTCTCCGCAGGCAGCATCTGAGTTTTGCATATACTTACGGAGTTCTGAGGCTGGAAGAAGAAATCCCCTCGGCAAGCGTGAGAAAAGATCTCTGTTCTCCAGCATCGCCCTCCAAAAGACTTTTTTCAGGGTCTTACTCTTCTGTTCCTTCCCACCTCCCCTCCCCCCTCCTACATTCAGAGGATCTTCAATTTCTCCTGAGAGATTCTGTTTGAATGCACCATTTTCCAATCTTGCTGTCTCACAGCTGAACCACAGCTTTAGAAGTTCAAGCCAAAATTTGACACCTTTGTTCCCTGGTTATATAGTGATAAGATTCCCTATAACAAAGGATTGCTCATGCGTAACAAGAAATGAGAAGAGGTCAAAGGACAAAAATGGAATGTGAGAAAACATACACATACACACACACACACATGCACACACACACACCTCAAGTAATCCACAGAAAGTTTACATCATTATCTGACCACATTCCACCTCCTGCCTTAAATCTTTGCATCACAATAGAGAAAGTGGACTCAAACAGATGCTTCCATTCCCCAATGCACTCCTTCAGAGAAAGGGGGCGATGTATCCCTCTCCAAAATCCATGGTTTCAGAAAAGCGATTTCCACACAAAATTAATATGCAGCAGGATGGATGGGTGTTAGGTCATCCCGACTGTCCTCAAATGCCTGAATAAGCCTAGATGCCAAGTAAAGTGTCTAATTTCCTCCAAGCACATCATTCCAGGGATTAAGACAAATAACAATATGACTTACACACTGGAATAGGCAAGTATAATAAGTTATGTTGTCATTACATAAAATGATACCCTATGTAATATAGTCTTCATACTTTCATTTAAAAAATTCAAGTCTATTTTGAATAAAATTTGATGAACTTTCACTTATTCCCATAAAACAGTCATAGTCCTAGCATTTAGAAAATGGAAAAATTAAGGTATGGAAATGAAATGACTTGTCTAGAGAACAGTGTTGAAAGTAAAATTTCAAAACAAGTGACTAATAATACCTCGGGAACGTTTGTATTAAGTCATTTGGCTATTCTTGGAATATGAGATGGAGAAACTCCAAAATAAGTCTGCCTAATGACCATATTCAATGTGAAGTCAATGAAAGAAAATAATAAGGCTTTCTACCTTTTTCCTTTTTTCTTTTCGTAAAACGTCTACAATAAAGAATTGTGGGTAATTTGATGTGAAAAGATACCAATAAATAGATTTGAGCAAACATGATAAACTTCCACGATGCTATTTCTCTATTTTGATGTCATTTTACTTACTCAACTAACATTCAACTAGTCAACAATACGCCACTTAAATGCCTAGTCAGAACATGCTATGATGATTTCTCCTAAAAAAATGAAGAGAGTTTTTTTTAGAACCAGTATCCTTATATAACAATTTGGTACCATTTTAATAGAACCAATGTTTGGAATAAAGATGAAAAATCAAATCAAGTCAGATTGTAAGCACTGGCTAAATGGAACTCAGTTACCGCCTACATAGCCAATTTTATTTTATTTTTTTAAATGCAGGACTCTGGGCCTAAAACTATCCTGAGCAGAAGTGTAGACATATAAAACTTGTGAGAACTCCATAAAGGAAATTCTACAATGTCTTGTAAAAGAGTACTCTAGCAAAGCTTACATGGCCAAACCAAGCCCTTCAACAACTCATACTACACTGAAAGTGGGTATTATAGAAATACCATGTCATCTGAAAGCAATTTGCATACTGATTTGTATAAATGACCTCTGGACTTTCTGACTCAGTTGAATTCATATAGATGTATACGAGATACTCTTTTATTCCCTAAACTCTTCAAGATTCTCCCTCAGATTTATCTTGCAAAGTTAAAAATAGATAGATAGATAGATAGATAGATACAAAAATACATAGATACATAGATAATGAGAGAACATCCACAGGGTGGTAAAGCTTTCATTGTCAGTAACTCTATAATAGCTAATTGTGCATTGCAACATTGATTTTTTCTGGGAAAATATGGACAATGAAAACTGTAACTTTGCATAGAATGGGATCAATAGTCACTTTTTTGACTTATGCTTAAATTTTATTGAACTTAAATAGCTTATTAAACTTTAAAGTCTGCCTTTCTCCAATAGCTAGTTTTTGTGAAATCTACTAGGTACCAGGGTTGTGGTAAGACAAAACACTCACGATATGGTTCCTGCTTTAAAAAAAAAATGAGAGAAAGGTACAAATGCAAACTAACCATAGAGCACATCAAAATATGTTTTTGAAACAATTTGAAGCAGTAATAAAATGCTATGAGAGAAAAAGAGTGGGTACAATTAATACCACGACAGAGATAAAATTGAGTGAAATTTTAAAGACCAGATAGGATTTTTTAAGAGGCAAAAACAAGTGTGGCCAATGTGCCTCTGGTCTAAGGAAATCATCTGAGGAAATACACAAAAAATGTGAAATGAACAATATACTCTGAAACCATCAAGTACTCCATGGAGGCCAGAGCAGATTTATACTTGTATCTTTTGTCTAAATTATAAGGAGTTTTCATATAGTTAATAGCCAATTCTGCCAAACTTCAAATTCTGGAAACAATCATGTAAATTATTTTGCGGAATGCCATGGCATTAGGGCTGTGGGTAATTCCTACCCATCTTACTTGTGACTCTCCCTATTGACATTTCTTCTCATCTGTTATCATTTTGTGATTTCTGGTTAGTTTCTATACATAGTTCCCATACTCCAATCTAAGTTGCTGAGACATCATAGTCATAATGTTCTACCCTTTCATAACTTTAAGAAGAAATCAACCCCAACTGAAACCAAGCAAACAGATCTACAGCGCTCACCCTGCCAGGCGTTGCCAACAGACCACCAACAATTTGCAGCTCATAGTAACTTAGGCTTTGATCCTAAGCTTTGAGTTGCCACCGAACTTAAATATTAGATGTTATAAATGATTCTGGAGAGGTCTAATGTACACTACTTACAGCCCAAAATATTCCTGATGAGAAAGCATAGCGTACTGCCTGTGTTCTTGAAAACCTCTATCTAGATGGATAATGGAAAGATTCAAGAATCATATATTGAGAGGGGGGCACCTGGGTGGCTCAGTTGGTTAAGAGTCTGACTCCGGTTCCGGTCATGATCCCACGGCTTGTGAGTTCGAGCCCCATGTCAGGCTCTATGCTGACAGCTCAGAGCCTGGACCCTGATTTGGATTCTGTGTCTCCCTCTCTCTTTGCCCCTCCCCCACTCATGCTCTGACTCTGTCTCAAAAAATAAATAATCATGAATTTTAAAAAAAGAATCATAAGAGAATACTAATATTTTGACAGTTTTCATATGAAGAGTAAAAGGATATTAAAATGGAACCTTTACTCTCTCAGATTGAGCCAAAACTCAGTAGCCATGAACAGTAAAATAAATGCCAAGTAAACTGCATTCTATAGCAGGGGCCTACAAACTCTTCCTGAAGAAGACTAGACAGTGAGTATTTCCAGCTTTTCAGTTCGTAAAGTTTCAGTCACTCAACTGTGCCATTGTACGGAGAAAGCAGCATAGACACCACGCGAATGATGTTCCAGTAAAATGCTCAAGACACTGAAACCTGGATTTCTCATGACTTTCACATGTCACAAAACATTCTTCTTCTTTTGAACGTTTTTCAACTATTTAAAATTATAAAAAGCATTCTCAGAGTACCAGTCATACAAAAAAAAAAAATAGGTAGCAAGCCAGCCTGCCAAAGTTTGCCAACCTCTATTCTCAAATGAGGTGCTAGACCATCCACATGGGACATGGTAAGAGATTAAATACATTCCTTTGGTGGTGGCGAGGATGGTCAAAGTCGTGTGGAATTGTCTTTCTCCTCCCAGAGAAAACTTGGTCCCTATCTTAAGGTACCACCAAGTTTGAAAAGTTAAGGAGGCTGAGAAAAAAGTTCCTATGAGATGCTTCTCAGTATGCTAAATTCCTTACCACTCCCAACATGGAGGGAAGCAATGGTTGTTTCCTAATACATGGAGACAACGTGCTTACCTTGAAGTCTTGTCTTCACATGGCAAAGAGAATCAGAGCTGTACCGGCACACCTTCCACCTGTGAGAAAGAATGTATGAGTTTTTGCTTGGGTCCAGAGAGAGACTGGGCTAAATCTGTTTTAAAGGGGACATTACTCAATAAGGTCATCCAAAAGCATAAAGAGATCCCAACAAAGCAAATCGATGTGGAGTTCATTTCTATAAGCCAAGGATTAGGCATCCGTGGCCAATTTGAAAGCCTTGAAAGACAGAACCTGATGTATTGCCTACCCCAAGGAAGCTACAAGAAGGGTCCAACAGTAGAATATGGGTTTAGAAAACCCAGAATATCCCATGAGTTTAGACATGTTCCAAGCTGAGAGTAAATCAAGGATGGATTATAATTGTAATTACCACGTAACCTTGCGCCTCTTTCCCTAAATCCCTCTCCTTGCAGAGAAGTGTAGGAAAGGAAGAAATGAAGAAAAAGACAATAAACGATCATCTTCTCCCTTTCCTGAGCCCACCCAAGACTGAAATTATGTGATTAATTCCCTGTCAAGGACATCTTAACCCATATAAAGTCATTTTTGAGTCTAGAAGGAACTAGATAGCTTTTATCTAAGAAGGGTCATAAACACTTCATGACACCTGATTTCACTCAGGGGCAAGGAAAGGATTCTTTGGCAAAGCAAGTTGATTTGCTTAGGGTTAGGTTTGAAGGGGGTGGGAAGGGAAGAATGAATTAAATTTTTGCATATACCCTATCAGTTCCATCTTGCTCAATACAAGAGAGCTGTAACTGGCAAACTTATCATAATAATTTTTCATTGTCTTTTTCTAATCCTTCAGAATCAAAAGGGCAATGACTGAAGTTCTTGAGAGCCAATAAAAAAGTATTCAATTGTGTACACGGTCCTACACCTTAATTGCACTTTGGTTTCATACTGACATAACATGTTTTCCCTACCTTTGGTAGGAATCGTTGATTATTTCAGAAGCAATTTCAATATTCTCTAAGTAAAAGTGATAAAAGAATCTAATGAATTGCTCAAAGCAGCCTATTTTTCGAAGATGACTGTCATATCATCAAATATTTATTTTTCTCAACTTTACAGACAGAAATGAATCATTCCCCACTTTGCATTACTTATGGAAGGAAATCTGTAGCATTTTCAGGATCTGCTTTTGACAGTGTTTTCAAGCTCTTACACTTACAGTAAAATATAGTTTTGGCAAAGAGGTGCAAAAGGCATAACCATAGGGGCATTCCCATTTTCCTGTATTTTGATAAGTTGCAGAAATGCAGCCATTCTTACCATTTCTGAGAGAGCGAGCAAGCGTTTATATCAGGGTCACTTCACAAGACACCGTACCAGAAAAACCAAACTGAACAGACTTTGCAAATTCAAAAGTAGGGTTTTATTGTCACTTGCTATCTTAGGTCACATAGGTCAAGGTAGTCTCTATACCAAGGTAGGATGAACATAACAATCACCTTTTAAACCAAAGTGAAAGGAAGACACTGTTAATAATTACATGAGAGACAACATAGGTAAACTGGGACTTTGGTGGGCAAACTGTGTGTGGGCACCTTGGCTGTGATTGACATAACTATGTAGGTAAGACACATGAGTAAGTATCCAAAAAGTCTTCCCAACAATTCACAATCTGTCAATAATATACTCAAAAATAAATATC
>CM053572.1:10692407-10748281 GCA_028646485.1 Cryptoprocta ferox
TTATATTATATATATTATATTTATATATTATTATATAAATATGAATTATAATTATCTATAATTATCTATAAATATAAAATATATATTATATAATTTATATATTATATATAATATATTTATAATTATATGTATTATAATAATAAATATAATAATATGATAAATAAAATTATATAATAACTATACATTATAAAATTTATAATAATATAATATATAATAATATAATAAATAAATATAGTGCATTATTATATATTTATATTTAATATATTTTAATATAGATATTTATATATTAATATATATTTGTAGATATATAATTATATATGATAAAATACATAATAAAATGAAAATTATGTATTATATGATATATATGTAATATATTACACACCTACACACACACACACATATATATACTTATACATGAATCCAAAAAATAAAACTATAGACTTCCAAAATATTTTCATTATACACCGCCTACCATTTTGCCATGACAAACCTTATGTCTCGTGTTGGATTCTTTTCTCAACTTTCAAACTCACATCTGCAAACAAATAGCAAGTGCCTCATGATGTGGGTTACTGCTGCTTTTTAATTTCCATAATGGACGTCGGTAAAAGAGATAGAGGGAAAACCTGCACTTTAGGCCAAGGCAGGGAAGCTTTGCTAATTTTGCAGTCTTTTTCTTTTACCAGATGACTTGGGATTTGGAAAATTAAACATTTCAAAGAGTAAAAGGACTGGGGAAAATGATTTAATAATCATCACAATAATTTCCACAACCTACTTCACAGCAAGATGTAGGTCTCATTAAATTCAGCCACAGATGAGTGAGCCAGAAAGATGTGATGGCGCCCCCAGCACAAAGGTGACTTGCTGAAGTTATAAGCAAACAGAATAAAAGCACTTTTCATCTGTTCCAACTCAGCAAAGACACCGAGACAAATTCCTTGCATTGAAATTGTGTCTAATTAGTTAATGGCTATGTTAGAGGGCAATGTTACCAATTTGTTGAAATAAATGGCTTTCCCATTTCTTTCCTTGTTGAAGGCCTTCCTTTGTTGGTCAGGAGCTTTTCAAATTGCATCTGAGGTTCAAAGCAGTTTGAACTCAGCAGGAAATCACCATCCCAAACAGAGTCCTTGAATTGATCAAGATCTTGTAGGAGACACTAATAATCCTGTAGACTGGGTGGGTGGGAGCTCCAGGCCTTTGGAAGCCCAAGGTCTGAGGACCCTACAGCAGCTCTTCAACACCAAATGGGCTCCTTACCTCTTATTCTTTTTCTACCTTAGCACCTCCCTTTATTTTAACATGAAATAAGAGAAAAGCTCCATCTCTAGGATCACTCCTCCTTCTCCTTAAATGACCACGTTGTGCAGCTTCTTTCATTTCCCATAATGGTTTTCCTGACTGTTCATCAATCCCCTCAAGCCCAGCCAATTGACAGAAACTCTTTTCCACTTATGAAGAAATCAAGTTTCAAAATTCCTTCCCCTGCACCAACACAGGTCATTGCCTTCACAAACTCCCTTCTTGTCATTGCCTTCTATGTTTCAGGATCCATCGTTCCATGTTCTGCTCAGTAACCCTTTTGAGACTCGCTCTTGTTTACTTCCTTCCTCCCCTACCACTTCACGCTTTCTCTCTCTTCTGTCTCCCTTACCTCCCATCCCCATACCCTGTAAACACAGCCAAGGTCTCCCCATCCTAACACACACACACACACACACACACACAAGGGAATGAGGAAAATGAAAAATCCCTTAATTCTGTTGAGTTTCCAGTTCTTTTTTTCTCATAATCATATGTTTTTGTACCCACTCTTTAAGTCCCTGAATTTATACTGCCTTTACTTCTAAAATTTCTCTTGTCTATGTCCATAATGACTTTCACTTATTTATTCACTGCGCCATCCATGGTCTTCAATGTAAAATGCTTTCCTTAGTGTCTACGCCCAAAGTCTGTGGTGATTAGTTTTTCCATCTCACTGGCTACTGCTCAGTTTCCCTGCAGGTCAACTTATCACTCTACAGCAGCTCTTAAGCACCAATGGGCTCCTTACCTCTAATTCTTTTTCTCCTTATCACCTCCCTTCATTTTATTAACTTCCCTCTCATCAGTTCCTCTAAGGTTTTTGATCCCTAGAATGCAATATTTTCCACATATACAGTGGGCATATTCCTGCTCTTTTATGGCAAATCCATAACGTACATCCTCCTAAGCCTCTTTACTGAGATTTAAATCTATTATTCGTCTTCCTGAATAAGGACACTACCTGGAGGTAGTGTCACAGATGTCTCAAATTCAACATATTATAATGTAACTCATTCTTCCCCCCTCCCAAACCTTTAGAACCCCCAAACAGTATTCACTATTTTAAGACTCATGACCAGCAGTCAGGTCTCTGTAGTTAGAGACCCACAAGTCATCCTAGATCATCTGCTTTAACTCATTATTCTTGCCATGTTGAAGCAGAGTTTACCTCTAAATATTTCCCAGTTCCTTGACATCAATTTAGCCCCACTTTATGCTGCTTTCATCTCCTGCATAATTACTTTCCACCTGGGCTAATAAACTGACGAGTGTTCCTAAATCCAACCTCCTTCTTACTCACTAACTTTTCTCATGGAAGAGAAGGAAGAGAAAGTCAAGTATCTGACCCTTTAATACCAGCCGCTCTGCCAGCTGGCTGACAGAGCTAGTCAGTGTTCTGAGATTATACCCAATCATATCTATTACTGCTTCTGTGAGTTGAGAAAGTGCAGTAAGAAGTCCTTCCTTCACCATCTTGATGATGGGGATGAGACTGAGAAAACAGCTTTGGCTTTGGCTTCTGTTAGAACCCAGGTAAGGTAGCCTGCACTGGCCTTTGTTACTCATTGCTGATGCTAGTTTCACTTGTCATTTAAATCATTTTTATTTAATTAATTCATTAATTTTGGAGAGAGAGCACACATACAAGTGGAAGAGAGGTGCAGAGAAAATCTTAGGCAGGCCCCATGCTCACTGTGAAGCCCAACACGGGGGTGGATCTCACGACCCTGGGATCATGACCTGAGCTGAAATCAAAAGCCAGATGGATGCTCAACCCACTGAGCCACCCAGGAACCCCTTCATCTGTCACATTTGGACAATCTCTAGGCATGGCAGCAGGGCGGAGGAGTGTTCCCTGAGCTGAGCTCCCTACAAAGAATTTTAGAATCTTCTAAGATGGATTTAAAATTGAGAGCAAGACTTTATTTCTTTTCCATGAATTATTAAGACAGTAAGAAACCCAGAAACAGGAAAATAAAAGGAATACAAATGACCAAAATCTTGAGATAAAGAGCCAGGGAAAGCAAGAATGTGGGGTGGGGGTGGGGGGACCAAGAACCATTTCAGGAGAGAGATGAAAATAACACACTAATATTTCTTAAAAAATAATTCAAATGTCTCAGAAAATTTTGAGAAGAGTCTGCAGTACTGGTTTTATGATTCCCAGCCACTAACTGAATTACTACCGTGTTGAAAAATCTGTTAGGGGAAATCTGCTCCCACATTAAATCCAGCTGTTCTAAACTATTATGAGCAGACTGAAGTATTACTAAGAGACAAATAAGAATTTGGAAGAAACCATTGGAAATATGAGAATCTGGTAATGCTGACCCCTTTAAATGCTCCTGAATTCATGACTACCACACTGTTGTCACTATGTCTAAAACACAACTGGAAAACTGGTTAGGTACTGTCCCGAGAAACCCTTCCTTCGAACTAGAGATCATAAATCTGTGTTCATCTTGCTGGAGCAAGAGGAGAGAGATGTAGAAGTTTAAAAGCTGTTATCTGCATATAATGTTACACAATGAAAACAGGATCCTAACTTGAGCTGGAACTGCAACCATCAGTACCTCTCAGAAAAGGGTGTTGTCCTCAGTGTCCAAAAGAGGAGATACTCAAAAGTCTGCAAATAAGCACTTAACCTGTGTGACTCTGTACAAATGAAGAAAGCTCTTGATTCTGTCGTTTTACTCATGGGAAACAACAAAAACACAAAATGAAAATTAAAACAAGTATTTAGAAGCAAGAAAATGGGGTGCCTGGGTGACTCAGTAGGTCAGGCATCTGACTTAGGCTCAGGTCATGATCTTGCCGGTACATGGGTTCGAGCCCCCACCTCAGGCTCTGTGCTGACGGCTCTGAGCCTAGAACCTGCTTCAGATTCTGTGTCTCCCTCTCTCTCTGCTCGCCTGCTTGTACTCCCTCTCTCTCAAAAATAAATAAATAAACATTTTTTAAAAATTCATCTTTTAAATAAATAAATGTAAGAAACTATGTGGTGCTGAAGACTGATACATTATCTAGCTGCATCCTTAGTCTCATTTGCATAAACAAATTAAGGGTAAGAAAATTTAAGGAACTTGACGAGATTCATAAAGCTGATAAGAATATGGTCACGGACCACACTGTGTGATGGCAAGACCTAGTCATGCTACTTCCAAGATATACTCAGGCTGTAAGAAGGAAAAAGAAAACTTTACACAGATGCCAGCTATCACTCTGCATTCTAATATATATGAGAACCATCTTCACTGATGGGCATTTCTTGGTTTCTAAAGGAACTTGACATGCTCCCAGCCAAATCCTGTCCAGAGAAAATTTTTTAACCTGAACTTTTAATAATTAAGCTAAGATATAAATGTTGGGAAATTTTACATAAAATACCAGCACATGGGCTTCTCTTGAAAAATTAGTAGGTCTAGTCTCCCTCTCTGCTCCTACTCCGCTCATGATCTGTCTCTCTCTCCATCTAAAATAAAGAAACTTAAAAAAAATGGCACCTGGTGGTTCTGTTGCTTGAGCGTTCGATTTTGACTCAGGTTATGATCTCCCAGTTTGTGGGTTTGAGCCCCAGGGCGGGCTCTGTACTGACAGCTTGGAGCCTGGAGCCTACTTGGGATTGTGTGTCTCCCTCTCTCTCTGCTCCTACCCTGTTCATGCTCTGTCCCTGTCTCCTTCAAAAATCAATGAAGGAAGGAAGGAAAGAAGGAAGGAAGGAAGGAAAGAAAGGAAAGGAAAGGAAAGGAAAGGAAAGGAAAGGAAAGGAAAGGAAAGAGGAGGGAAAGAGAAAGAATGAAAGAGAAAGAAAAGAAAAAAGAAAGAAAAGAAAAGGAAAGGGAAGGAAGGAAGGAAGGAAGTTAGGAAGGAAGGAAGGAAGGAAGGAAGGAAGGAAGGAAGGAAAATTTATTAGCAGGTCTGGTGACTCAAGACTGTCATTTCTTTCTTTTTTTAAGTGTTTATTTCTTTTTGAGAGACAGGGGATGAGAGAGCAAGGTGCAGAGAGCGAGAGGGAGACAGAGGATATGAAGCAGGCTCTGTTATGATAGCAGAGAATCCGACGTGAGGTTTCAACTCAGGAACCACGAAATCATAACCTGAGCCAAAGTCAGGCAATTAACCGACTGAGCCACCCAAGTGCCCCAGGGCTATCATTTCTACATGAAAATCATTTCTTGGAGGTAAACAGTTACTTTGCCATTAAAGAAGTATGAGGTCTCCACATGACCCCCATATTTTTCAGTTCACCAGGCCACTGTATTCTTGTATCTCTTTACTCTGTTTTGAATGTCTGCTATGTTAAGCACATCATAAACTCTTTAATCATAGTCAACCTCACACCCTGTCTTTGACTACCTGTGCTTTTAAGTTGATGGGAAGAAAAAAGTCATGATAAAGCAATATAAAAAGAACAAAAAGAGCCATATTTTCTTAATGTCAAATTTTTAGTAAATTCTTGTTAGTTAACATATATGGTATAATTGGTTTCATGTGTAGAATTTAGTGATTCACTGGTTACATAGAACACCCAGTGTTCACCCCAAAAAGTGCTCTCCTTAATAGTCATCACCCATGTGGCCCATCCCCCTGCCCCCCTCCCTCCATAAACCCTCAGTTTGTTCTTTGTATTTAAGTCTCTTATGGTTTGCTTCCCTCTCTGTTTCTATCCTTTTTTTCCTTCCCTTCACCTATGTTCATCTGTTTGGTTTCTTAAATTTCACATAAGAGTGAATCATATGGAATTTGTTTTTCTCTGTCTTATTTTGCTTAGCCTAATACTCTTTAGTTCCAACCACATCATTACAAATGGCAAGATTTCATTCTTTTTGAGGGATGAGTAATATGCCATTACACACACACACACACACACACATGCACACCTTTATCCATTCAACAGTCAATGGACATTTGGGCTATTTCCAAAATTTGGCTATTGTTGATAATGCTATCAACATTGGGGTTCATGTACCCTTCAAATCAGTATTTTTGTATACTTTGGGTAAATACCTAGTAGTGCAAATGCTGGGACATAGGGTAGTTCTATTTGGAACTTTCTGAGGAAGCTTCATACTGTTTTCCAGATTAAGAGTCATCCATTTCTACCCTCGCAGGTAATACTTATTCAGGAAGTAACAGGGCAAGAGATGAAGTAGAAATACCATTAAGATCTACTATAAAAATTTTACTAGATTCTACTCACTGATTTCATGATAAGACATACCACATTGTTAAGGCAGACAGAGCTCCCAAGGGAATTATCCCTGAAACCCAGTAAAGAATGGGGCTTCTCTAGCCTTCTGAACCATCAACATAAAGCTATATGAAGTCTCCATTGTTGTTAAGGAGAAAAACCTTTCAGATTTTGGAGCATTTCCACCCCTCCCCACCCCAAAAAAAGTAATCGTCTAGAAACTTGGAGTTAGAAAAGATGTACCAATTTTCAAGGTAAATTAATTCTGAAAATACAATCAAGAACTTCAACTCAGCTGGGAGCAACATGAGAAACGACAGAAAAACTGTTGCAATAATTTGAGTTTTTGCCTACATATGTTTTTGGTTTGTTTGTTTGTTTGTTTAGACAGATGTAGAACCAAAATGATACAAGAGCAAGCTAGAAGACGGATTTTTAAAACTCATTTTATAGAAAAGATACTTCTGTTTCATTCATACAAAAGAAAGATATCCTATGAAATTGGCATAGCCTTTATGCTAGATATAGATATTCTTCAGAAACTGTCATATCATTTTGGGATTTAAACTTTCTGCTTAGTATCAAATGAATGAATTATTGATATCACCTAGCAACTACATTTCCTTTTATCCTGTTTAGCATTTGTCAGTATAAAAGACCAAACCTAGTTCATCATCATAGGGAAAATTTGTTAGAATTTATTCATTAGAATGGTACTAATTTGGGGCCAACTATCTGGATTTGTGTTTCTAAATTGATATCCTTGTTAATCCCATCACTAAGAGATAATACTGGATTACAAACATATTTATACTGATATGTTTTTAATATTTAAATTACATTAGTTCATTCTTAATATTTGTACTAATTGACAATTCCCCATAAGGTGAATGTTAAATTGTTTCAAGTAATGGATAATTTGGGGTGCCTGGGTGGCTGAGTGGGTTAGGTGTCCAACTCTTGGTTTCAGTTCAGGTCATGATCTCACGGTTCATGAGCTGGAGCCCTGTGTCAGGCTCTACACAGACAGTGTGGACCCTTCTGGGGATTCTCTCTCTCTCTCCCTCTCCCTCTCTCCCTCTCCCTCAAAACAAGTAAACATTAAAAGATGTTTCTTAAAGTAATGATAATTTTTAAGAGCAGCTATATAAAATAAAGTCATTTTCCCTTACCTATTATTTCTAATTTATAATTTTAGATACTAAATATCTGTATGATTAATACTTACACACACACACACACACACACACACACATACACACATACACAGAATGGCAAAGTTCTAAGGGAGACATTAAAACAACCATGTTGCAAGCATTTTCAGAACACTGACTTGATAGGGCAGGAGATTTAATCTTTAAGGGAGCAAGACTCTGTTACAAGTTTAAGCACAGATCTGTCTTACAAATAGAAAAACTTTAAAATTTCATAAAATAGAGGAACTGAAAAGTGGGTCAGTTGTCAGTAATGTATTAATTTTTCAACACAGGAATTTAATACTCTTACACTCTTTTTTTCAGATTTCCTTTGAAGTTAATAGCAGCCAAAATGGAATAAGTTTGAATATAGAATCAGCATATTGCATTTGTTAACGCAGAGGATTTGGAGTACAAAGGAAATTAATGAGTCCTTTAAACTAACACAATTTTATGTTGTGCTTTGAACATGTAGTCGCATTGAAAGGCAGCGTTTGTGCTAAACTGGTAAAAACAAGAAAGACAGCAAGTAGCAGGGTTTCTATAGTTCAAAGAAATTCCATAGGGAGCCTGCTTCAAACCACAAAATCCCGATTCCTCATTACCCATGTCTGGTAGCAAGCCCTATTATTTGGGGGAGTGGATTAGCAGGGGTGCACACCAAGGCAGGCTCGAAGAAAGGTAACTTTCTAACTCTTGAAAGCACATCACAATTCTGACATAGGGACGTGTGTCATATACCAATGAAATAGTCTAAATATCAGCCGTACTGTTATATGTTGTCGCCTGCTTTTCCAATAGGGACTGCTTTGCTACTGATATCCTAGTTGGTTATTAATAAACTAACCCAACCTATTACTAATTCCAATAGTGTTGATCTTGTTTATTAGAACATTCTAGTTTACTGTATTATGTTCAGTTCAGGAAAACTACCGTTAGGGTTCGTTTCTTAGTGTATATATCCCAGAAAGACAGGGGAACCAGGAAATTGTTCTCATTGCTTGTCCTTATTTATTTCTTGTACTGACCTAAATTAGTCATCAGCTATTTCTGGCCAATTTCACATTAAATCAAAAAGTCTTTTGTCTCCCATTAGATATTTGGGTTTATTTATGGTACACCCAATAACATAGTGTAATGAATCTGGGTATTTTATGGGAGAATCACCCAGAGAAATGAATACTAGCCTGGGGCTCCATTTCCAGAGATTCTCATTTAACTGGTATAGAGTAGGACCCAGCATCAAATGTTTTAAATGGGTGAAGGAACTCAACTATATAGTAATGGAAGGTCAGTATACCTTGTAGTGTATACAAATAGTCAATTAGTGTTATGCAATTGAAAGTTATATAATTTCATATATCAATTTTACCTCAGAAGAAAAAACAAAAACTATTCCCTAGCTGAGTAAAAACATGAAGACCAACATAAAGCTACTGACTTTAATAGTTAACCAACATAATTTTCTAAGAAAAAAAAAAAAACAGTTGTTGCGAGAAATTCAAATAATAGAATCTTCCTAAAGCTTGTCATTGTCAAGTTTCTTTTTGTCAATAGAATTCCAAATTATAACTGCCTCACTGATATCCACCTTTTAGAACTAAAAAGAAATAGCGGGAAACACAAAGTTTTATTCAAATTCACTTGTGAATTTATCTTCTTCTCCCCCAACTACAGGGCCACTAATTTTTTCACAGGATGAAAAGGAATAAAGGGAGTTTAAAATGGTTTTACTGCCTAAAGTAACATTGTCAATACTACATCAAGTTGTCTTGATATCAACTGATCAGACTGCTATAACTATCTATTTATGTACTTATGTATTATGTTTATTTTTGAGAGAGAGCGACAGAGTGTGAGCAGGGGAGAAACAGAGAGAGAGGGAGACACAGAATCTAAAGCAGGCTCCAGGCTTCAAGCTGTCAGCACAGAGCCCAACGCAGGGCTTAAACTCAGGGACCTGAGATCATGACTTGAGGCAAAGGCAGATGCTTAACCAACTGAGTCACCCAGGTGCCCCTATTGTAACTTTTTAGAAGAGAGAGAGATGCAGACTGAAAAACTGACAAAGATGATGGATGAATCTTGGGTCTAAGCATCTCAAAGAAAGCTCACATCTGTAATCTGTATCAAAGAGAAAAATACATTTCAAAGAGAGTACAGTAAAGACTTTGACTTTGGATACAAAGGATCAAGAAACCTCTGTATATCCTTTCAGAGAGCTCTCAAGTAGTAAGGAATTTACAGATCCTGGAAAAAAAAAAAAAGTGAAAAGCACCCAGGTTAAAAAAGGTGTAGTCCATGTTGATATCCACTGTAAAAGGGAGATACTTGCTTATAGCTTCTGGAGCTGAGTAATAATAACCTCTGTAAGAACAGAATGTATAAAGTGGCTATACCAAGCTATCATCTCCATTATTACATAATGGAATATGTAATATGGAATTATCATACCAACCTTGTTCATCAATGGGACAAATTGTTTCTGGAAACTCATTGCCCATTCACCATTGAGCAACCTAGGTCAGAGCTGAGTTGAAAATCTACTGACGTAGGGTCTACAACAGGTAGGGATGACATCTAGAGCCTTAAGCCATAACTAAAACAGTTTGAGCTAGTGACCCAGATATTCCTAGTAGTCAAATACCCCTTTTGGTAAGTCACAACAACATTTCTTTTCTTCCCATTTTGTCTTGCCTCAATGTTCTCTTTGCTCCTGAAGAAGAGTAGGATGGAAGTTGAGGTGCATGGATACTTTGGGTTTCCTTGAGGGACTTTCTGCAAAAGCCATTACACCTACTTTCTTCAACTCCAAGGACCTGTTGAGCCACGTGCAAGGCTTAAGCAGCTCGTCTAGGAAGGGCAATGGTTCAGGACTGACATAGTCTACCAACACACTCCCCGAGGTAAAGAGGGGCTCTGCAAACACGGCCACCTCAAAGACATGTAAGTTGTCACAGTCAGAAAGACTCTAAAGTAGTATTCAATTTAGCACTCCACAGGATTCCTTAATTCTTACTAAATCCGTCAGCTTCTCCTTTAAGTCTCCAATGACAGAAAATAAACTTACCTAGTACATGAGATGACCTATTCCAGCTTCAAAGAGTTCTAACTATTCAACACTTCTTACTTGTCTTGAGGAAAAATCCACCTGGCTTGTCTAGAACCAACAGTACTCATACTTCTTCCTCAGAACCACACAGAATAAATCCTGTGTTCACTAAAACTTGAAGTCATTTCATGAGCCTGAGTAAATTTGTTTCCATAGGTCCTCAATTACTATCTTAGGTTAGAGGATTCAATTAAGTGACTCTCTTTCAACATTTCCCTTTATGCCATCTTCTCAAGTGTGATGCCCAATGGTATGGATGATGAGGGTAGAGTCACTGAGACCATAGTCTACACAAGACTTCTATCACAAAGAGTTCACTTTGCAGGGCACCTGGGTGGTTCAGTCAGTTGAGCATCCAACTCTTAATTTCAGCTCAGGACATGACCTCACAGTTTATGAGTTCAAGCCTCATGTTGGACTCTGCCCTGACAGCATGGATCCTGCTTGGGATTCTGTCTCTCCCCTTGTACTCTCTCTGTCTCTTCCCTTGTACTCTCTCTCAAAATCAATAAATAAACATTAAAAAAAGAGTTCATTTTTTTTTCTCAGTAAGTTTCTACTTATACGTATTACCCTTATCTATTTAAACAGTGGATTTGTCTTTTCTTTTTCTTTTTCCTTCCTTCCTTTTGCATCTCAGTTGAGAAATATCCAAAATCAACATTTCCATTAAAAGTTCCCACAAAAATTGTTTATGATTTCCTTCTGGCCTGTACTTTTTCTCAGTTGGTATTTCTTGCCTTGGCACCGAGAGAAATTGCAAGAGCTGGGAGTTTTTTCCCCATAGCAACATGGCCAAATTAGTCTAAACCACCCTAAAATGGAAGCAAATGTGATGTCTATTATGGGAGATATGATTTTGTTTCAAACTTTAATTAAATTTTATTCTAAGAGTTTGTCTGCAAAGAGTACTGTGCTACAATACTGTATATACACGTCATAACTTTTTATTATTCTTTCAAATATCACTCAATAAGGATGATATGGTTTAGTGGAAAAATCCATTTTTGTTGTTTTTAAATTCTCAAATCAATTGCTGGATTTAGAACTGCATACTCCCCGATGGGAAAAGAGACTTTTTTTTTTTTTGCACTTTGATTGAATACTCTCATCAGAAATGAAATGGGTATTGGTCTCTAAGGAGGAAATTCTGGAATCATACCAGACTGATCTATCTTCCCCTGTGCTTATATCGTAAGGAGCTAAATGCACCACAGTATTAGAATAAAATGAATTATGCAGGACCTTTGACAGACAGCATGTGTAATTTCTTCTTGAAAAAACTCTTCAAATCATTCTGTTCCATCTTTGATTATGTGCTAGTTATGCTGAAAATAAGTAACCCTTCAAATGTTTTAAAACACACATACATATGGATTGCATAAAATTAATACCTTTACCTTTACAAAAATCATTCCAGGAGCACATTTGCCAGTAAAATATATTTAAGGCAGTTTCAGCACTTCCACTAAACTCTATTTTCAGAGGTTTATAATGTGGTCATAAAAATTCATTCCAGACGAAAATTCAGCACCAAGGAAAATGTGTTTTACACTTTGCAGATAACCATTTCCTCTTCTTTCATTTCTCCTAACTGATTAAAAAAGAAAAAAAAGTTTCTACTGTTTTCCAAAGTTGAGACATTAGCCACACTGGCAGAAATCAAAATCACAACTGACAAGTTAGTCATTTACTCATTTATTTGTAACTTTGACCTTTCCTCTCCCTCCTTTTCCCTTCCCGTTTGCGCAATAATACAAACAGGTTTGAGAATTTTTCACATAAACCTCCATGGTGAAAGCCCATACATCAACGACTGCATGGTACCACGCTTCAGAAAGTCCATCTGGGCACTGTCTGGCTCTGATAGGCATTACAAGGACAAAGGTGCTTTTACAAAGACTCAATCTCAATCTTGTTAACATGAGCCACTGCTTTGTATGTAGCAAAGAAACGCATGAGGTCTCACACTTAAGAAAAGCGTAGATGTTTCTGCTTCACAGAAGGAATGCAATCATGTTTCCAGGCTTCTTCGGCTCCTGCATTGGAGCAGGACTAAAACTTCGGTGGGGCAGGAACACCTGCCTGGTGATCTACCAATTCTGGGTTGGAGAAGTCTGATGGACCCACTCTTTTTCCCCCAGAGCCATGCAGGTCCTCTGATTTTCAGAGTAAAACTAAAGATGTGCATCTGAATTCTTTTCTGTGGACTCACAGGCTCTCTTCCGCTCTCTGGGCAGTCAAAAACTTGGCTCTGCTTTTATTTCTAACTGCCAAGCCCTCTGTAGTCCCGATCCTTGGGAAGACCTGAGTCTACCTGGAAAATACCCAAATGTGCAATTTTAAAGATTGCTTTCACCATAGGACCTCATGTCATCCTTAGGTCAGCTCAATGAAGGAGATTTTCCCAGGAAGTGGCTGGAATCAGAGACATGAAGCCTGCAGTGTCACACAGGGAGATGTGGGTCTGGTTTCCTGACTACTGAGGCTGGAGCATTTTGCGGAGAGGACAAGTCATCGCTCCTTCTCCATTCCATTGGAGGGAGACTGGGACAGCCTCTGAGTTTCTGCATTTCCAATCTCAAAATACCCAGCAGTGTACCCTTGCTGACACAACAGGTTTCTATGACACAACTGCTAGAATCGGAAAGACACTCATGGGAGTCGAGGTTTGCTCAAATGGTTTCCAGAGACGGAGCAGGGAAGCAAAAACCAAGATCGCTAGCCTACTATTATTTCTTCGTATTTACCATGCCCAGGCAAGACTGAGGTCCTGACACATTTGAAATGATACAATTTTGAAAGATTTACTGAAAAAAAATTCTAGATTATATGTGATTTTCACATCAGTTAACTACCAAATTTAATTTGTATGTGAAACATGGGGCACCTGGGTGGCTCAGTTGGTTAAGTGTCCAACTCTTGGTTTTGGCTCAGGTCATGAACTCATTGTGTTTGTGAGATAGATCCCTATGTCTGGCTCTGTGCTGACAGTGGGGAACCTGCTTGGGATTCTCTACCTCTCCCTCTCTCTCTGCCCCACCCCAGCACTTGCTCACTCTCTGTCTCTCTCTCTCTCCCTCTCTCTCAAAATAAACATTACAAAAATCTGTATGCAAAACAGCCTGATTATCTACTTTCCCCTCCTATTAATTGCTCTAAATGTGCATGTGAAATGCAAGGTTTATTGGAGTTTTCTTCTCATTATCAAAAGCCAGACTTTAAAGGACAGACCACTTAGGCAACCATTTCTGGTTTCTACCCATTTTTCAAAGCCCCACTGTTGTTGTTTTCTCTTTGTTAGTATTTCTACATATTGCCACTTAAAGTCCTGTTGAAGGGGGGATAAATACACTTGAAAATGTTCTCTTCTTTGCTGAAACTGGTGGGGAGAAGAGAACACATTCAAAAGGAGAAATAAAGAACAGATGCGTCTCTGTTTTTATTACTGCTTAATGTTTTTCTTCCCTTAAAATGCCCATTTTTATGTAAAAAAACTTTGCTTTTCAGTTACCTTTCCTCTAGACAATGATGTCATTAATTTTCAAATGTCTTTCCCTCTCTCCTTAGGCAGCCAACTCTTCGGTGCCACTTTCAGCCACGTACTAGAAGAGAATATTAATTTAAATAATGACAGGAAATTGGTTTCTATAATCTTCTCTGCCGCATGGAAAACAGAGGGGAAAATCCATGCTGCAGTGCAGATGTAAGGGAGTGTGACAATACTGGGCCATTTTACACACGTTTGGGTGTTATGGTTGGTTTATGACTGCTGGGTCACTGTTGGTACCCTGAGGGAACAGTATGTACAGGCAATACCCCTTTCCCCCAACCCAAAAAGAATACATGAAGTCTTTCTACTCCGATGTCTGACCAAGTGAAAAACAAAGATTCTTGCATAGTTCTATTTCATTGGAAGATGCTCACTTCCATCATATTTAAATGCCTGTCTGGTAAGTTTTCCTTGTGGGCATGAATGGGGATCGCTTCAGTTAAAGATTCATTTCTCAGTCACTCTTTTGCTGTCCTCGGACTAATAAGTTCTCTCTCTGAGCCCTATCAGGAGAGACTTCCTCCAAATTACCAAGCAAGTGTGTTATAAATATTTACTGAATACATTAACAACTACCATGTAAATTTTTTGAATTCTTGTTAGACAACTTGATGGTTATTTTCCACAACCTGTTGAAATAATATGTTGAAATAGAAAGCTGCCTAGTAAAGGCCAAAGTCAGCACAGAAAGTTAAGAGCTCCCCAGATTCTGGCTCTGATGACTCAGTCATCTTTGTATCCCACTGCTGGTTCCTTGGAAGATTAAACTCCACTCAAAGTTATTTCATTTATTCACTATTTATATTGCTGCATTCTTCTGTCTTAGCCCCTGCTACTTACTCCCGACATAACGGAGGTTGTCCTTTGCCCATTCCATCTGGAAGGCTCCTATTTCTCTTTGACAATCTTACTTCTGTCCCCTCAAACCCCTCCCTCCTTTTAGAGGCCTTCCTAGGATGTGAAGTCACTTGTTTTCACGTCTCTTTACTAGAAGGCTTGTGCTTTCTTCTGGGTGTTCCCTGGGCCAGTCACAGTGTTGTTATAGCTACACACATGGTTGGTACTCAAGTATTCAGTAAACGCGTGTTGTGTACATGGCTCAGCACATCAGTGTGTAAGGAGAGTGTTCATTATCTGTCATACTCTGACTGATGTTAACATATGTTCCTACAGAATGGATATTGGCCCCCCAACCTGTGAATTTACTAAGTGATGAGACAAATGGTTTCCTGAACATTTTTTACAGTGCAATCGTAATGACATTTGAAAAAGGACCCAACTTCCATGGATTACACAGTCACATTGTTAATATAAATGGCACCAGCCTCTACATCAGGAGGTAAATTCTGATTCTAGATTGGCCACTGACCACGTGAATTCTTCCAAGCAAGCATCTTGCTTTCTCTGGACTTCACTTTCCCTACCAGTGACACGGGAGAGTCACAAGATACAAATTCTGAAACCCCGTGCCTCTGACATTCAACACAGCTGCCATGGGAAAGCTTTTGTGGATCACAGGCAGGAGGCGTTCTGTCTGTCACCCTTAATTGAGTACCCACTACACGTGAGACATGGTTAAGAAATCAGATCTACAAGACTGAAGGAACAGCACCAGCACTGTCTCATTTGAACCTCATAACCACTCAGTTAAGCAGATGCAATTATTCCAACTGCCATGAGAAAATGCCATCTCGAAGTAGATACGTAACTTCTCGATCTCACGTGTCTGATGAGTACAGAGCTGGGACTGAAATTTAGATATTTTGAACTACATGCTTTTCCAACCCAGCTAAACTGCTTCTATCTCATCATAGCTAAAAAAAGAAAAAAAAATACCAAGCACCAATGCTTTTGTGCACAAGAAATAAAAAAAAAATACTCCCATTACATAAAATGTAACAAAAGTGAGGGAGGTTATCAATCGGGTAATGGAATAAAATCCTATAATTTTTTTTTCATGAGGAATCCATTTTGGGGGTGACTTTCACTTTCTGCTTTTCCAGTGTGAAAGTGCTACTAATTCTGTTACAGAACGTTAAAAAAATAAAAAAGTGAGTGAATAAACGGCATTGTGGGTTTATTCACTTTTTCCGTACTCGAATTATTTTCTACCTTCATAATCATTCTTGGAAATCAGAGCTTCAAGTTCCAAAGTGACTGCACCCACATACGCAGAGGGACAGACTGAGGCAAGTGTTGGAGACTGAAACTAAACATGGGGGCCATGTATATTTGGGACAGGGAGGGGGCATGCTGGCTTACTTTATACTCTGGCAGGACACTTGAGATCATAATGTAAGTAAAAAATATTAATAAAATTTGAATGCAATGCTCTCCCTGCCCGTGCAGGGAGCAAGCCGCAGAAAGAAATTGGAAAGCGCTAGGCAATTCAAACTGCAGGAAGATAAATGGTCAGGAGAGATTTTTTTGTTTTGTTTTGTAAAGGCACTCAAACCCCGACCCAAAAGAAAAAAAGAAAAAAATCAAAAAAAGCAAGCAAGTAGGTTTTTGAAAGCTTTTGCTATGCCAAGGAAAACCTAATACATCACTGTAACTATGAGCAGAGAGCAGGAGAGAAGAGAAGGGGTCACAGCTATCTATCAGCCTTTAAACAAACACATCCAGGTTGCTACAGGTAGTGTAGTACATAACATTAAGTCTCAGGCTTACTGACATGCTGCCATTCCCTGCTTAAAGTAAAAACTGGAGACTTCTACCCACTTCTCATCCTGCCACCTACTGTCTTCAGTTTTCCAGCCTGGGGAAAGGAACAAACATCATGTTATTTTTTAAGCCATGAATGAGGGTAATGCTTCATTTTTAATTTTCTACAGACTTAAAGGTGTGTGTGTGTGTGTGTTTTTTTTTTTTTGATGTTTATTTACTTTTGAGAGAGAGAGAGAGAAAGCAAGCAGGAGAGAGTGAGGGGACAGATAATCCAAAGCAGGCTCTGTGCTGACAGCAGAGAGCCCAATACGAGGTTTGAACTCATAAACCGTGAGATCATGACCTCAGCTGAAATTGGCCCCTTGGCCACTTATGCACTGAGCCACCTAGGTGCCCCTACAGACTAAAAGACCCTAATGGAGTGGTGAAAACCTTACAGTCTTTGGCTTGTGAAGAATCTGGTTACTTTTCTCCTCCAAAGCCATACATAAATCTTTATCTATAGGTAGAACCATAACAAAGCCTGTGGTAACAGACTTACTCCCAGACTTTCATTCGGTAAACACAGCTCAGGGCACGTATCTGGTATAAATCCTATTAGATAATCTTTATTAGTAATGACAACTATTACATAGTAATCAGCTAATTAGAAAACAGAGCTTCAAGTTTATTGGTCGATATTGTAAAAATATTTATGGCAATAATTACTGGAGAACTGAATCTATATACAGGCACAATGCTTCTGTGTGTATTTCCATAAATTCACTATTATTATTCAAGAACCATCTCTCCCTGGAAGATGAAATTACAAATAACTTTATTGTTTGTTTCAGGAACTTTCTGAAAATGTATTTACCTAACCTATTCAACTAGCCTCCAACAGAGTAATCGTCTCTTTGTAGAACAATAGACTGCTCGGCTGGGCTTTTTCAACAACTATTTAATCTTCAACGGGTATTTAAAATTTTCTCCTGGCTGTATCCACCAGTTCTGAACTGTTCCATGTCAAAATGGGCACAAATAAGTCAGTCAGACAAAGACAGATATCACATGATTTCATTCAAAGGTGGAATTTGAGAAACTCAAGCGATGAATATAGGGGAAGGGAAGGAAAAATGAGATAAAAACAGAGAGGGAGACAAACCATGAGACTCTTAAATACAGAGAACAAACTTAGGGTTGGCAGGAAGGGGTGGATGGGGGGGGTGGTGGGAGGGTGAAATGGGTAATGAGCATTAAGGAGGGCACTTTTCGGGATAAGCACTGGGTGTCAAATATAAGATGAATCACTGGGTTCTACTCCCTAAGACAAGACTACACCCTATGCTAACAAACTTGAAAATAATTTTTTTTTTTAAATGTGCACAATCCTCATCAGGTTTTGTCCATTCTAAGCCATGTGAAACACCTGCCTTAAACGACCTATAAACATTATCCCTATATGATCTAGGACCCCTGCTGCATTCCAGCCATTACTAATCACTTAGTGGGATGGTGATCTCTCTTGTTTGAGGAACAGGCTATTCTGGGGTCCTGTCTGGGGACTTAACAGAATATGAGCTACTAGCTATAGGTGAGAGGTAAATAATCCACTTTCCAAACAGATTTTAATAGTAAAATTAAGATAATCAAATCCTAATTCCATACCTCTTATGTCAAGTGCACTCTGGTTCCCACCAAAGTTAAATTTTAGTTGATATGGGTGGTAGGGGAATCAATCTAGTTCTGTGTTCTAATTGTATAGTTTCTTTTCTCAACATATTATGGTTAATTTAAATAACTCATTTGTGCCTGATTAAAAACTAGTCATTTAATTAATATGGACAAGTTAGTTGATGTCTGTAGAAATACCACTAAATTTTTTGAGTTAAGATAAATTCACAGTTGTCATTGGGGGAGAATAAATGTACTAGAAGAACATTACCAAAGTGAAGATTTTAACACTGAATAAAGCTAAGCATTTATTTTAACTGTCATTTGTTCTTGGTGGAATTTGAAAAATATTTAACTTAAAAGATAACTATGATCATTATATATGCCTTTTTAAAATGAGTACAACATTAGGATGTGGTCCTAATGATTATCCCAATCCATTTATTCGGAATCAGTGAGAGAAGAAGGACTCATTTTTTAAAACTCTTTTTTCCCAGAGCCCTTGTTCAACAGTCAATTTGGGTTTGGCTGAGAATAGGTCTTTCTGTTTCCCATTTTCAAATGAATTCCTATTAGTGGTTGGGTTTTTGTTTGTTTGTTTTTGTTTTTGTTTTCCTACTAAAGGAAAATCCCAGAGGGGAATTGGCAGATGGTCACTGGAATTGAGTTGATTTAACATTTTTATATATTGCAAAAGATGTAATGATTAAATATGCCAAAGGAAAGAAATAACCTAGTATGACTGGCCAAATATTCCTGCTTGTTTTAAAATATTATCCCCATAGTACTGTATCATCTACACCATTTTGCCAGATTCCAGAAAATGGTCAACAGAGCTACGTAAAGGAGCAAAACTGTTCTTTAAAAACATTTTTAAATGTTTATTTATTTTTGAGAAGGACAGAGCGTGAGTGAGGAAGGGGCAGAGAGAGGGAAACACAGAACCAAAGCCGACTCCAGGCTCTGAGTTGTCAGCAGAAAGCCTGACACGAGGCTTAAACTCACTGACAGCAAGATCACGACCTGAGCTGAAGTTGGGCACTCAACCGACTGAGCCACCCAGGTGCCGAAGGTGCAAAACCATTCTAATTCATTATTTTACAAGTCTGGTCCAAATAAAATTTTGGGAGAAGGGGAAAAAAAATGAAAGTCCTGAATTTATTAATAAGTGTATTTCACAACAAGGAACTAATCGGTGGTCTAACACTTTAAAATAAAAAAATAAAACATCTCTTTTTCTTTTAATAAATATACTTTCAAAATTGAAATGTGAGACCAATCTGAGTTTTAGGACTCCATACATGTACTTAATTCAAAAGATATTGAATACCTGTACAGGATAGGTACTGATGTGGTGCACCTAAGAATGTATTTTGCCTGAATTGCTTAGCAACTTGCTGCTAAGAAGATATGATGCATAGAAATTACAGTGAGATTTTGTTCACTGTACTAACTGGGAGTAGAGAACCAAAGACCTAGAGATATGCTCAGTTGATTTTAAACTAATAGGTAACTAGGGCACCTGGGTGGCTCAGTAAGTTAAGCATCCAACTCTTGATTTTGCCTCAGGTCATGATCTCCTGGTTCATGGGTGGACGCTACCCTCCTCCCCCCCCCCCCGCCCCGCCCATCCCCCTCCCCCAGCCATCAGGAGCTCTATACTGACAGCATGTAGGATGGTTGAGATTCTGCCACTCCCTCTCCCTTTCCCCCACTTACACACTAGTTCTCTCTCTCTCTCAAAATAAATAAACTTTAAAATTAAAACATTGCAGAGAACTTCTTTTGGCAGGCACTAAGCATCCGGTTCTTCTTGTTTCAAACCACACAGGGCTCATGGTTGTTCATTCACGTGGGGATTCTGTTTCACTGTTTTCCACAGCACAAATCTACCCTAAAATCAAGGAGTCTATTTTAAGTTGAAATAAAACTATTTGTTTTCAACCATACCAAGATGCCACCCTCATTTTTCCCCTTTCTTCTGCCTTTCATTTTGTCTGAATGAAATGTGACTTCTGTGTTAGAGACAAATTGTCACAGATGCCGGGATGAATGAAGTTTAAGTATCTTATAAATTTGAATATAATATCCATTAAGGTTATTGAAATAAGAACATTGCGCTGATGCCATTTTATTTGCTTCCAACTCGTGTTTTGACAGTGATGAGTAATGTCCAAATGAGAAAGTGATCAACTCAAGTCCTTTCGAAGGTTATTTTTTGTTTAATTTCTTTGCAGTTAAGATCATCCATGCTTAATTTAAATGAGGACACACAATCAGTTCCTCAAAGTTTGAGGCCTGGAGGGAATTCACCCTTACTTTAGCACCCCATTTTCTTTTGACCATTCATCGCTTTTCTGTTGCCTCATACAGAAAAGTGACAACTCTGCCCCATCTTCCACTGTGCTGAACAGATAGACATTGGAATGTCAGGTTAAGGGTTGAAGAATATCATCAGGGACAAATACTCAGAGGCAGCAGAGAAAAAAAAACAACTCATGACATCTAAAGAGGTCCTCAAAGTTTTCAGGAATCAAACCATCAATTGACAAAAACAGGTTGGCAATTCTGACACATTCATAATATTAGATTAAACTTAACTTTATTGGCTTCTTGTTTAATATTTAGTTGTGTCTGTGTTTGGGAGCAAGAGACAGCAGGTTTAGTGTAAGGCTGTTAAATTCCAAAGTAAAGAGAGAGGCTCTTATTCCCCAGGAAAATGCATGAGCAGATAAAGCAATCAATTTTCACATGTGAGGGCTTTCAAATTCATCCCTTCCACACTTCATTGTCACTACCTCCAGCCTTCAGCATGAGGGCATTTACTTGGCTTATTTTTATGCCTATCGGTATGTCTTCAGGGAAAGTTTTATTTACACTCAGAAAAGGTTTACATTTTTTTTTGTAAAAGGCAATCACATATTTCTCAAGTTAAATCATAATGGATAAGGTTATCAATTGCTGAAGTCGGATGATTGTGGGGATTACTACGGATGACAAAGATCATGATCCAACAGGGTTTGTATCTTATCTCTGTCAGATAAATATAACTGAAAGGACTATTATAGAGTTGAATTTTGCTCCAAAGCAGAAATTCAATACTAAAGAACCCAAAGTGTCAGAGTAAGATGGTGGATGAAGGAAGAAAAAAGAGATAACCCCAAGCTCAATTCACATTAATCAATATATCATTAGTTCCTCCTAACAGAGCTGTCTCCATGCTAGAAATCTCTGTCATGAAAAGGCTCCTCCTTTCTGCAGCTTCAATATATCTCCTAGAATGTGTTCATAAAGAAAGTACACAAGGTAGACTTTTTTTTTCCTTTGCGACTAAAGGGAAGTAAAGGGGTGTCCTTTATAAACTACACTGGGAGCCTTTCTGCAAAACTAAGGTAGCAGATTACCTGGCTATAGGACCCCTCCTAATGGTCCTCATAAAATACCCATGAATCTAAACAAATACATAACAACTGAGAAAATCCCTGGAAATAGAAATAAGAGTAGACAATTTTTCAAAGTCCCAGGTAGGATGGCAGTTCACAGTGAAGGCACGTTCAATGGGGATAGATTTGAAAATCCATTCTTTCATGTAACCCATTCCCCTTGTTCTGACAGGCACAGTCCAAAAGGGGATCCCTAAACCCTGTGAAGGCAAGGAAATACAACCCTGATAGCTGAGTTCCTGTTCCTTCATGCAAGATCATCACTTCCAATAAAAAGCTGCTACTCCTTGGGGCACCTGGGTAACTAGGTTGGTTAAGTGTATGACTTTGGCTCAGGTCATGATCTCGAGGTCTGTGACTTCAAGCCCCGCATTGGGCTCTGTGCTGACAGCTCAGAGCCTGGAACCTTCTTTGGATTCTGTGTCTCCCTCTCTCTCTGTCCCTCCTCTGCTCACACAATTTCTCTCTCTCTCTCTCTCTCTCTCTCTCTCTCTCTCTCAAAAATAAATTTTAAAAAATCTTTAAGCCTATTGCTGAGGATTGTGTTCCTTATTTGGACTAGTGCTTCCCCACTTCTCTTGTGTGAAAAACCACTGTATTCATTTTGTTAATATTTCCAATCTGTGGCAGAATGATACTTAAGAAAATGAAAATAAAAGCGAATTACTTAGCAAATTAAAGTAACCATCCATCACACACAATTTAAGGACAATATTTTTTCAACAATTAGACTCAACAGCCATGAAATTACACTAGTTGTGATTTTTTAAAGCAAGTTTCAAAAGCCTTACTTTTAATTACCTTAATTATCTTCTGTGGACCTGTAGCCAACATTTTGCATACGGCAATATTCTGTAAATGACACCTGCAGTAGTGCGGCGTTCCGTAACTCAATACTCAACACAGAGAAGTCCATGTCGGCTCAGAGTTTTATAAGGAAATCACCTCTTGGTAGGTGATTCAAGCAGAATTTAGCCCATATTCCTCTTCTTCAGGTTTAGATCTCAATGGAAAGGAACTAAGGACATTCCATTCTGCCATTCTTTTGGGAAGCACTGGAAATAGATATATTTCTTATGCAGTCTAAAAGAAATACTAAAACAAAAAGAGCACAAGACGTCTCTCCAAATCTTTAACAAAGTTCTATCTCTGCAGATCATTAACAACAAATAGGATTTCAGAAGCCCACCCAGAAAGAGACAAATAACACAAGTAGTTTTTGAATCAAGAACCATGGGACATAAGAAAAGAACACGCTCGGGTGAAGGCTGAAAGTCAATGATTTAACTTAATAGATAAAGAGTGAAATCTTCACTAAATTTAGAATCCATTAAGATTAGTAAAAAGACTATACACTAAAAACAATCCTATCAGTTGTGCTAATGATAAACATGAATATTATTCTAGGGGAAATAAATGAAAATGAGGGAATATGAAAGACCAAGGAGACAAGAAATGCAGGCTCAGTCTAGGATTTCCAGATTTTCTTGAGGAAACAATAAAACAGAAGCTTATAGATCCAAAGGGCTCAATAAGTTTCAGGATACCTTCAGAGTAGGTAGTCAATAAATATTGTATAAATGGGTTGATGACTGGCAGACAATTCTACCAGTGACTTAGTTTAATCAAGTTCTCATAGCTATTTAGCTAACTCTTCTGAAATTCTTTGTATTGAGTTACAACAGAAGCAAAGAATATAGCAATGGACTTGATGTACACCCTACTCCCTCACCATGAGTTAGTGAGAGAAGGACGATGGCCTAAGGAAAAGAACTTTGTAAACATACACAGGCTCAACAGAATGGCCCTCATGTAATATCGAAGTAAAAAGTGTCCATGGAACTGTGTCATTTTTGGTTTGCTTAACCTTTTTTGTTACTTCCGGTGGTTGTAGCCAATGTATGGAGTCATTAGAAAAGCTCCTAAATTTAAGGAGCAACTTAGGAGCAACTATGTGGGCCTTTTTAGATTCATTCATAGTAACCCATGGAGGAAGGATTAATGGAGTTGGGGGGCGGGGGGGCTTATTCATTACCTCTCCCGGAGCTATTCTTTGGCACTGCCACTGGCATGATGACAGAATTGCAAGCTGTATCACATCCCCATTTGTCCCTGTGGGCCACCCTTGGTGTCATTTCCACACTTAGCCACAAACTTTTCCCCAACTTTGACATGGCTTTTATTTACTACTATGCATTGTTTATCTGAACACTATCCCACTGAGTTATACTTCAAAGCATGTCTATTTCCAATGGTATTCACTCAGCTTGGCACATTCCTCTAAGTAATTCTTCTGATAAAACATACCAAAAAAAAGGGAAAAAATAAGGTTTTGCTTATAGGAATTACTGCATGTTTTGTTTTGTTTTCCTTGGGAAATTTGTGTATGTTTGTGTCTGTCTGAGCTGGAGGGTTGGGTAATACTGAACAGCCCACAGAATATGGTGCTGCTTCCTTGGAACCAATCAGATGCACAACCAAGAAAGCCTGAATAAGGATAAACCTGTGGCCTGAAATTGTCTTTTTTCTTGCATGAAGGTAAGTGGCCCATGACTTACTTCGGCACTACTGTTCTTGGCTCCAAAGAGCTTGTCTTATGGGTATGTTAAAGAAGAGAGATGAGAAGAGAGGGTCTAGATGGAAAGAAGAAATTCTGTATGAATAAAGCATTTTGTAAGACTACAAAATTAAGGGGTGCCTGGGTATTTCAGTTGGTTAAGTGTCTAACTCTTGGTTTTGGCTCAGTTCATTATTTCATGGTTCATGAGTTTGAGCTCCAGGTAGGGCTCTCTTTCCCTCTTTATCTGCCCCTCCCCTTCACCACCACCCTCTCTCTCCCTCAAAATAAATAAACTTTTTTAAAAAGTACAAAATTAAGATATAACAACAACAACAAACAAGTAGTCCAACTAGATTTCCTTACTAGAGACAAAACAAGATCAAGAATACAAAAAGGTATTGGGGGGGAGCATATCACACAGGCCATATTGAATGCCAGAACTAGGAGTATGATGGAGAGCCAACCAATGTTTCTGAGTAAAGAATTAGTAGACCAAAGTGAATTTAACTGAAGAAATTTCTAGAAACGATTCCTAGGAATGTATTACTCTTCACTTAAGACTATAAGCATTAAAAAAAAGTGAAATGCTCAAAAGGATTCTTGCAGTGTGAAAGTAATTAAATGATATGCCTTAGAAAGTAAATTTAGCTATGGGGTCTACATGCCAAATATGACTGAAGGTCAAAACTAAAATATCTCATAAAAATTAAACTACAAAAGTCTCAATAACAAATAATAATATAGCCTGATCAAAACACTCTTTTGGCAGAAAAAAAATGCAGGACAAAAACAAATAAGAGAGGAACTAAAAGTGAGCCAAGACAGATCCAGGCAAATGGACTAATTTGCCCATCTGACCAAGAGAGCTAGGAGAAGACAGACAGCTTAAAGTCCAGGAAAACAGAGTCTTTTTTCTTTTCAATTCTTCTGTTCGTAGAATTGCAATTAATTAAATTATAATAGAATAAGAGTAAGAGAAAATGGTCGATGCCCAGTACCTAAAGTTCACTAGTATCTTTAGGAAAAGAAAGTTAACATCATCAGTAAAGAATTACTTTGCAATATATTGAAATGCTATTGGATCAGCTCAGATTGGGTAAAGCACAAAGAGAAAATCTCAAACTCATTCATGCTTTGAGCCAAAGCTGACTTTAGAGACCTTTCAAAAGTTCTTTCAATTATAAGAACTACTCCGTGTATCTAGCTGTATTATATGTGGAGTCATTTGCTTCTAAAGGGTACTTTATATACAGGTAGGCATCCCATAGACTACACCTGGAAAAGGAGAGAGAACTTGACCCCTAGCTATGAAACAATCAGACTCCAAAGAGAAGAACAACATTAAGTTGCAGGAAGTCCTTTAGCTGTTAAATTGAATAGCAGAAAGCATCTGAATACACTACCTGTCCAATCATCTTACAGTAGAGCCAAACTTTCCTGCCGTTTTTGCTACCACCTTTAAGCATGTTAAATACACAACGGAGCCCACCAATTTAACACCCCAAATGACAGGAATAAACGTTCGACCAATAAAACCATATAGGACCATTTCTTCGTGATCTAACCAATATCTTGGGATGGTCTCCTAAACTAGCTATCTAAATAATGGGTATTTAGGATCCTTTCATTATACAACAAAAACAACTGAACATTATATTGAGAAAAAAAGCGTGAAAATAAACCATTTGCATCTTCAGTCTGATACAAAGAAATAAATACAAGCAGCCATGTATAAAATTTAGAAAAGGAGACATAAGGAGGGCCAACGTTAAATGTCAGGAATTTAATATAACCTAGTCTAAAATTTAAGAGCACCTGAAATGATAATAACTTACATGAGGGATGAAGACAGTGAGGGGAAGACATTAATGATCATGAATTCAAATACAGAAAGAGGAGGTTTTAAAGGGTAATCATATTTAAATAGCTGTCTTTTCATTGCCATTTCTCCTCAACTCTGACCTCTAATCCACTCAGTGTGAAAAATTAAATGATTCCACGATGAAGCCAGAAGACTGTAATCTTCAGTAGAAAGAGGATTTCAGGGGCTGCAATGTCGTTTAGAGTGAGATGCAGTTGCAGCAATCAAGTTATGTTTGAAACTAGCACTGGGGTGCCTGAGTGGCTCAGTCGGTTAAGCCTCCGACTTCAGCTCAGGTCATGATCTCACAGTTCCTGAGTTTGAGCCCCACGTAGGGCTCGCTGCTGTCAGTGTAGAGCCAGCTTCCTCTCTGCCCCTCCCCACTCATGCTTTCTCAAAAATGAATAAACATTAAAATGAAATGACAGTAGCATTGTTTTCAGTAAAAAAAGTAGTCCATAACCTATAGGGAGAGCCTAGTAAGAGAAAACTTAGCTTTACAGAAAAGCAGAAGAAAAATGACCTCAAAGGCAGTAGGCAAAAGGAAAAAATAAATTGAGTGAACAGGGAAGATCCATATTTGTATGGAAAGAAGCTAAAGAGGTACAAGAAAAAAAATAATCTGAAATTAATAACCCTCAAGAAATGTCAGTGTGTTTAAACATTTACAAGCATTTTCACATCAAGACATAGAAGAGGGTTCATAAATCATAACATCACACTAAAAGCCAACACTACATATGAGGGGAAAAAAAGAAAGACCTAGTGGGTGTTAAAACCAATCCCATGTACCCAGTCTTGCAGTTTACTCATATTAAAAAATGAATTGTAAGCCCTTGGAGAAAAACCATATGTCTTCTTACATTTTAATAATTAGCTTTCATACTGTCTTGCAGAAGATACATTTCTGAAAAGGCTGAAATGTAACCAGGCAACATTTTATTATGGACATGGCAAAATGAAATTATTTGATGAAATTAGACTCTGTAGATCATAAATGGAAGAGTTCAAACACATTCATGTTCTCCTGCTCAGAGCGACACTTCAAATAGTGGCAGGTTTACTATTTCATGCATTTAAATATCAAGAAAAATTTTATCATTTTCTAGACAAGCATCAAGCATTATCACTTCAAGAGTAAGATTTTTCTTTTCTGTATGTAAATTAATGAACATTCTTTAGTTCTCCTCACAGCTTCATTTTGTGAACTCTTCAGTGAATGATTAATTAAACCAAGGATTTGAAATTAGAGATTGTCCACAAACTATACCAAGAGACAGGAGTAAACTGAGGACAGGGAACAATCAATGTTAGCTGAAATTCACACAGAAAGAAAAAGATCCAAATCACAGAAACTTTTATAAGTCTCTAACTTTCCACTTTTTGAGTCATGATTCTACAGGGCCCCTGATTTAATATTTGGATCAACAATTTTGGCACAGGTCCCCTGGAAAGGAACTGTTTCTGGTGAAGTCACTTTGAGCTGTTCTTTCAAAGAGCTATGAGTAAATGAATGACATGGCGATCCTATCCAGAGTCTAGGACAAAGCACTCAAACCAACTGAAAGAGAAAGAAAGCAATAGGGGTGGGGGGTGGGGAGGGAAGAAAAAAAAAAAGAAAAGAAGGAAAGGGATCCAAAAGCAGACTAGTTAGTCCAACAGTAAGATGAGGATCAGAGAATACAGGAGAGAAAACATTCAAGTAGGATCCAGAGGACAGATTCCAAACATGCTACGGTGAACCACAGGTAACTAGCCCAGAGGCAGGCTCATGGGTACTTCAATTTCCTTGTGGCTCTATACACTCCTTGCAGGTAATCCCCAGTGATCATTTGAACCACTGCTAACTCAGCCAGCCTGACATTTCAGTCAGCTTTCCTATGCAGTGGAATATAGATGCGCACAAGGGACGTTTCTCCTTCTATGGGACAAGAATAAATTTTAAGTAATCCTACATTCATTACTTCTAAGTAAGCTTCAACTCAAGTTCAACACCAGTGTAGAGCCCTCACTCCGCCATGCACAGAAGGACAAACTGGAACCTCTCAACCCTGAGAAAACCCTGAGGTTCTCCAGGCTCCAAAGGATTGAGTTCTAATCAAGTCAAGCAATGGGACAGTTGAGCTATAGCTGGATGGAGAACCCAGGCAAATCTCTGAAGATGTTAAGAAATGAATCACCTGCAGGCTAATTCCTTTTTAAAACCCCATGTGATCGGGTTTCTTGATTCTGCCTTCCTGTTGGCTATCACAAAATCCCCAACACTTCCAAATTACGACATCTTAGAGAGTCATTCTAAAATCCTCACCCGTGACCACACTAGCCTAACCTCTGTTTCAGATCATTTTATTTCATGATATTGAATAACTAATGCATTTTAATGCTGAATGAAAGACTTCTAAGCATTAGTGTTTATCATCTACAAATCACAATTTATTTTCCTGTGAACACTACTCTTAAGTTCTGCCTTACAAGTGCGCAGAGTTGGGAATCTGGTTCTTAGGGCTGTAGCTGGAATATTTTCTCCTCTAAATTAATATTGGAGAATAAGCACTGCAGGTCTAGTGTACTAAATGAAAAAAATAGAAGTAGATTTACTGCAAGTATCTCCTATTTGTACCTTTTCAAAAAAATTTTTAATGTTTGTTTATTTTTGAGAGAGAGACAGATAGAGTGACAGACAGTGAGTGGGAGAAGGACAGAGAGAGAGGGAGACACAGAATCCAAAGTAGGCTCCAGGCTCTGAGCAGTCAGCACAGAGCCATCAGTACAGAGCCCAACTCAGGACTCAAACTCAGAAACTATGAGATCATGATCCGAGCCGAAGTCAGATGCTTAACCGACTGAGCCACCCAGGCACCCCTGCTATTTGTACCCTTAGCAATTGCTTAAGTATCTGGAACATAGAAACTGTGGTATGTGCCATGGTAGTTTTTTCAGATAATTTTCTTTATCAGTATGTCTGAAAAATAAATACATACATATATAGATATAAAAGTATACGTATAATCACATACCTAGGTAAGTGTGTGATTACTACTTTAAAGAATTAAAGTATTATTCTAAGTAAACAGAGTTTGCTATTTCAGTCTTGCTATAAATATACAATAGGAATTCACTGCTAAAAATTATAATAGGCTAACTGTATTAAGTAACTCACTGTTATTTAGAGGAATCATGGAATGGTTTAAATTTATCACTGATGGCTGAAAATCTTAATATATTATTTGTTGCATATTTTTATTATAAAACTTATAACCTCTATACATAAAATTTAGAAATATACAGAAAGGTACAAATAAAGAAAAATTCCAGTGATCTTACCATCCAGAGATAACTCTATCAGTTGAAAATATAACTTAAGGTTTTCATCCACACATATATTTTGTGTATATTTAGAACATATCAATAATGGAAAATAATACTTTGGTGTTTCTTCCTTATCACCTCAATTGTCCACACAAGACAGATAGAAAGTTAGAAGGTGGTAGAACTTCATGGATAAAGCCCAACACAAACTTCGGCAGCAGATAGACTGGAGTCATATTCTAGATCTGCCACTTACTAGTAGTATGTTCAGAGTACATCAGGTAAACATCAGTGTCCTCATCTCTATACCAAAGATAACCCTACACTGTAAGGTAGCTGTGAAAATTACATGAAATAGTGTATGTCAAAGTGCTATAAGCCAGGCCCGACACAGAACAAAAGATGAAAACCCATGATCCACCCAACATTAATTCTCTTTTCATTCCTAGGATACTGCAAATGAGGAACAGATGACAATCTCACATTAGGCAAAGCCTCTTCCATCCCAAAGATTTTAGATTGAAGCATACATCCGGGAAGGTAGGAATAGATGGGGTGGATATGAGGAGGTAATAGTGTGGCCCAATTCTTTGGGGCAACTGGGGAACCCACGGCTAGTAAATTTTGGTTCCTGAAAACATAGAGCATCCAAGTAGGAAGTGAATGAAATTCTATTGAATTGTGATAAAATTCTTGTTGCCTGTTCTCTCTCTGCCCTTTCGCTACTCATATGTGCACACACAGTCTCTCTCTCTCTCTCTCTCTCTCTCTCTCTAATAAATAAACATTTAAAAAAATAAATGGAAATTAAACACTGGTGTCAGCTCATCTGGAACTACACCTTGAAGTGAATTGAAACCTCGAATCCAGACTAAGCACCCTCCGTCTGAAAGGACAAGGTGAGAACTTGTCCCATTAAACATTAAGGAGTAAGTCAAGTAGCCACGACTTGTGCAAAGCTCCAAGCATCTCCAAAATGTTCTCAGATATTTTTTCATCAAAGACCTTTGAGGTTTGGTCCCAAACCAGGGCTCTGAGCTGTGGGAGTTGACATGGTCCCATTAGGCAAACGGCAGGAGAGCACCGGTCTGTGCAGACAAAACCTTCCTGCTTCCTATCAGGGATTAGTGGCGCCTGTTCTCACATTACGATGGTTAACCTTGGGTTAAAGAACACTGAAATAATAATGGCATAAACTTTTCACAGTTCACTTAAAACTTTACAAGGGTTCGTTCTTTGTGGAGAAAAATGCATTAATATATGAAATAAGGCATGTTGTTTAGTTTAACTGTTTGGCCATGTGTGTTTTCAGGGTCACTATTCCAGCGCAACATAGGCAATTTCAATGTTTTTTTAATAAAGTGAGAGAACGCAAACCTTTAGAGTTCACTTGAATAAAGCTGTATGACCTACATACCATGCATTAAAAACAATTATTATGCTGTTGCCAGACAGTATGGGGTATATTACCAGAGCTACCATCATTAGGCATGCCTCAGCATAGCTCTTAAAGAATCCAGATGGTGGTTTTCAACTTTATCTCCATGGTGTCCCCTAGGAAGTACGTATTATAATCACAGTCTCCTTCTTACTTCAAAGTTTTGTAGAGCAGAGCCAACAGGAGAAGGGGCCTCCTGCTGTTCCTGGTGCACTATAACTGCACTAGCCATTACCCTCAACAGCCATCAAAATGACATGTGCCAGAGAATGCTCTGATTCACAATGCAAATTTATAGCCTGAGGGCAAAAAAAAGGTACATGGAGGAATTTCTCAGCACAAGGCAGATCTTTTTTAATTTAATTACTTTAAAAATTTTTTTTTTTGCAAATTTACTTTGCCTTTCCAAGGGAAATGGAGGTGGAGGAAATAAAGTTATGATTTGGTTTCTCAGAAAAAGGATTTCTGATGAAGTTTCATTCCAGTGAATAAACAAACTGTGAGGTAGGAAGGAAGGATGAGCTGAATCTAAACAACTATGGATCAAACTAAAGTTATTTTCAGAAATACGGTAAAGCTGGAAACATCACCTATGTATCTTTAAAAAAAAAATTCTCATATGTTAAGTGCTACTCCCTATGTGGAGTTACAATGGCATAATGATTTCAGCTGGCAAATCATCGTAGAAGCTGTCCATTATGTTGTGACATTTTGTTACAGCTATTTACATACTTTATACTGAGTTGAGATTCCATATGAATTTGAGCATTGCAGCTTTTAATATTGGCTTCTCTAGTAGTTCAATAAGATTCACTTGTCATAATTTTGTGTCAGCTAAACCTCTAAAAGATTTCATTAGATTTTTAACAATATGACATTGTTGAATTAAAAGTGTCAATTTTTTTTTAATTTTTTAATGTTTATTTATCTTTGAGAGAGAGAGACAGTGAATCTGAAGTAGGCTCCAGGCTCTGAGCTGTCAGCACAGAACCTGACACGAGGCTCGAACTCACAAACTGTGAGTTCATGACCCGAGCTGAAGTCGGACGCTCAACCAACTGAGCTACCCAGGCACCCCAACAGTATCAAAATTTTAAAAGCACATATCCTTTGACTCCAAAATTCACTTCTAATAAATTGTCCTATAGATGTTCTTTCACTTGCATGGGAAGCTATGTTCAAGTTAATTGAAACATTTTTATTTGCAACAAAACAAAACCAAACAACAACCTGGAAACAACTAAATGTCCATTGATGGGAATCTAGTCAAATTACCAGAGAGCCTACAAATAAATCAGGTATGTATGTACTAATAGAGTAAGAGTCCCCAAATATATTAATTTTAAAGAAAAAAGTATATACAATGATGTATAAAATATACATCTACTAATATTTAAAAATTGTTTCATCTGTAAATACACTCACATCTATTTTTGATTATGATATTTTTTTCTATTTTTCTACCTTTACTTCCATCAAGTCTAAAGAGATATGAGAGATGGATACATGTACTGAAGTCTACCATCTTGATTTAAAATCAGTTAATCTTTGGGGTGCTTGGTTGGCTCACTCAGTTAAGCATCCAACTTCGGCTCAGGTCATAATCTCACATCATGCTCTGTGCTGACAGCTCAGAGCCTGAAGCCTGCTTTGGATTCTGTGTTTCCCTCTCTCTCTGCCCCTCCCCTGCACATGCTCCATGTCTTTTGCTCTCTTTCAAAAATAAATATGTTTTAAACAGTTTTTTTAATAAAATAAAATCAGCTAATCTTCATTTTCTTTTTTATAATATTAATTTGTAAAACAGTTTTATGATTTTCCCACCTAAACCAAGGAAAAAACAAGGTGAGGGTTTGATTTTTGATATGTTATGTGAGTAGGATCCTATTTGTTTTTCAGGAATTACAAGATGATTCAATGTTAAGTTATGAAGCAATTGTCATCACTCTGATATAATAGACCAGTGACTAATCTTTTCCCCTCTGTTCCAGAACAGGAAATTTAAATAAGGTCTTTAACCACATATATATTTTTTAAATTTGTTTTTATTTCTTATTTTTTTAACATGGTGGAGTGGTAATGTTTCTGTTTAGGACAACCGTAAGACTTTAGTATTAATAAGATTTCAGCAATCTCAGAAATTTTGGTTAATAACAGAATAGGTAGAATTTGAAATACACAGTAAAACCTTGGATTGCAAGTAACTTCTTCTTCAAGTGTTCCACAAGACAAGCAAACATTTCTAATACATTTTAACTTGACGAATGAGCGATGTCTTGTACTATGAGTAGTACATAACACCGAAAGTCACATGATCACAACTGAGCCAATGGTTCTTGAAATTTCCTTTGATATACTACAAATGCTTTGGACTACAAATGTGTTTCTGGAATGAATTACCTTTCCAAACCAAGGTTTTACAGTACTACAAAAGGGGCTAATCATGACAGTTGTGTATAATTTCCTTTTTGAAAGATTATTATTAGATTAGTACTTTGTAGAGTAAAATATTAGAATTACAGAAAAATGGGTGGAAAGTAGAGCACTCCTTAAACTTCTCCCCACCACACAGACACACAGAGACAGACAGACAGACAGACAGACAGACACACACACACACACACACACACACACACACACTTGTTCCCCCTACTGCTAACACCTTGCATAAGTGTGACATGTTTGTTAGAATTGATGAGCCAATACTTACATCCCATTACTGACCAAAGTCTACACTTTACATTAGGGTTCACTTTTCATGTTGTGCAGGCTATGGGTTTTGACAAATGTCTATAATGACATGTATCCACTATCCCCTTTCAACAAATCAATTCATTTTTGAACTTGCTCTATCTTCTATTCAAACTTGAGCTTCTAATGAAAGACTGAGGTTGGGTAAGAAATTAACTATCTTCTCTTCTCACAGCCACAGGTAACAAGTTTGATGCATGAACAGGGGGAAATGTGTCAATCACAGCATCCTTATAAGTCTCTCTTCTGAGGAGACACTACATTAGAAACTGTTATCTGCAGAGACGATCATTTCAGCCCAAAGACAGGAACTCTTTATGGCATACTTATAGGTATATGAATTCGAAGGCAGCTGGGCCCCAGGATGCAGATTTGCAAGGTACAGCACTTTATCAATGACCACACTTTAATCATAAACTGCTTATGGGGTTGACTCTTTTAAAACAGGCTTTAAAAACATCTACAATCATTTATTTATCTGAATTCTGGTTGAGTTTTCATTTACCAATTTCTATTTCTGAAGTTGGTCCACTGGGTGACCTTGTAAGGTTCTTGTTTCCTTTAACCATTTATAGTCTAATCACCTTTGAATTTTGTGTTTAAAAAATAGGATAAATTATCAACTCAAAACCTGAAGCATGGGGCCTACTCTATGTCCACATCAAGTATAGGTAACACAAATTTGTTTGGGGGGGAGGGAAGAGAGAGAAGAGAACACATTTACCCCTTCACCTAGAATGATTTATTTTCCTAGAATGACATAAAAAACTACCCCATTGCATTTTTTGAAAAATCTTATATCTAAAGTGAATTAGGTTTGTCACTTTTAAAACATAAATAGGACACAAGTTCAACTTTTACCTGGGCTCTACTCAGGATACCGAATTAAGGCAAAATATGGCCCACAGATATATAAAGATTTAAGTCTTTAAAAAAATGAGTCTCGACTCAGAACCTAAATGCAAAGACTTTTTGCAATATAATTCATAAACATAGACAAGCTTAAAATGTTGTCAAGGGGTGACATCATTTGTCATTAAAATTTCAGTGTGACAGTCTACCGGAGCAAGCTGCACATTCTTTGAAGGAAGCAGTTTAAGAAATATGGGCAATCTTTGTTTGGTTAATCAAACAGTGGGAAGTGTTGTAACAGATAATTGGACTACCCAGTTTGTCATTATAATTTGACACTTACATAGGTCTTTACATATTCAAAATGTTCTACCGCCATTTTTCTTGGTTCCATCAATAGCACCTTGAGAGGTAAATTAATTCTTCAATTCATGTTTTACAAATGAGCACAAAGAAGCAAAGGACGATCAAGCAAGTCAGATACAAAGCTAGGAAACTCTTGTCCTGGCAGGTCTAAGCCACTGGTTTTGGTCCCCTGAGGAAATGTAAGCCTTTCTATTTGAAAATTTCCAAAGAGCATTAAGCTGTCAAACACACATTGACAACCAAAGGCCCTCACGGTTCTCGTCCAGGTGGTCCAATTATGGATTTAAACCTAAAGTGAGTTCAGATATGAAATAACATGGCAAGTCCTAGTTACTGTAGTCTTAACAAACCTTCGTTTTAAAACAGCCTTCTAAGATTAAAAATAACATGTCTTTACCAGTGAGTACAATTTTCTTTCCAAGCTTTCCCCCTTGGTTCTATTTCTTCTCTCACTTAAACAATGTGACTACTGTTCAGGTTCCATTTGCAATATCCCGTGAAGTTCTCTGAGTCTGCCTCAATATTACAGAGAAGAAATGAGAACCATAAAAATAACACACAAATGTGGGGAATAATAGGGCCATTATCTGACATTCAATTGAGAAACTTAACCAGAGAGCAGAATTGACATATTTTACCACAAGTGCCACCATGTACTTTCATTTCTTTCTCTCCCTTTCATTTCTTGACTCCAAATGACCCCATCACCGTCACCACCACCCACCGCCCCCTGCCCACGAGGAACTTACACACAGAGCCACCTTATGGAGTGGCAGTGTTCTCTCTGTGGGTAACACAGAAGCTGAAATAAAGCCAGTTCAATTGAAGAGGTAAGGACACCACTCAAAATACTAAATGCTCATTTTATACAGTCCATCTGGATGATAAATTGAGCTTTTCAGCTTTGAAGGGATCCTAAAAGAATTCAGATGTTTAAAGTAGAATATGTGAAGTTTTTAGGAGTTTCAGTTGAGCTAAAGTAACCATTTTTAAGGGATAACTTGTATTGTAAAGCATCTAGATTCAGATGATCTGGATCAAATCCCAAACCCACAAAATTAACTTGGTCAGTTTGAGAAATGTCAGACTTTGCAGCAATAATAAGCATGAGAAAGAACTTTAAAACAAATTAATTCAAAAAGCAAACTCAATTTCTGGATCCTGTCATAAATACTGCTATTCTTAGTGAATGGCATTTTATGTTAAGAGCTCAGGGAGTTACCAAGACTTAATGATGGCCAAAACAGATAAAATTATTGAAGAAAAACAAATTTATCCTCCCAAGATAAAAACAACTATTCCTTGAATTGCAGGATTAAACATTTTTTCGATCTGAAATAAATCTACCTGAAAGTATATTTTATGTGCCTGAAAGGCCGCTAAATAATGGAGCTGGGTAAGATATGGCTTGATATTTGGCAGTATCTACATATGGGTGTGAACATCCAATCCCTTATAATTAGCTCTCAGGAAATGAGTAAAAATTAGGAATTTATTGGTCGAATTGTGCATCGATCCCCAAGTTCCATGCCAAAAACACAAATAAACAAAAATATGTTTGTGTATAATGAGATCTGAAAAAAAATATTCTCTTTGTTTCTGGAAAAAAATTATAAGCATTATGTTGACATTGTAAATGTTCTACAAATGTTTGTGACATTAAGTCTTATATGAAATGTGAAATGTACATATGAAATGTATTAAATGTCACCTGAAAAGGGACAGATAGCCATAATTAATTGTGAAACATGGATTCAGCTCTGAACAGTAGAGTCCCAAATTCCAAACCTAGATTTGTATTCATTCTGTACCTGTCTTTTAATTCATAGCTAGCATTCTAGTTTAAAAATTATTTCTTGGGGAGCCTGGGTGGCTTAGTTGGTTGAGCTTCTGACTTGATTTCAGCACAGGTCATGATCCCAGAGTTGTGGGATCAAGCCCTGCTCTGGGCTCAATGCCAAGCAGAGAGTCTGCTGAAGATGATCTCTCTCTCCCTCTGCCCCTCCCCTACTCACACATTTTCTCTCTCTCTCTAAAATTAAAAAAAAATTTTTTTAATTATTTCTTACTCATTCTATTGACAATTTAAAGAATAGAATTAAAAAAGGATAATACTCATTCTTCTATCTGATTTTTCTGATATTTTTCTTTATATCTTGAGGACCCCATTAAATTTATTTCAAGATTCAGTTCTTTCTCCATTAAATAAGTAAAAAAAAAAAAAAAAACACTACACTTTCCAGTACTGTTTGTATATGTCCTTGCTCTCTAATTGACTGAACTGACCTGAATAGTAATTGTCCTATTCCATCTATTCTCGTCATTTTTACATTAATAAACGATCCGTGACTTGTGCTTGAGTGGTAGAGTTGTGTTCAGAAGAGGAGAGACACTCAATTCCCTGAGTCAGGTAATGAAACTTATATTTTATGGAGGAAGAACTCTGATTTTTACTAGCCTTTCCTAAGTACATTAACAGTGTAAGCTATATTTTTGAAAGCATCTATAAATCATAAAGTGGTGTAGCTGTACCTGTGTGTCTATGGTTATATGCCAAAGAGGCCTAAGGGCATACTGGCACACCCTATCCCTATAGAAAAGCCAAAAGGATGTCCTTGAAATTCATTTTAACTCCTTCCACTTGACTTGAACTACACATAAGGAATAAAAATCAATGGCTATTTATTTTACATGTGCAAAGCAGCATGCAATTACCAGGGCAATATAAAATGATTATCAATTTGTCATTTTCTCTCTCATTTTATGTCTTTTTTAAATTGCTTACATAATATATCAAAGAAATGAGATAAGAGTAACTGCACAAACATTTAGGATTAAATATTCCTCAACTTTAACATTGATGCACAGAAATTGGCATGTCTACAAATGAAGTCTACCACAAATTCTACCCTGTCTCTCCACCATGCTTTCTACCACATTCCACCCCTACTTTCAGGCTCCAGGTGCCATGCAAATCAACACATCTTCCAATCTGAAAGAAAAGAAATGACCTACCCTTTTTCATTTCTCCCAGAGTGCTCCCTACTACACCCAGCCATTCCACAGCCTCCAAACGGCAACATTTGGTATTGCTAGTGATGTTGCATTGTTCATTTTGAAACAGTCTCTTTACCTCTATTTCCTTAATGACATAATAACTGTAACATTCAAGATGTAAAAGTGCATAATCATAGAAAGATGGCATTGAAAATGACCATAGGAACTGCTATGTCTAACTGGACGGCTTAGCAAAAGAATGAAACTGGACCACTACCTTATACCACACACAAAAATAAATTCACAGTGGATTAAAGACTTGAATGTAAGACCTGAGACCATAAAACTCCTAGAAGAAAATACAGGCAGTAAGCTCTTGGACATCAGTCTCAGCAATATTTTTTGGGCTAGTCTCCTCAGGCAAGAGCAACAAAACCAAAAATAATCAACTGGGACTATATCAAACTAAAAAGCTTCTGCACAGCTAAAGAAACCTTCAACAAAATGAGAAAGGCAATCTACACAATGGGAGAAGATATTTGGAAAAAAAAGAAGATATTTGGAAATTATGTATCATATGAGGTTAATATTCAAAATATATATATAAAGAACTTATAAAACTTAGTATTAAAAAAACAATTAAAAAATGGGCCGAGGAGCACGTGGCTGGCTAAATCACAGGAGCATGGGACTGTTCATCTCAGTTTTGAGTTCAAGCCCCATAATGGAGGTAGAGATTTACTTAAAAAATAAATAAATAAATGGGCAGAGGACTTGAATAGACATCTTCTAAAAGAAGGCACCCAGATGTTCAACAGGCATGGGAAAGATGTTCAACATCACTCATCAGAAGAATGCAAATCAAAACAATGAGGTATCATATCATACCTGTCAGATAGGCTGTCATCAAAATGACAAGAAATAACAAACAAATGTGGGCGAGGATGTGGAGAAAAGGGACCCCTCGGGCACTACTGGTGGCAATGTGAATTGGTGCAGTCACTCTGGTAAATAGTATGGTTCCTCAAAAATGTGAAATTAGAATTGGGACACCTGAGTGGCTCAGTCAGTGAAATATCTGACTCTGGATTTTGACTCGGGTCACACTTTGCAAGATGGAGCCCACATCAGGCTCCAAGCTTCAGCTTGGGATTCTCTCTCTCTCCCTTTCCCTCTGCCCCTCCCCTGCTCACTCTCTCACTCAAAATAAATAAACTTAAAAATAAAAATAAAATAAATAAATAAAATTAGAATTACCATATGATCCAGCAATTCTACTTCTGGACATTTCTTCAAAGAAAACAAGAACCTCAGTTCAAAGAGATGCATGCACTCTTATATTTATTGCACCATTAGTTACAAAGGCCAAGATATAAAAGCAACCTAAGTCTCCATCAATAGATAAATAGATAAAAAGATATGGGGAATATGCCCATGCATGCACATACACACACACACACACACACACACACACGTGCATGCACACACACACTGAAATATTACTCAGGCATAAAAAAGAATGAAATCTTGCCATTTGCAACATAGGTAGTCAGAAAAACACATACTGTATGATTTCATTTATATGTGGAATCTAAAATCAAACAAACAAAACAAAACAGAATCAGACTCATAGGTATAAGAAACCTATTTTTGGTTACCAGTAAGGGGAAGTGTGTATAGGGGAGGGCAGAGGGGCAGGTGAAATAGGTAAAGGAAATTAAGAGTTTCAAACTTCCAGCTATAAAGTAAATAAGTCATGAGAATGTCATGTACAGCATAGGGAATAGAGTCAATAATATTTTAATATCTTTGTATAGAGACAGATTATAACCAGACTTATTTTGGGGAATCTACATGAAAAAAAAAAAGATTACTATGTCTAAACTGGTATTTCTCAACCACTTTTCCATGACCACTTCCTAAGGAGACTTTTTTGACATTGTTTTCCAAGTTGCCCCCACTATGAAATTTCAGTATCACAGATATACATAGAAATTTTAATATGCATACATATATGCGTACATATGTCTCTATTTTCTATGTATATCTGTGCCTGCTACACAAAAAGAGTACGACTTTTGTCCTTTAAAGAACCAATTTTTGCTCTTTGGGAGCATTTTTACCCTAGTGTTCAGTCCATTTTTCAGCTAAGTAAGTAACAATCCAAATAGAGCTAGTTAAAAAAAATTAATCTTTACTTATTTTTGAGAGAGAGAGACAGACAGACAGACAGAGAGACAGAACATGAGCAGGGGAGGGGCAGAGAGAGAGGAAGACACAGAATCTGAAGCAGGCTCCAGGCTCTGAGTTATCAGCACAGAGCCTGATGCAGGGCTTGAACTCACGGACCGCAAGATCATGTCCTGAGTTGAAGTCGGATGCTTAACCAACTGAGCAACTGCAGTGTCTCTAAAGAGAGCTAGTAAAATGATAAAAATATACCCCTATAATAATGGTACCAGTCCATTATGTTGAGAGAAAAGTTGTATCTTTGACAATCATAAATGAGCTACTCAAAGAGTTCTTCTCTGAAAGAGATTCTAAGGAAGAAATGGTACTACTATTAATTACATCTCCCCTTCTTTCTCTGTCACTGATCAAATGGACACTTTCCCTTTTGTCCAAATGCTAACACTAAAAACATGTAACTTCTCTCCTTCTCAAACTATTCATGACTTCTTTGGCATTTAATTTTTCTACCACAGCAGCACCTCTCTGTAGCATCTTCTACCCAAAACACCTCAGCTTCAAGACCCATGCACCCATGTGTAACACATACATCAACACATGCACACGGATCATTCTCAAGGGGGGGGGGAGAAGGCATGCTGCAGTGAGGAAGACCCTAGGGCACTGTCTGATAAAACAGATAGTAAAAGTTGTTCATGGTGACATGTAAACATTTTGGGTTCACGTCCAATTATGATGAATTTCTGACTAATGCATTTCCTTTCAGTGCAGCTTAAGTCACCGTATGGAACTCAACCACTTAATAGGACAATATTTGACAACATAACAGTGAAGAGTTCAGAAGCACAATCAATAAACATAGATCCTAGGCGAGGGCAAAAGGCAATCAAGTAGAACACGGCTGACTCAGCTCCTTTCTAATTAATCAAATGAATCACTCAAAGCCCTATGGAAATAATGGCTAAGAAGAACCTCAGAAACTCTGGCTAGCAGAAGCGTTTTGATGTGATGTGTGTTGGTCTTTGTTGTTCAAAAAAGGACAAGCTTGCCAGGACGTAATTTCATGGTTCAAGTGGCATTCCTTGCAACATAGAAGTTGTTTGTGGTTTTATCACAAGAAAATAGAGCCAGAAGATGGGATCCAGATCCTGGTGCTGGCTCCAAGCCTTACAGATTCACTTTTCCTGGGGAATTTTCTTAGCCTCTTTGAGTTACTCTTGTCTTAAGGACAGATTGTCATGAGGTCAAATGAAAGCATGATTACAAGTTATGCCCACACTGCCAGGTGTTCACGGAAAATAAGGAAGACCTATTCTGCCATATAGATAGTCTATAGTCACCGTTATCTACCCTTCTCGAATCCAAATGCCAATCAAACCAGATGTGGTGTACATTTATTGTCAACAGGATGATATTAAGCTACAGAACAAAATATGATTCTGGGAACAGTGCCATATCCCTTAACGTCATGATGACATATGTCAAACATTGCAAGCACTGAATAGTGAGTTCCACAAAAATAGTCGCAGATTGTGTCCTTCTTGCATCTTGCGAAAATTGTCAGGTTTCCCCTGTGTACCCTAAGCTTCAGATTCTTGCTATTATTCCACTGAAAAAAACCACCAAGTGTGTCTCATGGTATGAACATGGAAATAGGGGCAATGATAGTAATAGGGAACTAATCATCAGGAGTTCACAATGCAGAGACAAGATTACATACAGTGAGATACAGACTCCAAGGTAATCCCCCTAATCCCCCTTTAAAGAGAGAGAGAGAGAGAGAGAGAGAGAGAGAGAGAGAGAGAAGCAATATTTCTACAACTTAGCATGTGTTCAATGTGGGGATACTTGTGAATTCTATTTAAGTGTTAGGTATAGGCTATTCCTATTTCCCTGGATCCCCAAAGGTGAATATTTAACTAAAGTGGGTATAACAGATTTGAAGTTTAGAGAAAAAGTTACAGCATAAAGATACTCTTAGGTATATAGAGAACAAATAGGGTTGATGGTGGAGGCAGGCAGAGGAATGGGCTAGATGGGTGATGGGCATTAAGGAGGCCACTTTTTTATGATGAGCACTGGGTGTTAATATAAGTGATAAACATTAAATCATGAAATTCTACTCTTCAACCAGTATTTCACTCTATGTTAGCTAACTAGAATTGAAATAAAAATTTGGAAAGGGATGCCTGGGTGGCTCAGTCAGTTGAACATCTGACTCTTGATTTCCGCTCAGGTCACGATCTTATGATTCATAAGATTGAGCCCCAGGTCCGGCTCTGTGCTGATGGCAGGTCGCCTGCCTGGGATTTTCTCTCTCTCTCTCCCTCTCTCTTCCTCCTTCCCTCCCTCCTTCCCTGTCTCTCCCCCACTCCTACTCTCTCTTTAAAAAAAAAGAAGAAAAAAATGGAAAAAAGAGAGTTCCAGCAAATATACCATCTGTTCAGTGATGTCACCCCAAAACTCTTGTGGCCAGAACTAGCAAGAACAGAAGAGAGTGGCATCCCTTTTAAACCTCCCTAGAGCCCATGTCATATTCCACCAGGTCATCAAGTTCTTCATGGGTAAATCCTACATCTATCATCACAACCCACTAGACTGGAACTCCTTCAGATTAAGGGTCACGTCATTCGGTTTTTGTCCTGAAAATGGCGGTAATAATTATAGCACATGCTAGACACTCCACAAGTGTTTGCTACGTTAACATGAGCAGAAAAAAAACACCAATGGAGGTTGACATTTTCATGTGTTTTACACTCACATCTTCTCATTATATGACATTCCTTCTACATTAATGGTGTATCTTTAAAATTCCCCCATGTGCGAGTTTAAAATATAGTCTGAATACAATAAAAAAGGGAGCAAGAGAAAGGAAGACAAAAGGAAATTACTGGAAAAACCCCATTAGAGGATCCGATAGTACATTCTAGTCCTAACCTTTACCTCAGCCTCCCATTTGTAACACTATTGATCTTCTGAGCCGTTTGTTTTAAGGCATATTTCTGTAGGTTATATTAGGCTTAACAAGTGGATTTCTACCTTTTAAGGATGACAAACTACATGCTCCTTGAGGAGAGACTTAAAAGAGAATTCCTGATGACATTCCAATGTAATAAAGATTTGGCGTGTTTTTTCGATGATTGAGGCTCTCTACCTCATCCAAATTAGGTTCAACATGAATCTTGCTTTTAATTGTCAAGTATGCCCTACTTTCTCAAGTGTTTTAATTTCCTAATGGCCGGTAGGCAAGACTTCCATGCAACCAAGCATGTTTTACATGGAGAAGCCAGAGGTGAGAAGGGTACATCCGTATGAGTCAGGCTGGTCTTCACGTGCCTTCTGTAAGTCAGTGTATTTAATGAGTTAGTTTTGGGACCTACAGCAGAACTCAAAGTTCGAGATTCTTTGGTCTGAGCGTGGCCATCAGTAATTCATAAACTACCAACAGAGCATGCTGAATTGCCCCAGCCTTCAGCAGTTTACAGGGAGTACAGATCACTAGATCAGGTCGGGCTCAGTTTTTGCTTATGTTTCTGTTATGGTTTGTTGCTATTGATTTTTTAAAAGACACAGCTGCTGGGTCTGCCCACCCAAGTGATGGTTCAGGCACATGATCAGGCTCTAGGAGAAAAGAGTCTGATTGGTTTATGCCAAATTTTCCCTAAATTATGTTCTATGTAACACTGTGGTGCCCAAGATAATTGTACTTGGTAGACGATAAATGATGATCTTTGACACTCTCATGCATTCATTTTAATGTGTATTAAAAATATATAACCAACACATCAGATCTGTGATTTCCTATATACCACTGCTCAACACAAGGCCAATAATAACACTGAGAAAGCCCAAAGCCCTGTCTGTATTGCACAAATAACATTTTTTTGAAGACATTCCCTTATACCAAAACTTGATTCCTTCATGACACAATGTAAGTAAATTACTTAGATTAAGTAATTTTTATTATTTTAACCTATTATTTCACCTTCTGGTATAACAAAGTATCACAAAGCATTCAGCTCAAGATCATAGTAAATACATATGAAATTTTCATTATGAAAAGTTTCAGAGTAATTATCAGCTCAAACGGCTTGCAGATTTAGATTCAGCAAAGGTCAAATCATTTCCCCCTAAAATATACTATATGCAGCCAAAAAAAAAAAAAGGAGGAAATAATGTAGTTAACCTACATAAGCTGTAAATGTTTCTCCCAGCTGCATAAAGAAGCACAGTATCTTTTTCTGGTTTAGCAAAAATATGAATACATTTCCAGGAGGCATTGTTGTAAACATGACTCAAATGAGTGGATATGGTGCTGAACAAGTAGCTGTTTTAATTTCTGATATTCACTCACAAAAAATGAAGAGGCCTCATTGCCTTATTTTTGTTCTCCTCTAATGCCTTCCAGCACCATGGAATAGGAAGCTCGACATTCTCCACCTTCTTCCTATTCACTGCCACTTGCACACATGACCTTTGTGTTAATTCTGGATTTAAAAGCTCTTTCCCAGGCCCCTGGGTGGCTCCATCAGTTAAGCATCCGACTTCCACTCATGTCATGATCTCATGGTTCGTGGGTTCAAGCCTGGCGTCAGGCTCTGTGCTGACAGCTCAGAGCCTGGAGCCTGTCTTCAGATTCTGTGTCTCTCTCTCTCTCTGCCCCTCCCCTGCTCATGCTGTCTCTCTCTCAAAAATAAATAAAACATTAAAAATAAATAAATAAATAAAAGCTCTTTCCCTAAGACCTTTCACACACCACTCCCTCTGCCAGGAATTTGATTTCCCCTTTTTCTTCTTATCTTAAGGAATCACCTTAAATTCATCTTTTTCTAATGTTTATTTTTGAGACAGAGAGAGAGTGACAGAGAGAGAGAGAGACAGAGAGAGAGAAAGCCTGTGCATGCACAAGTTGGGGAGGGATAGAGAGAGCGGAAGGCAGAGGAGAGGCCAATGCAGGACTTGAACTCATGAACCTTAAGATCGTGACCTGAGCTGAACTCTGTACTCTGCACTCAACTGACTAAGCTACCCAGGCACCCTTCAACTAGCCTTCTTTTAATTTTTTTTTAATGTTTATTTCTGAGAAACAAAAACAGAGCATGAGTGGGGGGGCAGAGAGAGGGAGACACAGAATTCGAAGTAAGTTCCAATGCGGGGCTTGAACCCACAAACCAGGAGATCATGACCTAACCTGAAGTCAGATGCTTAACTGACTGAGCCACCCAGGCGCCCCACTTCAACTCACCTTCTTCAAGAGATTTCCCTACGATGCTATTCAAGAGGATTCCTTTACTCTGTATCACTTCCTTCCTCTGCTTTTTGTTCATTTCTTTTGCAAGTCGTAGCAAGGGGCTGCTATTGCATTTAGTTAATGTGTGTGTGTGTGTGCCCGCGCGGGCGCACGTTTGTGTGTATTTCATTCTCTCCTCCCCTTGAATGGAAGGTCCACTGGGGCAAGAACTGCTAGTGTCATCTCCATCAATTCTTCCTCTTAATGGTGCACCCAGTGTCTGCACACAGCAAGGGCCATTATTAAATAAATATTTTTGAATAGTTTCACCTCATTGGTGAGTTCCATTAATTATTTTTAATGTTAATAATATACCCTGTCAACTTTCTTTGAACCAATTCAGCTTTCATTGTGATACTAAAAGCATAAAACAGGGCAAATCTGACATTATCTCTTTTAAAATTGTTCATGTGAAACCAAACTCAGGGTCCAATTCTAAGCACTTGGGTTCTGCACCTTAGCTTTGCATTGGGAAAAGTATGATGAATCTCTTGCTTACACACAAAGTCATAGCAATTTAAAACCCTAAACTCCCAGCGTCACAAGTCATCCTGCTTTTTATAGTCTTACCAAGGAAGTTTTTCTTTCCACAATGTGCTCTTTGATTAATTATCCAACTAGCAACTAACCAGTCCTTTCTTCAGGTTTCTTGCTTGAAATCTATTTTTCTCTTTGACATTTAAGTTTTTCTATCTTCTGGGTCATTTTCCCATCTATCATTTTCTCTTCCATTTTACCCAGGAAATGAGTCTCTTGAAGACTGTCATTTACCTTCATCTTCCAGCACCTGTGAACCTCAACCTGTTCACTGCACTCTCTCTTTCAGGTTCCAGTGACATCCTCTGATTTACAAGTTGTGCATTTTTGTTTAGAGGAAAGGGTTTTCATTCTTCACAAAGCCCTATCATTCCAACTACTACCACTGAACAAATTCATTGTTTAATCAACTCAACAAAGGCTTGTCCAACACCTGCAGCATGGTTGGCACTGTCCTAAGGAACAGCAGAAAACAAAATATTAAGTCCATCCTTTCGAGGACTTGCAGCTGGGCAGGGACTTTTAGGTTAGAACGTATGTTCATGTGTATTCATGCATGTACACACACATCCAAACACATATACACACCTGTGTCTTACCATATGCCCGCTGCAATGTGGGGATTCCATACAGGGGAAAAGGAGATAATATATATTGAAATGCCTTCAGTAATACTTGTCACAACATTATTACTCTAATTAACTATATCCAAGAATTAATATAAATATAAAAATACCCAATAAATCAAGAACATACTATGTAATCTCTAGGTTCCAGGCACATAAAATCCAGTTAGAAAGAGACCCAAGGTCATTTGTTTAACAGCATGACCATATTTCTGATCATGGCATACTCCCCTTGAGAAAGAGCTTCCTCACCTCTTTCTCCAACCTCAATTACAACTACTAGGAGGACTTTATGCTTTAAGTATCAACACTTTTCTGGAAGATGCCATGTCTTTTCACCATCCCATGCCTTCAGAGATGCTGTTCCAAGTTTCTGACATTCCATTGCTACCTTTACTCTTCTTCCCTCAAGGCCCTAGTCAAGTGATAATACTCTGCTCAGATCGTAGTTCATAAAGGTTCTCAATCAGTGGTGTTAAATGAATATCTACAGGACCAAGTGTAAGGCTGCCATGAATTCTACACAAATGATGGGAATGCGTAAGTCCTCTAGGTTCAAAGTCAGAGACAGAGAGAGAGAGAGAGAGCACGCTCAGAGAGAGAGAGAGAGAGTGCGTACTCAGAGGAAGTACTCAGAAGGAAGAGGGAGAGGGACTATTCCTAAGTGTGGAAGGTGATTGCATAACTTAGGACAAGAAACAACTTTAGTTAGAAACCATTTGAAAGCAACACCACAGACAAGGTTAAGATGTATATATTTAGTTTCTTGATTCTTATTATTTGTATTCTACCTAAAACTCAAGATGAAATTACAATAACAAGTTTCCATTTTTACTGAAAATGTCACTTCTGCTATCTATAGCATATTTATTGAGAAAATGATCTTATACGTTAGGTTTGTGACCTTTGTCTCCTTCTTGGACAAAAACATTTATTTTTGCTCCACAGGTAAGTGAATTTTCTAGGTGAAGACCTTCTGATTCATTATTGATAGGTTCAGTTCTGACTCTGTTCATTGTTAATACCCTTCCAGGGTATTTTATTTCATAAGACAAAATACAGAATAAACCTTAACATTTTAAAGAATGCAGCCCCTTTTGAATACACATGCCTCAACACCATTAGCCTGAAATGCTGAAGATGCCAATATTTATGTATCACAAAACCAACCACATGAATAACTTATGTAACAGAAAGTCACAAAGTTATTTCAATCACCTCAATGTAAAAATTTATAAAAGTAGAGGCAAATTGTTGCTTGGGTTGGGTTAATGTGTTCATACAGTTCAGAAAACACTGTTCTATTAGCAAACTTTCTTTTATGTCTATTTTAAACATTCTCTGCTTAGATTTACAAAAGTTGCATGTTTTGTGCTTATAGGGAAAACTCTAGTCCAAGCCAAAGTTCTCTTGCTGTAAGGTTACAAGGCCTAGTTTGAATCTTGGAATTGCCTCTAAGTGTATTAACTCCTTTGCTGGATGACTCTGAACATGTCGGTGGAGCTGGTGAGTTTAGGCTTTATTATGTACAATGTGAGGACAAGTATGGAAGAAGTCAGAAAATGTCAAGTCTGCTTGTACAATTCTAGAATTCTGTGAGGGTTTCTATAAGCTCCTCAGGGCACTTAGGTAGTAATTTCATTCTCTCTGGAATTTCTCTCACGTTTGGCCAAGACCTAATCTCCCAGGCCTTGGACAGGTTACCTAAATTTCAGGACACTACATTATTAAGTGATTAATAAAATAAAAAGGTGGGGCACCTGTGTTACTCAGTCAGTTAAGTGTCTGACTCTTGATTTCAGCTCAAGTCATGACCTCACAGTCCGGGAGTTTGAGCCCTGCTTCGGGCCCTGTGCTGGCAGCATGGAGCCTGCTTAGGACTCTCTCTCTCTCTCTCTCTTTCTCTCTCTCTCTCTGTCTCTCTCTCTCTTTCAGCCTCTCCCCTGCTCATGCTGACTCTCAAAATAATAAATTTTAAAACTTAACTTTTTAAATTAAAAAAGGTAATATTGTAACTCATACAAATTCAAAATAAACACATGTAAAGGACCTTAAATTATTTATTAATGAGGGATAAATGGTGAGGGATAAATGAGCAGAAAAATGGTGACTTCATTTACCTAGCTCAATCAGAAATCTGAAATGCATTTATAAGAATGTGAACAACTGTCCTTCCACAGGATAATAAATTGCATTCCATCAGATGATATTCATATACATTTCTATGGACAAGAATAATTTGCTTTATCACTTTTCTACAAATGCTATTAACAAAATAGCTCAAATGATGTGACGTAAAGTGGAAATTACTCACCAAGATGCACATTAGACTCAGTATTCTTTGGAGTATATTCCACAATTTTCCCATACAAAGATTCCTCAACTTAATTAGAAAAACATATCCCCTTTTCTTGTCCTAAGTTATGCAATCACCTTCCACACTTTCAGGCTTGTGTTCCCTATTAATATAAATATTGTTGGAAATTTCTAAACTTTGAGATAGAAAGGATCTTCATTGCATTTAAAGCACTTCTTTTTGGTGCTTTTAGGTACAGAATCTTTTGTTCTACCAAAATGTAAATCATACAAAGGGGAGCTTCTCTGGTTAAAAATGGATATTTTGAGAGTCTTACAGAAGCTTCTCAAATTCTTTCCTCATTTCCAAAGCACCTCCTAATGTTAGAAATCATTTATCTAATTATTTGTGTCCCTTTGCTGTGAGATATCCATCAAATCAAACTCATTCAAAGTGACCTGATGTCTATGAGATCTTCTGGCATCTGTTTAAACTCGTTGAAGAGGTTAAAAGTAAATTATAGTCATCATCTCATAATGTTTCTGTCATAATTTTAAAGTGTTAAGGGATATAAAGAGCCAAAAAGTGGAAATAACCCAAATCTCTATAAAGACATGAATAAACAAAATGTGGCATATACTCCACTGGAATAATATTCAACCATGAAAAGAAACCTAATTCTGATACATGCTCAACATGGATGAGTCTTGAAAACACCATGCTAAGTGAAATAAGCAAGACACAAAAGGACAAATATTGCAAGATTCTATTTATTTGAGGTATCCAGGATAGGCAAATTCATAGAGATATAAAGAACAACAGTCATTACAAGGGAAGTAGGAAGAGGGATTTACTGTTTAATGAATATAGAGTTTCTGTTTGGGATGAAAAAAAGTCCTGGAAATGGACAGTAGTGATGGTTGCAGAACACTGTGAATGTACTACATGTCACTCAGACATGTACTTAAGACATGCACTTAGTGTCACTAAGACATATACATAAAAAGGAATCATGTGGGTATAGCTTGAAATCCTGACTCATAAAAAGAAGTGCCTAAGAGGTATCTCATCCTTATTGAAATTTTATTTTACTTACTAGTAATAAGTCTACAAAGGTTCACGCTGCCAGTTAATCACAAACTTCTTGTTACAAAACTAGACTTTATGATATGCTATAGAAGCCTTAACTTTTTCATTGCAGATCTCAAGGATCTGTAAGACAATAATAAAAGATTCATCATATCTACCCAATATTACAACCTACTATATTGATATACTAACCAAGACAGTATGGTATTGGCAGACGGATAGACATGTAGGTCAATGGACCAAAGCAAAAACCCAGAAATAGTCTCACACAAAAATGCCCAACTCATTTTTTACACAAGTGCAATAGCCATTCAACGGAGGAAAGATAACCATTTTATCAAATGCTGCTGGAGCAACTGGACATCCATAGAAAAATGTGAACTTCAATCTAAACCTAATACTTTAAATTAACAAAATTAAGTCAAAATGGATTACATATTTAAAATAAAGAATATATCATTTAGAAAAACTATGGAAGAAAAATTTCAAGACTTATGGCTAAGTGAGGTGCTCTTAGATTTGACATACAATTATCATCCCTACTAAGAAAATTTGATAAATTAGACTTTGCCATTTTCACCTTGAACACCCATGTAAAGAGGATGAAAAGATAAATTATACACTGGGCAAAAGGTTTTGCAAGCTATATATCCAACAAAGGAACAGTATGTAGATTAAACAAACAAACAAAAAAAAAAAAACTCCCCAAACTCAACTTAAGATAACAATCCAATTAGAAAAAAATGCCAAAGACATAAAGAGACGGTTCAACAAAGATCGCACACATTGCAAATAAAATAAGAAAAGATGTTCCAATTCATAATCATCAGGAAAATGCAAACTAAAACCCATGAGGCAGCACTACACACCAATTAAAATGGCTCAATTAACAAAAAGCCAACACCAAATTCTGGCATGATTGCAGAGAAACTGGATTATTCACATATTACTGGTAAAATGTAACAGAGTGGAAATAATCTAAGAAAGAGTCAGGCAAGTTCTTTTTATTTTTTTTTAAATTTTATTTATTTATTATTTTATTTTATTTTATTTTATTTTGGAGAGAGAGCGGGAGTTGAAGAGGGGGGCAGACGGAGAGACAGACAGAGACAGAGAGAGAGAGAGAGACAGAGAGAAAATACCAAGCAGGCTCTAGGCTCACTACAGAGTCCAACAAAGAACTTGATCCCATGACCCTGGGACCCTGACCTGAGCCAAAAACAAGAGTCAGATACTCAACCAACTGGGCCGCCCAGGTGCCCTGATGGCAAGTTCTTTTCAAATGACTAAATGGCCTAGCAATTACACACTTGGGTATTTATCCTAGAAAAATGAAAACTTATACTCACATAAAAGCTTGTACATGAACGATGATAGTACCTCTATTTGTAATAGCCAAAAACTGGAATGAGCCCAGGTGCCACTCAACAGGTGAGGAGCTAAGCAAATGGTTGTGTATACATAGTAAAAAATATCAGAAAGCAATAAAAGGAATAAACTACTGATATACATAACAACTTGGATGCATCAGAAAGGCTTTATACTTGGTGAAAAAAGCCAGCACCCAGAAAATATTTTTTTTCATTTTTTTAATATGAAACAAATATTATTTTCTTTTTTTTTTTGTTAACTTTATAGTTTATTGTCAGGTTGGTTTCCATATAACACCCAGTGCTCTTCCCCACAAGTGACCTCCACCATGACCATCACCCCCCTTCCCCTTTCCCCCTCCAAATATATTTAAAGAAATAATAGCTGAAATTTTCCTGAACCTGGGGAAAGAAATAGATATCCAGATGCAGGAGGCACAGATAGCTCCCAGTAAAAACAACCTGAGGAGGTCCACATCAAGACACAGAGTAATGAAAAATGGCAAAAAGTAATGATAAAAAAGAGAATTTTAAAAGCAGCAATAGAAAGGAAAACAGTTACATACAAAGGAAACCCCATTATGCTATCAGCTGAGTTTTCAGCAGAACCTCTGTGGGCCAGAAAAGAGTGGCATGAGGCATATTAGATGCTAAAAGAAGAAAACATGCAGCCAGGAACACTTTATCCAGTGAGGCCATCATTCAGAATAGAAAGAGAGATAAAAAGTTTCCCAAACAAAAGTTAAAGGAATTTATGACCACTAAACTAGTCCAATAAGATATGTTAAAGGGGCTCTTTGAGTAGGAAGGAAAGACCAGAAGTAAAAGTAAGAAAGGTAGAAAGAACAAAAGCAGTAAAATTAACTGTATCTGTCAAACGCAGTCAAGTAATTTATAAAATGCAAGAATGTAAAGTATGACACCATATAGCTAAAATATGGCAAAGACAGGAGTCGGGAATGAGTTCAAACTTAAGCGACTATCAACTTAATGTAGACTGCTATATGCATAAGATGTGGTATATAAACCTAATGGGAACCACAAATCAACACCTAGTAAGAGATATGCAGACAAAGAAGAGAAAGGAATCCAAGTATGTCACTAAAAGAAGCCAGCAAATCCTGAGACAAAAGGGCTAGAGAATAAAGCAACAGAGAAGAACTATAAAAACAACCATAAACAAGTAACAAAAGAACACTAATTATATACTTATCAATAACTACTTTGAATGTAAATGGACTAAATTCTCCAATCAAAAGACATAGGGCGGCGGAATGTATAAAAAAGCAAGAACCATCTATATGCTGACTTCAAGAGACTAATTTCAGACATAAAGACACCTACAGATTGAAAGTGAAGGTATGGAAAGCATCTTTCATGAAAATGGAAGTGAAAAAACACCCAGGATAGCAGTACTTGTAGCAGACAAAATAGACTTTAAAACAAAGACTATAACAAGAGACAAAGAAGGACACTGTATAATCATAAAGGAAAAAATCTATTAAGAAGATATTACAATTGTAAACATTTATGCACCCAATATGGAAACACCCAAATATATAAAGCAGCTAATAACAAACATAAACAATAATTTATAATAATGCAATAATGCAATAATAGTGCATACTTCAACACCCCACTTATATCAACAGACAGATCATCCAAACAGAAAATCAACAAGAAACAGTGGCTTTGAAAGACACATTGTACCAGATGGATCTAACAGATATATTCAAAACATTTCATTCTATGATAGCAGAATACTTATTCTTTTCAAGAGAACACGGAACATTCTGCAGAAGAGAGCATCAATTAGGCCACAAAACAAGTCCTAACAAATTAAAAAATGACTGAAGTCATACCATGCATCTTCTCTGACTACAATACCATGCAATTAGAAATCAACTATAAGAGGGGCACCTGGGTTGCTCTGTCGGTTGAGTCCAACTTGGCCTCAGGTCATAATCTCACGGTTCATGAGTTAGAGCCCTGCGCTGGCCTCTGTGCTGACAGCTTGGAATCTGGAACCTGCTTCAGATGATGCATCTCCTCTCTCTCTCTGTCCCTCCCATGCTTGTCTGTCTCTGACTCTGTCTCTGACTCTGTCTCTCTCTGTCTCTCTCTGTCTCTCTCTCTCTCTCTCAAAAATAAGTAAACATTTAAAAAAAAATCAACTACAAGAAAAAGTCTGGATAGAACACAAATACATGGAAGTTAAATAAAATGCTACTAAACAATGAATGGCTCAACCAAGAGAGCAAAGAGGAAATCAAAAAAATACATGAATACAAATGAAAATGAAAACTCAATGGTCCAAAATCTTTAGGATGCAGCAAAGTCAGTTCTAAGAGAGACATTTATGGTAACACAGGCCTACCTCAAGAAGCAAGAAAAATCTCAAATAAACAACCTAATCTTATGTCTAAAGGGGCTAGAAAAATAGTAACAAATAAAACATAAAATGAGTAGAAGGAAGAAAATAATAAACATTGGAGTAAGAAAAATATTGAATAGAAACAAACAAACAACAAACAACAGAACAAATCAATAAAGCCAAGAACTTGTTTTCTGAAAAATCAACAAAATTGATAAATCTTTATCAGATTCATTAAAAAAAAAAAAAGACAGAGGAATCAAATAAACAAAGCCAGAAATAATGAAAGAGAAATAAGAACTGGCATCACAGAAATACAAACAATTATAAGAGAAATTTATAGGGGTACCTGGGTGCTTCAGTTGGTTAAACGTCTGACTTCGGCGCAGGTAGTGATCTCATGGCTTGTGAGTTCCAGCCCCACATCGGTCTCTGTGCTGATGGCTCAGAGCCTGGAGCCTGTTTTGGATTCTGTCTCCATCTCTCTCTGCTCCTCCCCCACTCATGCTCTGCCTCTCTCTCTGTCTCTCCCTCTCCCTCTCTCTCTCTCTCTCTCAAAATATAAATAAATATTAAAAATTTAAAAAAGAATATTACGAAAAGCTCTATGATGACAAATTGTACACCCTGTAAGAAATGGATAGACTGCTAGAAACATATAATGTCCCCAAACTGAATCAGAAGAAATAGGAAATTTGAACAGACCAGTAACCAGCAATGAAATTGAATCAGTAAATCAAAAACCTCTCAATCAACAAAAGTCCAGGAGCAGAGAGCTTTGCAAGCAAATCCCACCAAACATTTAAAGAAGAGTTAATACCTCTCTTATAACCATTCCAATAAATAGAAGAGGAAGGAAATGTTCCAAATTCATTCTACCAGGCGAGCCTTACCTGATACCAAAACCAGCTAAAGACACTACAAGAAAAGAGAACTAGAGTTCTCTCAGAATATCTCTGATGAATACAGAAGCAAAAATCCTCAACAAAAATATTAGTAAACTGAATCCAACAATAAAATAAAAAAAAATAAGTCACCACGATTAGGTGAAATTCATTCCTTAGAAGCAAGAGTGGTTCTATATTTGCAAATCAATCAATGTGATAATCACATCAACAAGAAAAGGATAAAAACCATATGACCATTTCAAGAGATGCAGATATTTGGCAAAGTATAACATCTACTCATGATCAAAACCTTCAACAAAGTAGTTTTAAAAGAAATGTACCCTAACATCATAAAGGCCATGTAAGAAAAACCCACCACTAACATCATACTCAATAGTGAAAAACTGAGAGCCATTCCCCTAAGATCAAGAACAAGAAAAGGATGTTCACTCTCACCACGGTTATTCAACATAGTACTGGAAGTCCTAACCACAGAAATTGGGTAAGAGAAAAAAATAAAAGGCATCCACATTGGTAAGGAAAAAGTAAAACTTTCACTATTTGCAGATGGCATGAAACTATATGCAGAAAACCCAAAGACTCCACCAAAAACCATTGGGAATGATAAATGGAGTCATGATAAATAAATTACAATATACAAAATGAACATACAGAAATCTGTTGCATTTGTATGCACTAATAATGAAGCAGCACAAAGAGAAATGAAGAAAAAACCACATTTATAAATGCACTGAAAATAAGACACCTAGAAATAAACTTAACCAAAGAGGTGACAGACATAAGAAGACACCTAGAAATAAACTTAACCAAAGAGGTGATAGACTTACAGTGTAAAAACTATACAACATGGATGAAAGAAACTGAAGACAACACAAGCAAATGGAAGGATATTAGCAATCCACAGGTTTAATGCAATCTTATCAAAATACTAGCAGTA
>CM053572.1:10748781-10794569 GCA_028646485.1 Cryptoprocta ferox
AAGACACCTAGAAATAAACTTAACCAAAGAGGTGACAGACATAAGAAGACACCTAGAAATAAACTTAACCAAAGAGGTGATAGACTTACAGTGTAAAAACTATACAACATGGATGAAAGAAACTGAAGACAACACAAGCAAATGGAAGGATATTAGCAATCCACAGGTTTAATGCAATCTTATCAAAATACTAGCAGTATTTTTCACACAACTGAAATAAAAAAATCCTAAAATGTGTATGCACCACAGACGACTTTAAATAACTAAAGTGATTTTCAAATAGCAAAGCAAAGCTGGAGGCATCACAGTTCTGGATTTCAAGTTACACTACAAAGCTGTAGTAACCCAAAGACTATGGTACTGACACAAAAATAGACACAAAGATCCACAGAATAGAAAACAAAAGCCAGAAATGGACCCACGGACTATATGGTCCATTAATCTTCGACCAAGTAGACAAGAATATGCAGTGGGGAAAAGACAGTCTCTTCAACAAATGGTGTTGGGAAAACTGGATAGTTACAGATAAAAGTTATAGTTTCTTATACCATACACAAAAATAAAATGGATTAAACTAAATGTGAGACCTCAAACTATGAATATCTTACAAGAGAGCACAGGCAGTAACTTCTCTGATATCAGTCATAGCAACATCTTTCTAGATAGGTTTCCTGAGGCAAGGGAAACAAAATAAAGAGTGAACTACTGGGAGTACATCACAATAAAAGCTTTTGCACAGCAAAAGAAACAATCAACAAAACAAAAAGGCAACATGCATAATGAGAGAAGATATTTGCAAATGACATATGAAACAAGAGTTAGAATCCAAAATACATGAAGAACTTATATAATTCAACACAAAAAAGAATCCAGGGGAGTCTGGGCGGCTCAGTTGGTTAAGTGTCTGACTTCAGTGCTCAGGTCGTGACCTCATTTCATGGGGCCTGGAGCCTGCTTCAGATTTTTTGTCTCCCTCTCTCTCTGCTCCAACCCTCACCCCCACTCACTCTCTGTCTCTCATAAAGGAATAAACCTTAAAATTTTTTTCAAAAAATAATCCAAGTAAAAAATGGTCAGAAGACATGAACAGACATTTCTCAAAAAAAGACATCCAACACGTGGCCAAGAGACACATGAAAAGATGTTAAACGTCAGGGAAATGCAAAAATCAAAAACAATGAGATCACCTCACACCTGTCAGGATGGGTAAAATCAACAGTACGACAAGCAACAAGTGCTAGTGAAGATGTGGAGAAAAAGGAACCACTGTGCACTGTTGGTAACATGGAAAACTGGTGGAGCCACTCTGGAAGACAACATGGAGTTTCCCAAAAAATTGCAAATAGAATTACTAACATGATCCAGTAATTCCAAATTTTGTATTTACCCAAATACAAAAATACTAATTCAAAAAGATATAGATGTATCATATATGATGATATGTTTATTGCCCTATGTTTACTGCTACATTTTTTACAGTAGCCAAATTATGGAAGCAACCTAAGTGTCCATCAATAGAAGAATGGATAAAGAAAAGGTGGCATCAATGTCAATTTTATGTCTATGAAATTTTACTATAGTTTAACAAAATATTGCCATTAGAGGAAATAGAGTTAAGTAAGTGTGAAAAGTCTCTGTATTTTTTCTTACAACTTCAGATCGATGTACAATTACCTCCATGAATATTTTCAGTTAAAGAATAAAAACATAAGGCTACAAAAAAGAACATTCTGAAACAAAACTATTTAGGAAATTACAAATACACTACAAAAAATTAAAATAGAGTTGTTAATGAAAGTTAACAATAACAAAAGTTGAAAATAAAAAAAGAAAAGTTGAAGTGAAAACTGAGGGAAGGGAAACATAAAGGAATTAACAGTTCTGTCCAGAAGGTCAAACATTCAAAAAATAGGAGTACAGAAAGTATGAACAGAGAAAATACAGAAATTTATTAAAGAAAACAAAAAAATTTGCAGCACTGAAAACCTGTTTCCAGAATAAACGTGACACATAAATGCAGAGAACAATAAATAAAAAGTATCAGCAACAATGTATGTTATGCTGGTTTTTCAGAAATACTGAGAATAATGTGAGAATTCTGTAACAGTTTACAGAGTGAAAAATTTGGCCACATATAAATGACCAGGAATCAAAACATCCTAATTCTCATCTAAAAGTTAAAAAAAAAATTGCCTAGTGATTCCAAGAGAAAGTGACTTTCAGTCTAGATTTCTATACCTAGTTAGACTATCAATCAAGTGCAAGGGGAACATTAGGTGTTTTCAGACAACTGTGATCTCAAAAAATTTTAACCTTCAGTGCAGCCTTTTTTAAAGAAGGAATGTGTTCCACTGAAACAAAGCAATAAGCAAAAGGAAGTCACAGGATCCAGAAAATACACTCCAACACCGCGCGCACACACACACACACACACACACACACACACACACATAATTGACAGGAATGTTCTCTGGGTGGTCAGAATCCACTGCTCTCTTCCAAAAATATTTGGGTCCAGATTTGAGGGGAATGAAACAGTCCAGAAACAACTCTCCAACACTAAAACTGAGATCTTAACTGATGCATTTGATCACACTGAGAGGCGTGCTATGATTACAGATTTCAGGGATTAATTAAGTGATAAGTAAAGAGAAGCTTAAACAAGTAATGACAAAACACTTGGTATATTCTGGTACACGCCATGACTAAGATTTGAAAAAAACGTAGCCATTGACAGTCTTCTTTGTTGTTTGTTTAATTTTAGTTGGTTAACATACAGTGCGATATTGTTTTAGGAGTAGAACTCAGTGATTCATCACTTACATACAACATCCAAAGCTCATCATAAGTGCCCTCTTTAATATGCATCACCCATCTATCCCCTCCCCCCACAGAGCTCCACTCCATTAACCCTCAGTTTGTTCTCTATCATTAATATAATCCCTGTACAGCCATTTAACCAAAAGAAACCAACTGAAGACACAAGTGTACTTAGAATTTATAGTAAGTTAAAACGGCAGGTGAGAGTATGCATGGTAGGGGCAGGGTAGGGAGCAGTCATAGTAACAATAGCAAAGCTTCACCTAATTCAGCAATCAGCGGGGGAAAAAATTAAATACCAGGATATATTCCTATTTTTAAAGTGTATGTAAGTAAAACAAACCAAAGTATTGGAAATGAAGATCTGTGGGGAATGGGGGATGAGGGGGTACATTAGGACTACTCTTTTTAATTATCAGGCCTTTAGCACCACTTTGGTTTTTTAATCATTTATACATCTTTAGTAACTCAGTATTTCAAAAATAAACACAGTGCATATACTTTTTAAAATTTAGAAAACACACAAAAACTTAAATGTACCTATAATCCTGCTACCTGGAAATTTCCAGATCTGTTTTCTAAAATGATGGTGTAAGGGCACCTGGGTGGCTCAGTTGGTTAAGCGTCCAACTCAGTATCGGCTCAGGCCATGATCCTACAATTGTGAGATCGAGACCTGCTTTGGGCACTGAGTATGATGCCTGCTTCAGATTCTCTCTCTCTCTCTCTCTCCCTCTGCCCCCTCCCCTGCTTTTTTACTCTCACTCCAAGTAAATCAATAAATAAATAAACTTTAAAAAAATAAAATGGTGGTGTAAAGTTACAAATAAAGAAATAGCTGATTCCACCAAACTCGAAACATTTAATTATAGAATCTAAAATCTTCTTTTGGAAACAAGTCTTAACCTTCAAGCACTCTTTTGGAAACACTAACATCACAATTGACATTGCTATTGACACTGAGGAAATCTTGGCAGGAATTGAAGTGAGTAACTTGGAAGGGAATGACCCACAGCTGTCCCTGACTAGATGTGTCCAAATGTGACCATTAAACATGAGAAAAACAGAGGACTCAGTAATTGAGAATGATCATCAACAGTCTACCTTAGGGTCACATTTGTGGAAGTTAATTCAGTTTGATTAAGCCTCCAAACCATCACTGTTAAGCTTGGAGTAATATTTCACATGCCTGCTATTTCTCTCTAATGGATTACATTGTGCCTTACCCTTTTTAGTCTTTTAAATTCAAAATGTTACATATCCATGTCTTATACCTAGTCGCTTTTACATCCTATCTTTAAAATGTTCCCACTTACAGCAAAGTCACTATACCCTAATAAACCATCTACACAAATAACGGGTCTCACCAGAGAAATCTCATCTTACTTTTCAAGTCATTTATAAAAATATTCGTTGCGCTTTTGTGCAGATGACCATGCATTTAAAGTGCAGTGAAAATGTGCCGTTCTTTTTTCCTTCAACAGATTTTTTTTTCACTTTCTTGCCATTAGTTGAAGAATGATCTAACGTATCTGTTAGCCTGGGGTTTAAGATGTTAATTTCAGTACTTAATGTTCCTATCAGTGACCCTGTAATGTGGAAACTATTTTATTCCTGCCTACCAGGAATAAATGCACACATTTCCTTTTAGGAAGGGCAACTTTATTGAGGATTTGCAGGCTTTGGGACCATTTCTAAACATGTCCCGTAGTCTTAAGAATGAAAGTGTGGTTTTAACAATACTAACTCAACAAAATGCAGAAGAATCAGCCTGCCAACCTTTTCTAGTAGATTTGTACTTGATTGATACCTCCGGCTATTGTATAAATTTCCATAATTTATGCAAACAATGAGAAGTAAATCACACAAAAACAATCATGTTAATGATATAATAAATTCTCAAACACTGGTTACTTGGCACCAATTTTTGTATAAATGGAGATAAAAATGTACATTTATGGGCGCCTAGATGGTGCAGTCAGTTAAGTGTCTGACTTTGGCTCAGTTCATGATCTTGCGGTTTGTGAGTTTGAGCCCCACATCAGGCTCTGTGCTGACAGCTCAGAACCTGGAGCCTGCTTCGGATTCTGTGTCTCCCTCTCTCTCTCTGCTCCTCCCCTGTTCACTCTGTCTCTCTCTCTCTCAAAATAAACATTAAAAAATTTTTTAATGTACATTTTAAGTATATAAGCACACATGTATTAATATTTCCTATTATTAAAAATGTACTCAATCATCCCAGAAGTGATATCCTTTGATAAAATGAGAAACTATTGTTCTGGTGACACCCAAAATAGTGGAAGAAATTGGAAAGAAAATGAATATACCTACCCATAAGCCACTTCACCTAGCAAGGCATGGTTTAAAAACCAGGCACCTGGGTGGCTCAGTTGGTTAAGCATCCAACGTCAGCTCAGGTCACAATCTCATGGCTCATGAGTTCAAGCCCCATGTCAGGTTCTGTGCTGACAGCTCAGAGCCTGGAGCCCTTTTCAGATTCTCTGTCTCTCTCTCTCTCTGTCCCTCCCCTGCTCACACTCTCTCTCTTTCAAAATAAATAAAACCTCAAAAAAATAAAAATTAAAAAAAATTGTGTCTGGAAGGACATTAACCAGAACCCAAGAATTTTAACATCACAAAGGTCCTATATAGAGAATATATTTATTAGTTTCTTTCATAAGTCATATTTTCATCACATTTAGAACACATGCAATTTTACCCAAATTGAGAAATCTAGATGTAACATTTCATTTTGTGGGCTGGTAATATGCTATACCTTTGGGGAAATTTGTAACACACACGGTATCATATGATGCCTATATTCTCCTACAGTCTTCTCCTCCTCTATGCCTTTTTTTTTTTTTTTTTTTTTGCCAATTTAGCCCAGAGAGATAGAAATAAAGTTCAATAGACATATCCCTGATCAAAAACACAAAATGGCTGGACAAGACTGCAGCAAAGGTTTCCATACAATGGGTCTTTACAATTCAAGCCCACAGACTGCTAACCTCACAGAGGCTTTCTTATACACCCAGCAAATCCAGAGTCAGAAATATACAACCAGCTCTTTTCTACTGTTTTTGTTCATTCTGAGGTGAAAAAATGACTAGTTTAAAATTACCACCTTTATACTTTTTTACACTTTTACTCTATATACTTTTTTGGCTCCAGACAAACATAGTCAGCTATTGATTCAGTAGACACTTCAATCAGCATATCCCTAAAATTTAACTCATCAGCTTGTCCTAATCAAACCTGGGCCTCTTCCTGCGTCCACCATCTTAGTAAATGATAACCCCCAAAGTGGAAGACTGAGGGTCACCGTATCTCTCCATTTCCCAAAACATTGCCCAAAATTAAATCCATCCACTCTGTTCTCTACTTTCTCATTACTCAAGTCCAGGTTAGACCACTCAGTGTCATGTGGAAGATTACAGTAGTCTTCTAACTGTCCATTTTTGCTTGAAAGGCTTTTAATAGCTTTTCATTGCTCCTAAGAAAAAGTCTAAGATACCAGTGAAAATTAATTGCCTTTGTGCAATCTGGCCCTTGCCTACCTCTACAGCTTCATTTTGTGCTGCCCTAACTTACTGTGTTCCAGATACACGATCCTCCTTTCTGTTCTTGTACTTGCTAAGCTTACCCTTTCCACATGCTGTCTCCTTGCCCCAAATGCTCTAGTGAACTTCTCCTTTCTCCTTCTCCTTCCATGTAAATCTTACACATTCTTTTTTTCATATTGTTTTAATGTTTATTTTTTTAATTTTTTTAAATATTTATTTATTTTCCAGAAAGAGACAGAGTACAAGTGGGGAAGGGGCAGAGAGTGAGGCAGACACAGAATCCGAAGCAGGCTCCAGGCTCTGAGCTGTCAGCACAGAGCCCGACGCAGGGCTTGAACCCACAAACTGTGAGATCATGACCTGAGCTGAAGTCGGATGCTTAACCAATTGAGCCACCCAGGCGCTCTTAATGTTTATTTTTAACAGAGAGAGTGCACAGGCAGGGGATCAGGAGAGAGAGAGAGGGAGACACAGAATCCAAAGCAGGCTCCAGGCTGTTAGCACAGAGCCTGATGCAGGGCTAAAACTCATAAATGGTGAGATCATGACCTGAGTTGAAGTTGGACACTTAACCAACTGAGCCACCCAGATGCCCTGATTCCTACATATTCTTAAGCACCCATTAGACCAAAGGCCATTTCCTGGTACCCTGAGACAAGACATCCTTCCCCTATTTATGCTGTGAGACCCTCTACTCTTTCTTCTCAGAGACTCTACTTAGTTGTAGTTTTGTATTTCATTGTTTAAGGTCTCTATCTTCTGTTACATCTCTTCTAGAAAGGGCTAGGGAGTAAATATTTAGGGCTTTGGTGGACATAGGGTCTCCATTTCTACCATTCGACTCTGTTCTTGTTATGAGAAAGCATCCATAGACAATAAGTAAACAAATGGATGTGTATTTCAGCAGCCTTTTGACTGTAATTTGCCCATCCTTTCATTGGATGGTATAGACTCCAAAAAGGCATTGGTATGCTTTATAGTGTTTAGTGTTACATCTCAGTACACTTTGTAATACCTGGCATACAATCAACACTCCATATATAAATATTGGGTGAATCAATGAGTCAATAGAGGAATATAATTTTGGATCAACATTAATCAGTTATGAGGGCATAACTGTATTTTCAGTTCTGCTTTTCATCTCTAAGAAAGAAATCATAATGTCATTGACAAAGGAGTTGCTCTTAAGTGATCAATTGATGATTCAGATTTGGTCTTGATATGCCTGACAGTTTCAGGAAAACTCAAAACAAGAAGGTTAAGTAATTAGTGGACCTGCCTGTACTTGTCCAGAAGGTCTTCTAAACAGAATAGGAAGTTTCAAGACATATGGCAACTAAAGAGAGAACCCATGTTCCAACATTCTATTTTCACCGAGAAGGAAAAGTGACAAGAGCAATTAAAGGAATCTTCCTTTGTGAACTACTGGGCTGAGCCCAGAGAAAGTAATTGTAAAAAGAATAGCTCCAACTAAGAGTTAGAAAAACATTCACTCCAAAGGATGGCTGAAAATTTCAGTAGTAGCCAATTAGGCCCTTGACCTTCACTTAAAAGTTTGGAGTTGTGTTTCTTTTTTTTTTTTTTTTTTTTTTTCTCCCCAGACAAGAACAGTTCAGGAGATTTACACTCAAGATGATGAATTGAGCAAACACAAGTATATCCATCTCTTCTCAATTAAAGCTGTTTGGGGGAAATGCATAGCCAAGTTCGAAAGCAAAGAAGGGAACAATCCTTTTACCACTGTAGATTCAGGTAGTCTTGCCACTAATATCAGGGAAAGAGCACTAGGCTCCCTATACAAACGTGGGGCCAAGGAAAGAGATATTACTGGAGGGAATGGTGACTGAAAATTTCCTGAAAAGCATCCAACTTCTGGCAGCCTGAAACAAATTGGTTCCCCAGAACATAGGTGGAAAAAGAAAATTCCGCCCATACCAAGTAAGAAGTACGAGCACATACATTAATCAGGGCACATGCCAAGTAAGAATGACAGCAAATTCATTAATTATCAAGCTCTTGAACTGAAAAAGAGATGTATATATTGGTTCAGACCTGATTAAACCCTGAGGGTCACCTGAAAGGGGAATGAGGAAATTCTCCAGAGTATTCCTAAGGAAAAAACTTCACATTAACAACATAAAATATAGACCAAAGAATCAATAATCTGGGAAATTTATAAGTGACAAACTAGGGGAGTCTGGGTGGCTCAGTCGGTTGAGCATCTGACTCTTAATTTCAGTACAGGTCATGATCCCAGAGTTGTGGGATTGAGCCCTGCATTGGGCTCCACACTGAGCTTGGAGCCTGTTTAAGACTCTCTCTTCCTCTGCCCCTCTTCCACTCATACACCCTCTCTCTTTCTCTCTATCTCTCTCTCTCTCTCTCTCTCTAAAATAAAAAAAATAAATTAAATTATAATTGACAAACTAGAATATAGAACAATCCAAAAGGGAGGTTTAAAATAAGTATGTCTCATGAAAGCAAAAATAGAAACCATAAAAAGGATCTTCTGAAAGAAGGCAGATACAAAAAAAATAATCAAGGATAAATAATACATAAAATATTGTCACTGAAATAAAACATTCAATAACTGAAACTGTAAAGATGAAGAATAAATTACTATAATGAAAAACAAACCATGAGTCTCTCACAATGTAGCACAAAGTTACAAAGAGATGAGAGGGATGAAAAAGAAGGTAAGAAACACAGAATATATAGAAATTCCAGAAGAAAAAAATAGTGAGTGTGAGAGAAATATGTAATTAGAGGATAAACATTTCTAATAATTGAAAATAAAATTCTTCAGACTAAAAGTACATTTTGAATTCCAAGAATTTTTTTTTAAATTTTACTGAGACATGAAAAATATTAACAATAAGGTCTTAATGTTTTGTGCGTGGAGAAAAATGTTATTATTCAGAAACCAGTACCTGGGGTACCAAAACTGAAATGAGAAAACAAGAGAATAATAATACTCCAACCGTGCCAAGGAAATGTATTTATCAACCTGAAATCTCAACAAACTAGCATGAACATGAAGTTGTTTTTCGATGTCAGTTTAAGGTATCCAAAAGAATTTTTTATACACACATGTGCACTGAAATGATTACTAAAAGATCTATTTCAGGAAGAGTAAAAATGATTCCACAATTAGAAGACGAGGGGAAAAAATACGAGTGTGAAAAGAAAATTATATCAAACATTTAAGGGAGTAGTGTTATCATCTGCAGTCTCTTCCAGAAAATTGAAGCAGAGAGATTACTTCTAACTAATCCAATAAGGACAACATTACTCTAATTCAAAGGAATTATAAACCTATATTATTTATATTATAAACCTATATTTCTCATGAACTTAGGTGCAAAAATCCTCAATGAAATATTACCAAATTAAACCTAACAATGTGAAAAAAAAAAAACTGTACACCACGACAAAGTGGGATTTACCTCTGGTATGAAAGGCTAATTCAATTTCTAAAAATTAATATAATTCATTGTATCAATCGGCCAAAGAAGAAAAATCATATCAATACACACATAAAAATCATAAGATGAAATGTAATACCATTGCATATAAGAACTATCAGAAAACTAGTAGAGCTTCTTCAAATTGATTTAAAAAATCCTCAAAAAGCTGACAGCTAATATCACACTTAATGTTGGTAAACTTTATCAATGTTGATGTTTCCTCATAAAATCAGGATTGAGACAAGAATACCCCTCTCGACACCTCCCTTCAACATTGTGGTGAAATTCAGTGGAGAAAAGATGATCTTTCCAACAAATGAACTTAAAAATAAACATAAGCAGGAGCACATGTGTGGCTCAGTCAGTTAAGCATCAGACATTGGCTCAGGTCATTATCTCACAGTTTGTGAATTCAAACCCCAAGTTGGGCTCTGTGCTAACAGCTTAGAGCCTGGAGCCTGCTTCAGATTCTGTGTCTCCCTCTCTCTGCACCCACTCAAAAAAATAAACATTGAAAACAACTTAAAAAAATAAACGTAAGTAGCAAATCTGAAATCTATGTACAATAAAGTAGAACTTAAAGCAGGTGGAAAAAGATTTCTTAATTAAGATATCAAAAGTACATACCTTAGGGAAGCAGAAATAAATTTGATTACATTAATAGGAGACACTTGTATACATCCAAGTTCACCATGTGCAAGGTGCAAATACAAGTGACACAAGACATTATTACAACATGTATAAGAACTAATGGATAAGTATCCAACTCTTTAGTTCAGAGTTAACACATTTAGATTTTCTAGTGACACTCACAATCTGATCTATACTGTATGCCATCTGAAGGCTGCTGTGGCATTGACTGAGTCAGATTGTCCAAATAGGTCTTGCTCTTTCAGACCAAAAAATCTGTGGGATCCTCTAGAGAGAAACACTCCATTTGAAACTGGTGTGAGACGCACACCTATAGAAAGTTACATTCCTCCCCAAAGCTGGCCCCACACCACTGGGGAAAAAAAAAACTGTAGAAGAGAAGAGAGGAAGCTGTGTTGGTTGGACCCCTCTTCATCACTGATGTCATAAAATCAACAATAATGTTGGCCAAATGAAAGTAGCTTCATCATGAGGTAAGAATGAACTAGAAACAATGCTGCTCTTGGCTTTCAGAGTTGGACCTTATTAATTATTTTCGCTGCAGCACTACTTATAAGAGACTCAAGAAAGCTACTTGAAATAGTTTTATTATTATCCTGATAAATTGATACACTTAAAAAATGCAAAAGTCCCATCCATATCAGTAAATAGCAGCTCCAATCTTCTAGTGTCTCTGGCCAAAAACGGTCATCCTTAATTCCTCTGGATTCCAGAATGTGTATATAACACTTACAAATCAGCAATATAAAACATATATAGCCAATCAGAAAAGTGGAAAAGTAGAAACCAGAATAGCCAATAAATCATAAAAAGTCATCCAACCTCACTAATAATTGAAGAAATTCATTATTAATATAACTTTAGTTCCACTCAATTTACCAAATTGGTAAAAAGTCATCTAGTTGATAATGTCAAGTACTGAGAAGGTCTGGAAAAAGAATGGTCCTCTCAGATACAGCCAGTAGAATCATAAATTGATACAGTCACATAGAGAATAATTTGACAATCACCAGTGAATTTAAGAATGTGAATATCACACAGCTCACTTTAGCAACTGCATCTCTGAGTGGGTACCTAATAGATCTCTTACACATGTACACCAAAAGACATCCACGAAAAAGCATTTCTCCTCAATAATCAAAATCAACAACCCAAGGGTCTACCAGTGGAGAAATGGTGGAAGACATTTGTATGATAGGTCATAGTTTCATGTATAAAGCATACAGAATGTGGATACATCTCAAAAACATGAGGCTGGAAGATGTAGAATAGTCTAGGGCAATGATGTGGTATAAAAAATATATCTTGGATTGCTTATGTGTGCATACATAAGTGTGTAAAGTGGAATTCAAAGAAGAATACTAAATGTGTAATATTGGTTAGTTCTGGGGATGGAAGAAGAAAGGGAACACAGGCATTGGTAAAGGTAATTGTAGTCCTATCTGTATTAGTACCCATAATATTATGATCTCTTTTGCTTAAAAAAAAAAAGTCTAGAAAGAAATATGAGGACATATTACCCATTATTAATTCCTGGTATTAGATATATTGTTTGCAATTCTTTGCACATTAAATTCCTTCAAAAATAAAAATAGTGCATAAAATGTACTTCTCTACAGAACGTTTACATTTACTTTTCCATTCATTGTGATTTGCGAAGTAACTGTCCTTGAGTACATCAACTTCTTCTCATCCTTACATTATGTATGCACTTTTATGTGTCCATACTTCCCCATAGGTGGCAGATGTAAGCACAAAATAGAGTATTGAAGGTGAATATAAAACTCAATAATGTGAATATTAAAATATGTTAATTTAGAATAACTTATGGATTTGAACCATGCAGGTGATGGAGAAAGACAGAGACAAAGACAGAGACAGGGAGGGAGGAAGGGAGGGAGGGAGAAGGGGAAGGAGAAGGGAAGGGAGGATGTAATGGAGAAGGAAAGGAGGGAGGAAGGGAAAGGAGAGATGAAATCACTGATGGACCTGTATATTTGGACATGAAAGGGCAGTTTCTTCCACGTGAGCATTAAGTTTTCATTGAGAGCAGAATTTTCTCCTTGCATTCTCTCTCAACACCAAAGAACTTACTGAGGAGTACAGACTTACTAACCATAGGAAAACGGTGTACTGTGCTTCTCTTGCACCCACGAAGAGTCTATGCGCTGAGCGTTTTGTTGCAGACACGGGCCCAGAAACCACAGATGGCAGATCTCTCAGGAGGGTGGGATGGACAAGAATTGTTGCCATCAAACTTCATGTTCCATCAGATCCGACTGTTCTCTCAGGTTGGGAAGAGAAAATACACTCCTCAAGGCAGAGCCCAGTGTCCAGGAAATTGCGATTCTCAGGAAGGCTTTCTCTGTCTGTATATAAGACCAAAAACTGGGCTGGAAATCAATATACCTGGTGAGCTAATCTGACACCACTAGTAACACTCACTCAAGCCTCTCCTGGCTCAGTTTTGTTCAACATAAGGGCAAGTAGAGGAGTTGATACTCAGTCTGCAATCTAGTCTCAAAATGACAAGATGTGGGTTTTCATTTGCTTTTGTAACTAATATACTATAGACGGTTACTGAAAGAAAGTTGATGGATATATGTGTATACACGTGTGTGCCTAAATATACACACATATATCCTTTGGTCACAGTGCTTGACAGATCTATAGATTATTATGACAAAATTAACAGTTATTAAAATGCTAAAGAAGTATAATGAAATATTAGTACTTTGGATTTGGTTTTCTAGTATAGAAATTGCTCTGAAACAATAGTAACTAACTGGAAGTATTTCAAAAATATCAGCACAGGTCTTTCTATTCAACATATATTATTTTAATGAGTATTTTCACTTTTTACCTCTACTTGTGCAGCTGACCCTTGAACAATGTAAGTTTGAACTGCATGGGGTCTATTTACATTCAGATTTCTTTTAATAAATATAGTATAGTACTCTAAATGTATTTTCTCAACATGTCCTTTTCTCTAGCTTACTTTATTTAAAAATACAATATATAATACATTTAACATACAAAATGGGTGTTGTTCAACTGTTTTTTTAATGTTTATTATTTTTGAGAGAGAGAGAGACAGAGACAGAGCATGAGTGGGGGAGGGGCAGAGAGTGGGAGACAGAATCTGAAACAGGCTCCAGGCCCTGAACGGTCAGCAAGAGTCTGACCCGGGGCTCAAACCCACGAACCATGAGGTCATGACCTGAGCTGAAGTCGGACGCTTAACTGACTGAGCCACCCCAAGCACCCCTTCAACTCTTTTTGTTACCACTAAGGATTCCAGGCAACCATAGGCTATTGGCTATTAAGTCTGGGGGGTAAGGGGGAGAGTCCAGAGTTATACTTGAATTTGTGACTGCACGAGACTGCCAAGTAGTACTCCATTGGATATATAAACCTCATCTTCTTTATCCATTCATCAGTTGATGGACATTTGGGCTCTTTCCATAATTTGGCTATTGCTAAAAGTGCTGCTATGAACATTGGGGTACATGTGCCCTATGAATCAGAGGCTGGCATCAAGCTCCCGCATTGTTCAAGGGTCACCTGTATTTCTTACTAAATACTTGAGGCAAGTTTTTCATTTGATTTCCAGTATTTCATGTGAATGCAGATGGTTTCCTATTACTTATGGTTTTCCATGTTTCCCTTCATTCCCTACCCTCCTCACCTCAATTTTCCCTCCTGCTTTAACAGTATATAAGCTCCACTATAGGAAATATTGGGACTACTTTTTTATAGCAGAGTTCCTAGAATAAAAATGGCAGCCTTTGCAACTCCTCAAACAAGACATAAATCATGGTTAAAATACTTTACAACTATATGAAAAAGTTTATTGTGAACACCTACATAGCCCCTTTATGTAATCCGTTTTTCTTTCTCTTACTTTCTATCACAAATCAATCATAAGGAATAGATAAAGTTCATTGATGAATAAAATGTGTAAAAACATATTTAAAAATAAATACATATGTTCAATGCTAGGTTGACTGATCTGTTGCTAATAATCACCCATAGTAGGAACTTAAGAATGATTCTGAGCTTATATTCACACTCAGTAGGATAACAGGTCATTACCGACAAGTAACTTCTTTCATGGCCATTAGCTAAAGACATCTTCAACCAACAGCATTTGCATTCTTTCGATGGAGAAATAAATAAACAGTGTTAGACCCCTACCAGCTGATGGAAAAGATATTTGGGAACAAAGAACTTTCTTAGATTCTCCCATTCAGCCTTTTTTTCATTAAAAATTTTTTAATATAATTTATTGTCAAGTTAGCTAACATACAGTGTATACAGTGTGCTCTTGGTTTTGGCAGCAGATGCCCATGATTCATCACTTACATACAATGCCCAGTGCTCATCCCAACAAGTGCCCTCCTCAATGCCTATCACCCATTTTTCCCTCTTCCCCACCCACCCCCATAAACCCTCAGTTTGTTCTCTGTATTTAAGAGCCTTTTATGGTTTGTCTCCCTCTCTGTTTGAAATTATTTTTTTCACCTCCCCTCCCCCCACGGTCTTCTGTTAAGTTTCTCAAGTTTCACACGTAAATGAAAACGTATGATTTCTTTCTCTGACTGACTTATTTCACTTAGCATAATACCCTCCAGTTCTATCCATGTTGTTGCAAATTTCATTCTTTCTCATTGCCAAGTAGTACTCCATTGGATATATAAACCTCATCTTCTTTATCCATTCATCAGTTGATGGACATTTGGGCTCTTTCCATAATTTGGCTATTGCTGAAAGTGCTGCTATGAACATTGGGGTACATGTGCCCTATGAATCAGCACTCCTGTATCCTTTGGACCTTTGGATAAATTCTTAGTAGTGCTATTGCTGGGTCATAGGGTAGCTCTTTTTTTAATTTTTTGAAGAACCTCCACACTGTTTTCCAGAGCGGCTGCACCAGTTTGCATTCCCCACCAACAGTGCGAGAGGGTTCCCTTTTCTCCACATCCTTGCCAGTTCAGTTTCCTGAGCTGTTAATTTCAGCCACTCTGATGAGGTGTGAGGTAGTATCTCACTGTGGTTTTGATTTGTATCTCCCTAACAATGAATGATGTTGAGCATCTTTTCATGTGTCTCTTGGTCATCTGGATGTCTTCTTTGGAAAAGTGTCTATTCATGTCTTCTGCCCATTTCTTCACTGGATTATTCTTCAGGTGTTGAGTTTGACAAATTCTTTGTAGATTTTGGAGGCATCACAATCCTGGACTTTAGCCTCTACTACAAAGCTGTAATCATCAAGACAGTACGGTATTGACACAAAAACAGACACATAGACCAGTGGAATAGAGAACCCAGAATTGGACCCACAAATGTATGGCCAACTAATCTTTGACCAAGCAGGAAAGAGTATGCAATGGAAAAAAGACAGTCTCTTTAGCAAATGGTGCTGGGAGAACTGGACAGCAACATGCAGAAGAATGAAACTGGATCATTTTTTTTAAACCATATGCAAAAACAAACTCAAAATTGATGAAAAACCTAAATGTAAGACATTTAGGAAACCATCAAAACCCTAAAGGAGAAAGCAGGCAACAACCTCTTTGACCTCAGCCGCAGCAATTTCTTGCTCAACACAACTCCAAAGGCAAGGGAAATAAAAGCATAAAGGAACTAATGGGATCTCATCAAGATAAAAAAAACTTCTGCACTGTAAAGCAAACAATCAGCAAAACTAAAAGGCAACTGATGGAATGGAAGAAAATATTTGCAAATAACATATCAGGTAAAGTGTTAGTATCTACCTACTTTTGAATGGTGTCTTATTAACCCCACAAAATCTTTCCTAAAATAAATTGTTTTCCTTTGTGTAAAAGTTAATCACTAATTCAGTACATACTCTTACTAACATATTTATAGGTTAATAAAGACAGAAATCTCATAATGTGTAATCCCGGCATGACTGTCCTTCAAGTAAAGCAGTTGACGGGCCACACTAACCATTTCTATGTTAACACTGCCATCTTGGATATTTTTGTTTGTCAACAGTTCCAGAAAAGTACCGTTACAAAGTCTGATAAATACATTATCTGGGTGCTCCTCATCGTTTTTGTAACTATCTGTGCCAAAGGAACCCAGTTTTAAGTCAAAATACTTTGGCATCACATGTATGATGTATTCAATATGACAGGCTACCTAACTGGAAAATAATTATAGGGTTTAGTAGATCAAGGGTCCCTGTTCATTAAGGCCTTCTTTGGCCAACTCATCTTAAATTCCACCAATGTGACCCATCCTGTCCACCTTCTCTTGAATAGAGTGCTTTCTAACACAAATCACTGTCTCCATCACCATTTTGCTACTGGGCCAATTATACTGCATTCACTTATACTTTGTATTGTCTATTCTGTGAGAATGTAAGCTTTCCATGACCTGAACTATGTATTTTGTCTACTCTGGTAGTCACAGCACCTAGAACACTGCCCAGCCAGAATAGGCTTTTGATAAATTGTTACCAACTGAATGAATCCCATCAACGTTTTTACAATGGTAAGAGCCTGTCTCTAGGAAGAGAAGCCCTGGATCTATTTCTCTACTTTTTCTTTATTCTTATCAGGATTCTGGAAAAAATAGGGTATTAATCAAAGCAGCTTCTTCCAGGATAAGCCCCAGACATGTTGTCTTCATCTTCCTCATCTTCTCCTTCTTCTGTCATCTTTGTTGTTGTTGTTGTTGTTGTTGTTGTTGTTAGTTGTTTTTTTTTTCTCTTGTGTCAGGTAAAAAGCTATAAGCTACATGAAAGCTAAACAGGTGTGACTTAGCTCCAGGATACATTTTGCAGTAAAATGGTCCCTTCCTGTATTTCTCATCTCTTTTCCTCTGACCCTTTCAGGTATATTCCAGATAGGCTGGATCGTCCCACAAGATGCTTGCTAATTAGGTATTATATAACGGGTCATTATATCTTTAACATTATACAGGGCTTATATAATTATATCTTCAGCCAAACTATATACAGCAATAGAAGTCTTACCAAAAGTCTAAGATAATTGATGTGCAGTCCTTGCTGGGATTAAAGCTGACACAAGAATACTTTATAAATAGCTGGTGGTTGGTAAGTGTCAAAATATAGCACAAAAACATCAGAGACTGATTTTCTAAATAAAATTAGAGTAGGAAAATACTTTGAAAGTATTATTAAAGCAATAAATGAGAATATCAATGGACTAACTAAATAAAAAAATTTATTTTCTGAAGAGTAGGATATATAATGAACATGTGATTAGAAAAATGTGTAAAATGTGTGAATAAGTCTCAAAAAGACATACAATGGCTAATGGACAACAAAAATATGTTTAATCCCACAAATAATTGAATACATTCAATTAAAAATGTAAGGAAATATCAATCTTTTTAATATTTACAAATACAGTAAATAATGATAAATTCTAATGTTGACTTTGATATAGATAAAAAGGGCACTCATAAACTTCTGATAAGACTTTAAATTATTATGTTTTCTAGAGGACAGTATGAAAGTATATATACAAATTTCAGTATGTTTATTTTCTGAATTTAATCTAAAAAGAAATCACATACAAGGGCAAAGAGAAAAACACAAGAAGGTTCACTGTAATACTGTTTACATGAAAAAATATGGGTAGTGACTTTCCAACAGCAGCAGTGGGTGGATTAAAAATTAATTACATTACTACCACATAATGAGATGTTGCAGCCAACACAATGGGTAAGAAATGGACACACAAAAACACTCATAAAGTGGTGTTGAGTAAACTGTCAACCTATAGTTTAAGAGATGCAGTGTATGGTATGTTAAACAACTGAAATGTCTTGGTAAAATGCATGCAAATACACTTATCTATCAGAAATGGTTGTCTCTGATGAGTCAAGTTATGAGGATTGGGAGAAAATTCCATTTCTTCATCACATACTTTTGGATTGCCAGAACTTCCAGACCAGACCTTTATACCTTTCTTTTTTTTAAATCTATCTCCATCTTGAAAATATTCTTAGCAGGAGAGAACAAAAGGCAGATGAGCCAAATGAGGAGCCAAATCCAGGAACAATTAAAAGCTGGCTTATGCATGCATTTCTTAATATTATTTCCATTGCATACAAATGATGTACACATCCCAATCCATCCTGCCTTTGTCTCCTTGTTGACATCTAGCAAAAGCTTTGCTTCCTGAGTCCTTAACTTTCTCCCCTTTTTCTTCACTAGATGTCATTATCCCACCCTCTCTCCCTGTGCTGAGAAAAGCAGTCTTCAGCAGGCAGGATGGAAGGTGCACAAGGATTCAGACAAGAGCAAATAGAGCTCTTGCACAGGACAGCAAACACAAGGGGCAGCTCCACTATGCACAGGAACGGGGTGGCTATATCCACTGTGGTACAGAAGTCCTCAGCCAGCAGAGATTGATGGCCCTATCAGTAGTTCTCAGATTGCCTATTTACACTTAGGCTGAATTCCTTGCAACCAGGAGATCATATAAACTCCAGAAGGTAAATCCTATTAATTTCTCAGTGCATATGACATATTCCTCCAGTGGGTATGAAAATTGGGCTATATCTTTGGGTGGTATCTTTTTTTTTTCTCAGAGACTCATTTTTTTTGGTTTATGTCATATTTCTAATCCTTCTTTCTACATGATTGGCTATAGTTAGGTTTTTCTTGAAAAAATTGTAGCCCTAAAGTTGCTTGAGAATCTGTTTCTATTCTTTTGACTTCAGATAAACAATCCTTTGAGAATGAGCAAAAGAACTGCCCACTGGTATGTTTTTAGCTTTCAATGCACTTTTGTAGAGAAGCTGGACGTAAGCCCTTCAGTCAGACATGCAGAAACACAATTTGAAATGAGCCTTGGGAAATTTGGCTCCTGTTAAGAGATTAGAGCTACCATTTGCAGTCTATTTTTAAAGTCAGGCAAGCTTTAATTTGGGGACCACAAATAAGATTCCAAGTGAAAATATCTGTAACAAAACAGACGTGGATATCCATGTCTATCTGCAGATTCATGAAAGCATGGACAGGTTCTGCCTCAATTTTCAACTCATACATTTACATAGACGACACCTATCAAAATACATTGACCATCCCACCAGAAAAGGTAGGTTCATCTGACCATTTCCTAGAGACAGAATTAGCATTAGGACTAGCAATTTTAAAATCTTTGAGGATTTGTCCATTGGTCCTTATCTGCATAAAATGTACTGTGACTTGGTTTAGTCTCAAAATGGTTTGTGAGCATTATTGTCCCTCTCTTTGGGAACTCTTAGTAAAAAACAAAACAAAACAGAAACTCAAAAGATTTAGAAGTTTTATTAAGAGGGAGGCTTATCATCTCAACAGGAAGGAGAAGGAAGAATCTAAAACACACAGAAATCAAAAGCAGTGAGGAAATATCATTGTCTTCTATGTATAGGGAATAAATAATTCAATAGTGACAATGGCTCCTAAGGACAGCAAGCAAATCCCAGCACATGTGTGGAGCAGTGGACTTATGTAATCAATAATGGCAATATTTATACAGCCTACAGAATTCTCCTTCTTCTACATCATTCTAAACACAGCAACAAAGTGTTCCCATTAGAATACAAGAACGTGTCATTCCCCTACTCAAAGGTCTTCTGGAGCCTTCCTTTCTCAAAGATCCAACAACTGACTCCAACCTTCTCTTGCCCTTTTTTCCCTACATAGGCCCCCTCTTCCTCTTGCTCCAGCTTACCTGCCAAATTGTCCTCCCTGCTATTCCAAGAACTCATTAGGCCAATCCCCCTTTCCATGGCTTTGCACATGGCATTTCCTTTCCTTGGACCAACTTCCTGCCACATACACACTTGGCTTGTTGGCTTACTTGCTTCTGATGTCACATTTTCAAAGAGACCTTCCTTGACATATGAATGTCACATTTTCAAAGAGACCTTCCTTGACATATGATTTAAACTGTAAGACTCCCTTCTTGCCCCACTCCCCCAGCGAGCCCACCCCTTAAGTCTTCTCCACATGCTTCCCAGCCTATCGTAAATTATATATTTACTCATCTACTTCTCTCTCCTTCTGTTTGAAGTAAGTGTCCTGTGGATGGAATGTTGTCTGCTTTGTTTAGTTCTGCATGCCCAGCACACCACAGATACTCAATAAATATTTGTTAAAAGAATGGGTAAGTGTTGACTAAGTGAACTAATGAAGAATAAAGAACAAATGATAGGTCAAGAATGAAGAAACGACATTTGTGAATTGAATTTTACGATGACAGCTAGAAGATAAAGATCCGTGTGGGTGCCTATCAGCATAGTGTTAATTTAAGAGATGGCGAGGGTCTTTTGGAAGAGCAGGCCATGGGGCAAACATGAAAGAATGGCAGAGATAGCCCAGGGTGGGGGTGTTTATGAAACACTGTAGATTTTTCAGAGAAGATCAAACTATTCTATGACTTATTTTTAAAGCCTGATAAAATACATGTAATCAAGAATAACACTATCAGAAAACATTCAGCTTGAAAATATTTAGCAGGAAATCCTCAAGCTTTCTTCAATGCCACTATGCCCCATACCCAATCTGCCAACAAATTCAACTCCTTTCTACCAAGTTTACCATTGTCTTACCAGTCCAGTCCCCTAGTATCTCCAGTTAACAGCTCCATTGGCTTCTGAAGTACAATGTGTGCTTCTACTTTTCCACCCCCACAGCCCTGATGACCCAGCATCTAGAGTGACCATGTGTAGAACAGAATCCTAAGGCCTCATCACACCTACAAGGCCCTATATGATACAGAGTCTGGCTACATCTCTGGCCTCATTTCATACCCTTCCTCATTCCCTCATCACTATAACAATTCTCTTGCTGTTCATCACACCAAGTAAACTCATGCCTCAAGTGGTTCACACCCATGGTTCACTCTCTGTAACATTCCTCCTCTTGATACACATATGGATTCACACCCTCACCTTGTTCATCCCATCATTAATGTTTTTGTTCAAATATCACCTCCTCAGAGAAATCTTTCCTGACCACCAAATATAAAATTATAGCACCTGTCATTCTTTATGGGCTTCCAGATTTTATTTTTGTTTATGGTCTTTCTTCCCTAACATCCTATTATAGATTTGTCTATTTCTATACTTTTATTGGTGTTTCTCCAGTGACCATACTGTACCAGGTTCACGGTTGGTGCTCAAAAAGTATTTATTGAAGGCATTTGTAGGGAGTGTAATGCCCGGAGAGACCCCAAGGTCAAGTTCATTTGAGTCAGTATTCATAGGAAGGAAATGGGCTTCAACAGTCAATTTATCGCTTTGCAGAACCCAACATGCTCATAATTAGAAGCCTTTCTCCACATTTTTAAGTTCATGATCACTTCCTGCTCTAGGGGGAAAAATTCAGAACCACTATAATAACTGTTAGAGTTTTCAATTTCCGCACAATGACTAAGGGGTCATATGATGACCCGGCTTACTCTTTCTTCTGTCCTCGCTTAGTCTGCATAGAACTGATTCTGTCCAATGGACAGAATTCTTGAACCACTTTATTGTACACCTGAAATTAACACAACACTGCAAGTTAATCATACTGGAATTAAAATAAATATTAAAAAACATTTAAAAACTCAAGTCACTCCATCAAAATAAGCAATCATGACAAGGCAAAAAAACCTCAATTTCTAAATGAGACAGCTTTTCTCTTCTTATCTGTATTTAAAAACAACCATGTCTGCGACCTAAACCTTATCACTGTGTTTTTAGGAAACTATGTGTTTACTGAAAGATATAGATGGAGAAACCAGGCATTTAAATCCCAAAACCTGCTTCTAAGAAGCACTTTCCAATCCTATATAACTTGTGATTCCCTATATTTAAGGTAATAAAAAGGGAATTAAGTTGCATGATTTCCATATTAATTTGGGTCTACTTAAAAAAAAGGGACCAGAGAAATAGAATACTCTCCCTATCTAATGTTTATTCCTTCTTCTTAAATTGCTGTTTTCCTATAATCTAACTTTTATAATAATAAATCTATATATTCTTTCTACCAAATCTTAATAAAAAGTTCTGTGCAAGTACTTCAAGAAACTTCTCTGGTTGTAAAATGTCAAGAACTCATAAAGCATGTTGCTGTAGCAGAGGCAGGGAGATCTGACTATGTTGGAACTAAGGTAGAATTTAAAATACTCAGATTCTCCTTATGCAACCTCTCCAGTCAGCGGGCGCTGCTGCTATTTTTTTATCACAGGTAGAATTTCTAATAGATTTTTCCCAATGGAAGAGAAGACCAAAGACATCTCTGTACAGAGAGCAGGTAGCTAGCTCAAGCTACACACAAAGTCTTTAATTGATAAACAGCTACACTGTCAACAATCTCTATGTTCCTTTCACCTGAAATCACTGATGATGCTTTTAGGATTTCTCTTTAAAATCAACGGTAACGTATAGACTAGGTATTCAACCATTTTCCACTCCAGCTCCTTTGCTGCTTTTAACCAAATATTCTTAGTAGACTGGCAAAATAGGAAGGTTCATCATCACTCACTTTTTACAGTAGCACTTCTAATAAACAGGCATGTAAACAACATAAAATCCATAAGGCAAACATTAACTCATTTGTCTTGACTACATCAAGATATTCTCAGAAAATCAGACAGCATTTTGACTCTAAACTACAAACTGTGGTCAATTTACTGCGAGGCTGACATTGCCTCTAAAGAGAGCCTGGAGGTTTCCAGAATACCACTTACAAATGTATTTTCTAAACATTCACAGGAACCTACTCCATACCAAACATATTCATAAGCATTGAGACTACATTACTGAATGAGGAGATGTGCCCTCTGTCCTCAAGGATTTCAGGTCATCATGGAATGATTTATCTTTATAATAATGTATAGATGCACGCGTGTGTGTACTCTTCTGAGCAGGTGCTGTTTTTTGATCTTTTTCAAAGGAAAGAATTGGGCAATTTCAAAGTCACTGCCTAGTGCTTAGCAAAAGCAGAGGTCATGAATGTTTCATTGATAGATCTCAGATGTTATCCTTTATGAATGAAGGGTTTCTATGCAACTTGATTGTAAAAATTATCTGCCTACGGGAATTCAGAGAAAAAGCCAACTATTTTAAGTGGGTGTTTCCTGCATAAAAGAAGATTATGATGATGCATTGTCAATTTCAGAAGTGCAGTTTTTTAAAAAGTCATGACCACAACTGCTGCAACTGAAAATACCATCAGGAATTCGCTTCCTAAACCACAAAACTTGGCCTGAAATAGCACATACTTTTGGCTACATCTACATTTCCGATTAATTTTCTGAATGCAGAAAATGTACAATCTTGACATTTAAAGAAATGAACACTGACGCATATTGCTTCCACTTAGAGAAAAGAGTAAGAGCACATTTCATCATGTTATAATACATACACAAAATGGGATTTGTGTGAATTATCAGTTAAGGGGTTTTCAAAGGCATTTTATTCACTCCTGACACACATTCACAATGCCCACTGGCATTAATGAGGATTACTCAAGTGTATTGACAAAGATCAGGCCTTTGTGTGTATACTTGTACATTGAAGCAGTAAACTTAAATACCCTCAAAGAAACCTATTTTGATTGTTTCAGTGTTCAACTGATTTAAAATCACTGGCACACACTGCATGAGGTAGGGGGAGTGATATGGTTAGCAGGGAGAATTTTCAAGGCATTACATAGTGAAAGATGCATTTCCACACATTGTCCTTATTTTCCCTAACCATCCAGGACAGGAACCAGTTTCTTAATTTCTCCTTCTTAAGAAATACAAATGATAGGGACACCTGGGTGGCTCAGTCGGTTAAGCATGCAACTCTTGGTTTCGGCTCAGGTCACGATCTCATGGTTCATGAGTTCGAGCCCTGCAGGGGCTCTGCACTGGCAGTGCAGAGCCTGCTTGGGATGCTTTCTCTCCTTTTTCTGCCCTTCCCCTTCTCGCACTCCCTCTCTGCCTAAATAAATAAATAAATAAATAAGGGTGCCTGGGTGGCTCAGTTGGTTAAGTGTCCAAGTTCAGCTCAGGTCATGATCTCACGGTTCATGAGTTCTAGCCCTTCATTGGGCTTCACACTAACAACACAGAGCCTACTTGTTATTCTCTCTCTCCCTCTCTCTCTGCCCCTCCCCTGTTCATGCTCTATGTCTCTCTCTCAGAAATAAACAAACATTGAAAAAAAAAAAAAAGAAACAGAGTCAAATAAGAACAGGATGCATCCTGCACACAGGCCTGAGCATTTAGCAACAGGAGACTGAAGGAGACAAACTGAGAGCCTGAGCACCTCAGACCCCTTTACCTGTGACTCCAGCTGGCATCAGGAGACAGACACTTGGAATCCTGGGACAGTTGCCCAAGCCCTCCACCAACATCATTTGCCTCCATCTTTTTTCAGAGAACAGTTCCTTTTTCTTGGTATTTTACAAGGTCATTCCATGAACATTTGTTTGTAATGAGAGAGACTTTCAGTGGAAACAACTGTAACATCCCTAGGGTGAAACATCGTAGGAAATCAAAGACTGTTCCCATATCATCCATACATTTCTTGATCAGGACAGGGGTTTCTAGCAGGAGTGACAGTGAGAAGAACAATTGGTGCCAACTATAGTCAAGATAAAATTTTGGTTTATTTCTTTATTTTGAGAGAGAGAGACAGAGAGAGAGAGAGAGAGAGAGAGAGAGAGAGAGAGAGAGAGTGCATGCACACAAACGCAAGCAGGGGAGAAAAAGAAGAAAGAGAATCCCAAGCAGGCTCCACGCTGTCAGTGGAGAGTGTGACATGGAGCTTGACCCTACAAATCATGAGATCATGATCTGAGCCGAAATCAAGAGTTGGACACTTAACTGGCTGAACCCTCCAGGCACCCCAGAGTCAAGAAAAAATTTAAAAATTCAATCTTTGAAGTTACCTATGATTTGCTTATTGTGGCTTCGAGCACCTTTATGGTGTAAATAGAAACATAAAGATTGGGTACCAGGCAAAGTGTTTGAGAATGCTTGAGACAGAAAATGTTCTCTATGATACTTCTGAAATAAATAAAGCAAATTCAGATCTGAACATTTTTGAGTGAACATCTCCTATCCCATGTTCAGAACAAAAAAGAAATACCACTCAGACTTTCAGGTTTTATACCTAATTACTCAAAATCATAACAAGGAGCTCATCTATGATTAAGCAGAGTTCAATGGAGCAGAATTTGACACAGATGCTTGAGCAGGAAGTCTGAGAACACTGAAAGCTCTAAGCTAACAGAAATTCAGTATATTCATTTATTTCAGTGCATCCGTTGGCACAAAGGAATGAACCTGCAGTTGCTGCCCTAAGTCACAGCATTTCACCGTCAAGTTTGATGGCAAGATACGCAGTTAGATGGGGTTCTCTACAAGGACTACCCACCAAAAAGTGCAATTGACAGGAAACATACAGGAAAAGCATTGCCATCTCCAAAGGGAAAGTGCAACTCTGATGAATGTGTGTTAAAACTTGCCAGTACTTCATGATTCATGACTTTAACAGATGCACAATTAAATCTTTAACCTAAATGACCACATGCTGGTTGATGGCCTTGGATGTTCTCCCTTGCTCACTACACACCCCAACCATTAGGAAGTCTTGTGAAGACTTTTGTGGGTTCAGTACCTTGTGACTGATGATTGCTGCTTCTGGCTCCAGGTCCTGTGATGATCAGTGGGATCTTCCACCCTCTCAGCCCCATCTATGATGATTCCACTGTCTGCTTTAATGAAGAGGCAGAGAAGAATTACTATTAGAAAGCTATGTGCTAACAAACCATTACTCTCTTTAGCTTCCAACATCTTGACAGTATTCGAATCTGCTGTAGTTTACAGTTTCCCAAGACCATAAGCAAAGAAACCTGAAAAAGAATCACATCTTGGGCCAGTGGAACCATGGAATGTTATCAGAGTTCAAATATACTGATAAATCTCATGGACTCCTACCCACATGCAGACAAGCATTTCATCTAGTGCCAGCTTTACGTATTCATATTAGAAAGACTAAGACCCTCGGGGAGTCGGACACAATTGGGGATACAAACCTCCCTCTGCCATTCACTGGTAAAATGATCTTGAAAGTATTCATTACCCAAAGATGAAGGCTTCTCTGCTGTCAAAGTGAGCTGTTTTTAAAATTATGGAATATGGGTATTCTGGCACTAGAGTGAGTAAAATCTTTCTATGGGGTAAGCACGCAATAAATATTAGCCAATATGTATATGACCTACTATTTGGTTCATTTGAGAAATGAGGCAATTCAGACTCAGTAAAGTTAAGGGAAAGATTATTAAGGATGGAACCAGAGCAAAATCCCAGGCTCTTGCACAGGGTATATTCCCCTCTAGTAGAACATAGTATATGCTAGTATATAGACCCACTGCTTCTTTTAATGTGTATATGCACATGGATGTGTGTAACTGAAATGACCCACAGCTGGTACTACTTCTACTTAACCAAGACAGTTATGCTCATCCCCAATGCCACTTCCTCTCTTCTCTGAATCCCCTGGATTCCTTTTTCCTCAGAAGTCAAGTGGAGATACTCTTTGGTCCCAATGACAGTCGATCCGGTTCTGAAACATTTATGCTTTTTCCTTACTCGACATCTCCACAGTGGGAAATCCTGTCAATAGCGTAGTTACTCAGTACTCCCATATTGACAAAATTTATTAAGAGCAAAAGGCAGACACAGCCATGTCTGATGATTAAGAGAAGGATCCCCTGATACTCATTAAGAGTGTCAGGTGTCAGTGATCCATAAGTGAACAATACACACAAGGTTTTCACTCTCCTGAGCTTTGATTAGAAAGGGGGAAGGAAAATAAAAGCACAATTACTTTGGAGTATCTTGAGCAAGTCATTTTGCTTTCTGTAAGCCTTGGTTTCTTCATTCTTAGAATTCAAGGATTTTTTTTTTTTTATAAAATCCATCTTTAGCTGGGAAAATAGAATACTGATATACAGTATCAAAATGTTCACTACAGGTACATCAAAGAACTAAATGTCATATCTATATTTATATATTTATATTGAAACATTTAAAAGTAAATCTAGGTTGGGGTGCCTGGGTGGCTCAGTAAGTTAAGTGTCTGACTTTGGCTTAGGTCATGATCTCCTAGTTCTTGAGTTCCAGCCCCACATCAGGCTCTGTCCTGACTGCCAAGAGCCTGGAGCCTGCTTCAGATTGTCTGTCTCCCCCTCTCTCTAAAACTCCCCTGCTCATACTCTGTCTCTCTGTCTCTCTCAAAAATAAATAATTAAAATATTAATGAAATTAAAAATAAATAAATAAAATAAAAATAAATCTAAGAGAATATTTTATAACCTTGTGCTTAGGGAGATTTTAAGTAAGAGTAGCTACTTGTAAGCCAGAAAAGAAAATGTAGACATACTGACTCAAATATACATACATACACAGCACCACAAACATAAGCAAAGACAAACATTCAATGAAAGATAAGAAAACATTTGCAAAAGATAGAATATCCCAAATATGCAAAAAAAAGCCCTAACATAGACAAACTACCCATTATAAAAATGGAAAAGACTGTGAAAAGGTGTTTCACACACCAGAAAATGTGAAACAATAACAATCTCAGGAATAGTCAGAAAAATATGCAAATTATAAAAAGAAAGTACCAAACTTTTGTCCCATCATTTGACAAGATCCTTTAAGACTGATGGCATTCAGCACTGATAAAGGTTTAGGAAAATATTTCCTCCCAGACACTGTTGGTAAGGTTATGAATTATGACACATTCTTAGAAAAAGCCATCTGAAAATGTTTATTAAATTTCAAAGTCACATATCCTTTGACCTTAAAATCCTGCTCTGGGAATGCAACGAACTGAAATAAGTCTTTCAAGATTCGTGTAAATGTATTTATAGCATTGTTTGTAAAAGAAAAAAAAAGTGCCAACAGTCCCCTAAGTGCCGATTTATAAGGGAGTGTTTTGATCAATTATGTTATATTCATTCAATAGAGCTCTGTATGAGCTCTGAAAAAGGGTTAGATAAATCTGTATGCATTAACTTTGTATCATTCACTTGGTACAAAGATGGCATTCTTGTTGAAAAACCAAGCTACCTAACCAATATATATTGTTTGCTTGTACAAAAATAAAATACATTTATACCTGTAGTAATACAAGTGGGTCCCTTTCACCACACATCAGCCAGAGTGAAAGCAAAGTACATTCTAGATCCTGCTCCAGTGGGCTTTTTGAGGGAGTTCCAGAAAGGTGGCCATCTCACCCTCCCCCACAACCAGTGATAATCACAGTCAAGAGGTGATGACAATCCAGGGGCGTGGTAGTCACATATTTCTGTGCTAAACACCTAATTTAGCCCTTGTATTATGTAATTACTGATTGATTACTGGAATCCAAAGCTAATAAAGAAGTGCTAAGACTCACTTCCCCACAGGAGTACAGTAATGACTCTGAATTATGCAGTATTTTAGAAAATGGATAAAAATATCTTATCTACAATTTAAATACTCTACAGTCCTCGAATTTCTATTCTGTGACCAAGGAACAACCATCTTTGCAATGAGCGTGCCATTCAAGAGGAAATAATCACAAATGGGCTACCTCCTCAGAATCTTCCTTCTGCACTTGCTTTGAAGGTGGAAATACTGAATCCATCATTCTCCTGCTCAAAATAATATTTTGAGAAAGGTAAACCCATTCCACTAACCATGACTAACTGTATTCTTCCATCATAATAAACAAGATGATCCCAAATATTCTTCACTTCAGTCCTTTGTCTTAGCATTAAATGGACACAACTGAAACCACTGCTATAGGGATAATGGCTTTTCCAGGGAGGAAATTAGTGAAACAAACAGAAATGAAAATAATACTTGGTGTCAGGGCAAAGAAAGCCAGGATAGGAATCTATTCAGCCCTTTGCTACTTACTAGTTTTCTAATTAAGCTATTCTCTTCTGTGGACTGGATTCCTTGACTAGAAAACAATTAGGGACATTCACATTAAGGAGTTTGACTTGGATTTTGATTCTATTATTCCTAATTCCTTACTTATGTTTTTCTTTCTAAATTCTTTTTTAACAGTTATTTATTCTTGTGAGACAGAGTGAGACAGACCATGGGAGGGGCAGAGAGAGGGGGAGACACAGAATCTGAAACAGGCTCGAGGCTCTGAGCTGTCAGCACAGAGCCTGATGGGGGGCTCAAACTCACGAACCATGAGATCATGACCTGAGCCAAAGTCGGATGCTTAAGTGACTGACCAATCAAGACGCCCCACGTTTTTCTTTCTAAATATGAGAAGATATTCCATCAGGGAAGCTGTTAGAACATCATCTTAAAACATACTTAGTACTAGCCAAAAAGAAAAAAAAATCAGGTTGACATTCCTTGGTCTAGAAACTCCGTCTATTCTTCTAATTTGCACATTTGAGTAACACTTTTCACAAAGAATCTTGTTTCTTGTGACTTGTCAAATGACACACAGAACAAAAACTTATTGACAGAAGCTCCAGGTGGGCAGCAGAAAAAAAAATCAATACATTTTAAATGCCACCCCTTTTAAAATGATCACTGTACTGGCTCATCTCAGCAAAATGATTTACTCAAGATGCAGAGATTTCCAACTAGGCAGAAAATTCTTCCAGATTAAACTTTCCTTCTGCAAACCAAGCAACTGATTTTTGTTTTTATTTTCTCTTATGTATTATCTCACATGCAAAGATGTTTCAAGTGAAAAACAATCCAAGCTACCCACCCCCCCCCCAAAAGGAGTCAGTGGATAAAACAGAGCAACACTGACTTTGAATCATGTTTACAAAGCAAAGAGAGTAGTGCATGGGTCTGAAGGAGAAACAGTTTATACCCAATTAGGTGGGAGGAGAGAGGAAAAGCAGAGAGTTAGAAATATCTTCACTGAGAAAATTGTGCTTGAGATTGGTCTTGGAAAATGAATGAAATAGCATAAAGCAAAAAACTGGAAGCTATTTCAAGGAATTGAAACTCCAAGGGAAGGAGTCAGAGAAAAGATGAAAAAGAGGAAAGTACCGGCCTCATGCTAGATTCGTTCAATAGAGACACTTGTTCAACGTCCACAGCAATCTAAGCACTGTTACCATAATTTTACAGATGTGGACATGGAGGTTCAGAGAGGTTAATTAACTTGCCCAAAATTACACACCTAATCAAGAGCACCTTCAAACCCTAGTCTAAAGGACTTCAAAGCCTTAATATATTCAAAAAGCACATATTGAGCATTCCTTTGGGTATAAAAGACAGAAATTAAAACTGGTGAGGCAAAGGGAGATAGGATATAGTCACAGTCTGCAAGGAGCCTGTTGGGCTCTTGGGCTGGGTTGTATTAAAGTGAGCTTCCAAGTTCTTCAGTGATAATCTTGTCAGCCTCTTGCTTCCCACTTTCTTTGCTGCTCCATGACGTCCTCATTGGGACCAGTTAAACCACTGGTCCTTTCTCTCCAACTAAGGCCTATTCTGGCACAAGCTAGGGTCAGCTCAGGATTGTGTGGGGGGAAAAAGGCCAAAAGGAGCTTTTCTCTTGATGGGTCTGCCACTATCCATAGGAAAACTTCAGAATCAAGTATCCTATGCCTTGAGTTTCCTTCACAGACACTGGACAACTTGGATATTATATGCTCTGAAGCACAAAAACCCCAGTCTGTTCCCCTTCCATTCTTCAGAAGGGAACAAGGGAACCCAGAACAGCATGACCTTCCTTCTGTTCATGCCTGGTGAAGGTTTTGGAGTCAAGAGTTAAGTCATAGTTTCCTTTGGCTTTCTGCCCTTTGACGTTCTCTTTGTCCCCAACAATGCACTGCTCCCCATCCCTTATGTTCATCATTCTTAATGTGCTAACATATGAAGCCAACTGCCCTAATTCTCAAGAGCCCTCAACTAGAAGAGCAATTTTGTTTACCAGTATTTCAAAACTCACCATCTCCTCCAAGGTGAGGGAGATTTCTCAATGCATAGCGAGATCAGGACGTGCCCAGTCAACCTACGACTTGAGCCATTTCCCTGGGCCTAATAGGACCAGGCTTATCTATAGGTTTTGAGCACTGAGCAGAAGGGGTGTCCAGACCCCAGGAGCCAGTGATTAAGTGTGTAGGCACTTCCAGTTTTAGATGACCATTTGCAGGGGTAATTTCTGCAGAACACTTCCCTGCAGTGCAATTTCCAACTGCACAGAATAGCTAATTGTCGCATATTATTATTAGCTGCATTTTGGAAAAAGAAATGTCTCAGCCACAGACTTTAGGACAAGATGGCATAAACTATTTTTTTAATTTTTTTATTATTTATTTTTGAGAGAGAGAGAAAGAGAGAGCCAGCGAGCAAGCTGGGGAGGGAACAGAAGACCCAAAGCAGGCTCTGCATGGACAGCAGCGAGCGCAATGTGGGGTTTGAATTCACCAAGCACAGGATCATGACCTAAGCCAAAGTCAGACACTCAACGAAATGAGCCACCCAGGTGCCCCAAGACAGCATAAACTATTAAAAGATACATACATACACAATTTTAATCTGTCATTATGGCAAATATCTTACTTCTCAGGCTTTTATGTTTTATTGTTTAGAGAAATGGGGGAGGCATTTAATACCATTTTTAGGGCACAGGTATGAATACAAAGAGGGATGGGAAAGGGAAAGCAAGTAGCCTACAGGCCCCAATAAGAATTCATTGAAAATTTTCCTTCTCACCCTCAGCATGAGTCACTTTCAAACATTCCACATATACTGTTTCTTCCTTAGTAACTCATTAACATACATTGGAAGATCTTGGTATATTTTGATGGCTAGTGTGGCACTACTAACCTATATAAAATCAAAGTCACAATCCCCTTAGCAACTTCCCAAAAAGGTCTCAAGAATTATTAGCTTGAAAAGTTACAAAGCTTTGTTTATTTGGCTTCTAACTTTGAATATATTCTCAGTGGCTAATTAAGAGCTATGAGGCCCTGGCAAAGTTTGATTGCCCTCATCAAGAAATCCATTATTTTATCAAAATAAAATGGAGCCCAACAGCTCAAAGACATAAGGTTTTCTTTATCTCAAACAAACATAGCTAGAATATTAAGAACAAGGCAGAAGTAACATTTTCTGGAAAACCTTAACATTTTCTTACCAGTGAGCATACTCGCTTTGGAAAACCTTTCAAGTGAACAATGGTTTGCATTATCCTCAACCTTTAGTTTTTCTCTAAATCTTCCCTTGTACGGCATTTCCTAAGTTCTCTCCCCTGTGCTTGATGGTTTTGTTAGTTTAGGTTGATTTTCTGCAATTTTACTTCTCTGCTGTCCGGATGATTTTATTATTTGCCATCTTCTCTCTTTCAGATTGGGGGTTTTATTCTGGTTTTGGCTTGCTGGGGTTTTGGCAGGCTGCTGCTGTAAAAAATAAGAGGTTTGGAAGCTGTGCAAATGGCAAAGGCAGTGTTGTGTGCTTTCATTCATGATGGGCTTCCGGCTTTTTAGAACTGGCAGGAAAACCGCCAACTCTTATTTCCTGTGCCCACTTTTGACAGATTTCAGCAGGACTGCAGTCGTGACTTGACGGACTGAGGTTTCAGTTTGCGTAGTCTCTGGGGGCTGGAATTTAAAAGAAAAATCATCTGGGGTGCCTGGGTGGCTCAGTCAGCTAAAATGTCTGGCTCTTGGTTTTGGCTCAGGTCATGATCTCACGGTTTGTGGGTTTGGGCCCTACATCTGGCTTTGTACTGAGAGCGTGAAGCCTGCTTGGGTTTCTTTCTCCCTCTCTCTTTGCCCCTCCCCTGCTCATACTCTCTCTCTCTCAAAATAAATAAATAAACTTAAAAAAAAAAAGAAACAAAGTCTAGAAGAAAAATCTTCCATTGATTCTTAGCATTGATGTTCTTACATTTGTCTTTTTTAAAATTCTTTTTTGATATTTACTTATTTCAGAGAGAGAGAGACAGAGCACAAGCCAGAAAGGGGCAGAGAGAGAGGGAGACACAGAATCCGAAGCAGGCTCCAAGCTCTGAGCTGTCAGCACAGAGCCCGACACAGGGCTTGAACTCACAAACTGTGAGATCACGACCTGAGCCGAAATCTGACACTTAACCAACTGAGCCACCCAGGCACCCCTTTACATTTGTCTTCTGTCTCGGTATGTTTTTAATCAATCTGTTTACCTTTGAAGTTAACATCCCCTTCCTCCTATGGAAGAGTTCAGTGATTACCTAATCTTTCCTTTTGGTTTTATTGTTTGTTTCTTTTTTCCCCAAGCCAGTACACAGAAGAAAAAGAAATTTTATTTTTTTCCCCAAAGAACACCTTGTCAAGTACTACCATTTAAAAATAGTAAGACATGGGTCACCTGGGTAGCTCAGTTGGTTAAGCGTCTGACTTCGGCTCAGATCATGATCTCACAGCTCCTGAGTTCGAGCCCCACGTCGGACCCTGTGCTGACAGCTCAGAGCATGGAGCCTGCTTCAAATTCTATGTCTCTCCCTCTCTCTACTCTTCCCCCACTCATGCTCTCTCTCTCCCTCTCTCTCTCTCAAAAATAAATTAATATTTTAAAAAATAGTAAGACCCACAATCTCAGGTGAAGTTTAATGATCTTTTTTCCAGAAATGTCACCTTGGAAAAACCAGCATTTATTTCAGTAGTCAGATTGGGGATCTCAAGCTCAGACAAAATATTCCTCTTTGGAAAAGGAAGAACCATTTTTGCATACCGTCAATCAAATATTTAGGACCCCCTAGTAAACCAAAGGTTAACAGTGCAGTGCTATACAAACAGGGAAATATTAGTTAGCAGTGTTAAGGAAAGTACCCTATTTCCATGATATAGCTCTTGGAGTTTAAGAATTGGTAATAATAAAGTTCTTATTATTTTGGTGGAGCACCTGAATGGTTCAGTCATTTGAGTGTCCAACTTTAGCTCAGGTCATGATCTCAAGGTTCATGAGTTCAAGCCCCACATCGGGCTTGCTGCTATCACCACTGAATCCACTTCAGATCCTCTGTCCCCTCTCTCTCTGCCCCTACCCTGCCCATGCTCTTGCTCTCAAAAATACACATTGAACAATTTTAAAAAATAATAAAATAAAATAAATTTCTTCCAATGCTCTGAGTTTCCCTGGACGTTGCCTTTGTATCCCATAGAGAGATGAATTAGGGAAAACATAACTAATTTCTACACAATCTAAAAGCTCACCACAAGAATATATTAGCATTCAGCCCAAGAAAAATAAACCTTCACAAATACAACTTCATATTCTCTGATATGCTATATAGTGCCTATTGATTTATGGGTGCTACAAAAAAAAAAAAAAAAAGCACACCATTTTGCTCCTGGTCACACATAAATAATATGATTTCTAAGCAACTGGTCTGGTTCCAATTCTGCCTTCCATCTTTAAGAAACTGGACTTAGTGATGGGGCACCTGGGTGGCTCAGTTGGTTAAGTGTCTGACTTCGGCTCAGGTAACGATCCGAATTCGCACAGTTCGCAGGTTCGAGGTCCGCATCGGGCTCTGTGCTGACAGCTCAGAGCCTGGAGCCTGCTTCAGACTCTGTATCTCCCTCTCTCTCTGTCCCTTACCTGCCCATGCTCTGTTTCTCTGTGTCTCAAAAGTAAATAAAACATTAAAAAAGGAAAGAAAAAAAAAAAGAAACTGGACTTAGTAGGAATTCTAAAAGGATAATTAATGAAGTCCCAACTGCGGAACATGAAACAAGGATTCCAGATTTCCCAGGAGGTTTTCAATACCTTACAAAAAACTCAAACAAGACATTTCTCCATCATGGATGACCCTGTTTTTTATAGCAAAACACTGGCTTCTCTGGGCCTGCCTATAAAATGGCAACAGCACCTTTCCCCCACTCTCGGTTAATGTCAGAAAGAAAACTCCCCCTACCCACTTGTCAGAAAGAAAATTCCCCCTACCCACCTCCAGAAGCCCATGGGTGGCAAGGTATCACACACATTTGAAAACCACTATACATATGGTACCTTGCATGTTTCTTTAATGTAGGACCCCAAAGCGACCAAGGTAGTTCTGCTATACATTAAATAATAGAGTCAAGCCACAGGACCTGCCTCTGCCTCAGATAGGTTCTTCCCCTTTTCTATGGATTAACATTCCGCATTACTAAATATTCAATTACTTAAGTTGATCAAAAGCAAGCATGGGATCATACAGACGTGAAAACAAGGTCAAGAAAATAAAACTACCAATTTTTCTTCTCAGACTCTGATGCATTTCAATGAGTAGATAATTTGTATCTATTTGTCTTTAATCATCAATGCAGCCAAATTGAAACTGAAATAAGGAGATTGTAATATGAGGCGAAACTGACCCTAAGACCATCTTATATGTAAATTAAGGTAAAACGAGAGGGCCAATTTTATTATGGGGTAAATAGGCTATTGAGAATATTCAAATGGAAATAATGTCAGCCTCATTTAAATTTGTCTGATAACTAAGACAGAAAAATTTTTTATAAAGTAATAAGGATTGATTCCCTGAATGACGTTTTTTTCAGTAGAAACTTAGTTACCACGACAGACATTCATTGCCTCCGTATTAATGTCCATATTCCATATTAGAAAATTTAGCTTAGTTGTCACAGCACTAAGGAAATCTGGCTACAGTATCATTTTTTTTAATGTTCACTTATTTTTGAGAAAGTACAAGCAGGTGAGGGGCAGAGAGTGGGGGACAGAGGATCCCAAGTGGGCTCTGCACTGACAGCAGTGAGCCCGACATGGGAGTCAAACTCACCAACCACGAAATCATGACCTGAGCCAAAGTCAGATGCTCAACCAACAGAGCCACCCAGGTGTGTCTATGGTTTCATGTTTTATTAAATGCTTTACTTATAATAATTATTTTTCTATACAATATTCCTCAAAGACACAAAAATAGACTTGCAGAGGTAAAAATATACTCCATGTTTTTGGGTAAGAAAATACAGCAGCATTAAGATAATTTTCTTTAAATTCCATTATAAATTTGCAGGAACACAATCCCAATACAGATACCATAAGAATTGCTTCTAGAGTTACAAAAGTTCATTTCCAAGTTCATAGGGAAAAAAATTACCTAACAATAATAGCTGGAGAAGTGCTAAGAAGGGGAATGCTGCTGGGCTTCTGGGTGGCTCAGTTGGTTAAGTGTCTGACTTCACTCAGGTCATGATCTTGCCATCCATGAGTTCAAGCTCCACGTTGGGCTCTGTGCTGACAGCTCAGAGCCTGCAGCCTACTTCAGATTGTGTGTCTCCCTCTCTCTCTGCCCCTCCCCCACTCACACTCTGTCTGTCTCTGTCTCTCTCTGTCTCTCTCTCTCTCTCTGAAAAATAAACATTAAAAAATTTTAAAAACAGAAAACTTCTATAATTAAACTACATAGTGTTGGCACATGGATGACCAGACTTACTTGGAGAACACAATAAAAAGTTCAGAAATGGATCCCAGCACATAGGAAAATTTAGAATATAATAAACACAGCATCTCAGATTGTAAAGTCATATGGAATACTATACATTTAGATCATTCCTCACATCATCCATTAGGATACATTTCAAATCCATCAGATACCGAAATGTAGGAAACATGACCATACATATACTAGAGTAAAACTTCTTTAGAAACCAGACTGCAGAACACTTTTCTAGTTAAGATTCAACATCTAGAAGCAATATAAAGAAAGGGACTGGTAAATTTTTATGCTTTTAAAAACCTAGCTGCATAGCACGTGTGCACGCGTGCACACACACACACACACCCTAAGTAGTGTAAAAAGACAAATTGCAAATGAGAAAATAAATGATCAGTAACCTATCACAGTAAAAATGCCATAGGAAATTTGAAGAGCATTTGAAGAGAAAAAGCTCAAAGACAGTTTGTTATTTTTAAAAAAATAATATATACATATACATAGAATAAAAACATAAAGATATTCATCCTTGTTCATAATTTAAAAAATGCAAATTAACCTATTCTCAAACAAGACTTCTCACCTGACTGTCAAATATCTAAAATTCTAACAACGCTCTCCATGGATGGTTGGCCTGCAGGCCGTCAGGCAGTCTCGTACATTACAGGTGGGACTGCTAAATGATACAACCCAACAGAATTTAATGTCCAGCCTAACTACATACACAGCGGCCTTTACCTCAATAATCCTCACTCTTAGGACTTTCCTCAAACACACTCAGAGTGGTCTAAAATGTCATATACAAAGATTACTCATTGTAACAATATTTGCATTAAGAGAATCAGGGGAAAAATCAAGATCCATCACTAGGTGACTCCTTGAGCAAACTTTAGTGGAGTACCTGCAGCTATAAATGTGAACAAGAAAGATGTGCTCCACTGTTACACACTGAGCGCCAGGACAAACTGTGAGGTGAGAGCCCAACCGGCAGACCAGTTTTTATAGTATTATAGTACTGTTTGTTTAAGAAAAGGGCTGGAAATGTGTGCCCGTGTATGCGCATGTGTGTAAGACACGTACACGTGCATATTGATTCACACACACCCATTTATACACGTAAACATCTATGTGCATACAAACATTATCATTTTTAAAACACAGCAAGGCCAACCAAAAAGGACCCAAAATTGCTGCAATTAAGACAAGCCAGGGATACCCATCCAAGTTGGACTTCTGTTTGGAGTTTTTACTTTGGAGCATGATGAGTGTTTTACATAAATAAACCCAAGTGACATTAACTAACAAAGAGCTATCCCTGTATTTTGAAAAGAAATTCGAGTAAATTTCAGTTATGTTCATTTGGAACATAACTGGGTGTTAGGTTGGTAGAAAACCCGTTTAAAGAAATTAGGTTGAGAAATTAAAACAGTGTTTTCATTCTCCAGTCCTTTTGGGATACATCCTAAGGACAAAAAGGAACTAGAAAGAAATCTTCAATTGTACTCTGTGGTCTTATTATTAGCAAGGCAGGCATAGTTGTTTTCAGACTACTATAACATAGGATAAAAGAACTAAGTAACAATGTTAATGCCAATAAGAACCAAGATTTTCAGACTGAAAAAAGAGATCTGATTATAAAATCTAAGTAGCAAGTACCCTCTAATTTGAAATTTAAGTTACAAATATTTCTATGAACTTATGATATATTTTCACTATGTAAACAACTTGGACTTTCCAGTCCTGTCTCCTGAATAGGTCTAAAAAAAAAGATAATGCAGTAGCAATGGGCCACCTTAGAGTTTAGATTCAAAGGTGCACTTCCCACTAAAAGAACAAAGGCTCTTTGGGAGAAGATTGGGGAATTCCAGGTCTAGAGGAAGATTCAAAATGAGCCTGGGACATCTTGTGCCAAAAACCAACGAAGGTTTCAAAAATTGCTGGAGTCATATAAAAAGTCATAAAAAAGCCAACAAGCTCCCACTGGTCAAAAAAGAGGATAATTTGAGAATCAGATTGAATAATGTTCACCACTGATGAGAGCTCATTTTTTTCTAAAAAAAAAAATGTCACTGGTCAACTCTAAGAATGCTAAAATATGAACTCATTATGCAAATGACTAAACAAACATACCAATTTTGGCAGATTCTCCATCATTCCTCATTCCTTCCTTTCCATAAATCCTGCAACTGCTTTGGGTTTAAATGCATAACCAAATCTTTCTTCTATGTTTATACAAAATGTATTTTGTGATAATAATATTGCAAGAAGGGATGTTATGCTTTATGGAAGAATGTCAGCTATAAATACAGAAGGAACGATACCATTAAAAATCATCATTCTGTAATCTCTAAAGAAAGCAAAGATCTTGGTAAGGGATTATAAAGAGATGATCCCTAGGTGAAAGGCTGATGGCAAACTCTGTAACAAACATAGAAGGGCTGGAATGACACTAAAGCATTGACATACCTTAAAATCACTAGAAGTGGGGCACTAGAATTTTCACACACCTCCAAGAGCACCTACTGAAGTTTTGTTTTGTTGTGTTTTGCTGGGGTGTGTGGGGGCGGGGGGAGACTCTGAATCAAATTAACCATTTAGACTGACACTTTGCAGGAAGTATAGGGAATGGATGAGAAAGTTAAGTAAATGAAACCACAAAGAAACAATCTGACAAATTCAGAATGTAATAAAATCTTCCAGAACTACTTTCACTTTCAACAATAAGTGGTAATGGGGGTACAAACAGGGGAGAAACTCCTAACAAGAAATTTACAAACATCAAGCAAGAACAACGTTAGACTGTTTCGAGTTTGATGGGAACCAACTGTAAAAAGATGGGCTTTATTTTAGGTAATTGGGCAAATGAACAGACTGGATATGAACGGTATTGTTCCTATCAGGCGTTGTGATAATGGTGATGTATACGTGAAAAAAGTCATGAGGCATTAAAAATATATCCTGAAGAATTTATGGTATCAGGGGTTTATTTAAATCATTTAAGAAAAAAGTAAGAGGATAGATAAAACAGATTCCAAAATGTTGGTAACTCCTGAAGCTGGATGATACGTACATGGCAATTCAGTATGCTGTTTATTTTCAAATATTCTTTGGAAATTACCATGTTAAAAATATTTTAAAATATAGTGACTCCAGACCTTTTTTTAAGTTTATTTATTTTTAGGAGAAAGAGCACAAACAGGGGAAGGAGAGAGAGAGAGAGAGAGAGAGAGGGAGGGAGAGAGAGAATGAGAATCCAAGCAGGTTCCCCACCATCAGAGTCCTGAACTCACAAACCATGCTATCATGATCTGAGCCGAAATCAACAGTCAGCTGTTTAACTGATGGAGTCACCCAGGCGCCCCTAGTGACTCCAGAAATCTCTATCTTATGTGACTACTAGTTACATGTAGTAACGACATGCTAGTGTGCAAGCACTCTGTAGGAACTTTCCAGACTGACTCCTATTCTGTACCTTTCTATTACTTGTTTTCAGAAAGAGCTATTTATGCTTTGATCATACCTGGTGCATGTGCAGGCAGTTTTCAGTATGTTCTGCTTCATATGTTTTCCCAATCCATTGAGTTATATAGGAATTTTTATCGTTTCTTTGCAATGAAAAGTGAAACAAGATGCTGTGTGTAAAGGACCCTCTGCTTTTATTTGGTATTTATCTCACAGACTCCCCACACGCATACCCTGAACCTCCAGCAGACCACACAGAAAACCATGAAACCCTGAAATAAACAGTGTGTGGAGGCTGAGTGATGTCTTACACATGCAAGTAGCATTATATTTGAAGTTAGTGGAGATGTCTTTATGATGGATAAATTAAAAACCTCAATTAACTAATACTTAAGGTAGGACTCCTCTTAGGTAAAACAAGGCTTTTTTTTTCTTTAACATTAACAATGTGCTAATCCTTGACAATACTGAGAAACTCTACTTGGTTCTGACACTACAAAGTATTGAATTCTCAGGCATTTTATGAATAGTAGTGGTTTTTGTGTCTTCAGAAAGAGGAACCCCTAAAAGACCCTTACTAAAAAGGTTCCTGGAGGATTGATCAGGAGTGGTTCACCATCTTCCCTAAGACTAACTCCTCCCTCACAAGACAAGATGTCAATAGGTTGAGAAATCCCACACCAGTCTATGTAAGTAGCATATCATACGAATGCAGACTCTGGTAAGCCAAGCAATATAGTGACTGAACACCAGGAAATTTTTGTCCTCAAGATTACAAAATGCCAAACTACTCCCTTTTTCTATCAAAAATTACCTGAAGTTCAAGCACAATGTAGCATGTGTGTATCAAAATTACAAGAGACGCCGTTAGTTAAGAACATCTAGAAGTGCGCCCTTTTATGGCATAAACAAAATCCCTACTGGATTTTACTTAAATCTGGTCTCCACAGTGAGTGATTACAGAACTTCTAAGGAACAGATTGAGCGAAGGATACATGCTAGAGCCAAATGGACCCCACATGCTGGTGACTGGCTCCTATTTATGACTGTAGATTATTATTTAGACCAGATGAAACCCTGATTAGTTTTTCTAGAAGCCTCTTAACTATTTTTCAGATGTCTACAGTGAATCCTTCATGCTATCCTTAAGAATAAGGTACAGGAAACCATGGGGGAATGGAAGGGGAAAAAATAGTTATGGGGGGGGAGGCAAACCATAAGAGACACTCTTAAATATAGAGAACAAACAGGGTGGACGGGAGGTGGGGTGGGAAGAGGGGAAAATGGGTGATGGGAGGGGGCCCTTGTTGGGACGAACCTCTGAGGAGGGCACTTGTTGGGATGAGCACTGGGTGTTGTATGTAAGCTATGAATCATGGACATCTACTCCCAACACCAAGAGCACACTGTGCACACTGTATGTTAGCCAACTTGATAACAAATTCCATTAAAAAAAAAAAAAAGAACAAAGTGCTTCTCAATGAAGTTTTCTCCTTAGATATCCTCTTCCAAATGTGTTCCCTTTCTTAAAATAAGCATTTCCAGGTAGAATTTTAAGAACATGAGGCACAACATGTTCAAAAGAAAATGCTAGATTGTTCTTGTGCTTCATTTTTATGAAAGGCTAAATCAAACATCATACATGGATTATGTGTGTCTACAGCAAGGCAGCTATAATACAGTGAGGAACTCCCCAACTGTAAAGCCTCTTTTCTCTTTAGGCCGAGGTAGTGTTGGAGGCATTCTAGATCCTAAAGTCTTAAATGTCAATGGCACCACTGCAATCAGGGTTAAATACATAAAAATATTTAAGGTAAGAATAAGGGGAAGGGATAAATCTATTCTTGTTTTTAAAAAACCTAAAATTAGATACTAGGAGTATAACAGAGACCCATATTAATTATTTCCCTGATCCTTTGTTTGCATTTGTTTTATATAAATATTTATTTATTTATTTATTTTATAAATAATATATATTTTATATATAAAATCATTTGCCTGGGTCTCTATTAGGCTTGTTTTTTTTTGTTTTGATTTTTTTCCTGTTTTTTAAGGCAGTAAAAAAAATCCATTACTTGAAAATAATTATATATATGAAGGTCCTTAACTCACAAAGTCCTTAATTCTATCAAGAATCAGTTACCTTACCTTTACTTTGTCTGCCAAAGAAATTTTTAATATGGAATATCTATAGCTAAATTAATTTAAGATCAGAAATGGAAGGGCAATTTTTATAGAGAAAGAGTAGACGACAGACTCAGTACCAAGCTCACTGCTTTCACTCATAATGACCAGACCTCTGGGTCACTTTTATAAATCTTGTAAGTATAAATTCAGAGGTAAAATGAATCCAGTGATAAAAAGAGTACCATGAACCCAAGATTAAAGCAACCACCTAGGAGACTAGTTAAAATTGATTAGTTCCCTTGCAGCAGTCATCGATGACATCTTCAAGAACAAATAGACCGATATGGAATGACATCAAGCAAGGAAGCGCTGGCTGGTAGAGGGGACACTTAGGATATGTTTTATGATGGTTTGTTTTGGTCTGAGAAGCATAGACTCTTTTCTCATTCCCATTTGTGTCATAACTGACTAAACCAATAACTCTGCGTCCAGAGAACTTTGCTTTGGTTTCTTCATCTGTAAAGTAGGAAAATAAAAAGGCAGCTCCTTGACCACAAAATGAACAGAAATTGCTTTCTGGAAATACTCTTGCTGAAGGCAAAGTACTATGGGTACTCTCAAACTATTAGGGAATGAAAACTACTTGTGATTTTAGAAATAAAAGTGACCCGTTGGATCGATTATTATCTTTGTCATGGGTTTATTCAGAATTTTTTATTTCAAAAATTCAACTCATTTAATTTATTCTTCTGTCATAATTAAAGGATGAACTCCCACTCCCCCCCCCTTTTTTTTACTGTTTGTTTATTTTTGTGAGTGTGAATGGGGGGAGGGGCAGAAAGAGAGGGAGACACAGAATCTGAAGCAAGCTCCAGGCTCTGAGCTGTCAACATAAAAGGCTCAAATTGGTGAATGATGTGATGACCTGAGCTGAAGTCGGACACTTAACCGACTGGGCCACCCAGTCATCCCCCCTGCAACATTTTGACATACCACAGTGGTAAGTGTATAACGGGAGGGGGCTAGATACATAATAATCGAGTACATACCTATCAATGGGTTATGAGTTGACACAGAGACACTTCTATTCATACTGGAAACTATGCCCTTCAGATGACTTTCTCAGCCCTGCTCTCCGTAACAAGTTCCCTGGATCCTTCACTCATCTCAGCAAGGAAGACAGATAGGTGGGCATGCTAACAAAGCCAAGTCCTGTTTCAGGGTCTTTGAGCCAACACTGAAAATCTTAGAATAAGCATGCTGGAGTTTGAGCCCCTTCAAACAGGTCTTGTTGAGGCCACATGTCCACTAGGAATAGTTTGTAGAAGGGCACTCGTCATGCTCCAATTATGTTCATCCAAATTCACGTCTTTCACAGTTCTGCTAAGGCCAGACTCTCTTTCTTTACCATGTATTACTGAAGAACACCCTTCACCTTTAACAATATTTGAATGAAAAGATAAAGAAAGTTAAGCATGATGGAATATTCAAAAAGTAAACATAAGAAATGCAATCATGAGGCAAACACAGATGGCCACAAGGTTTAAGCAGGTAATATGGATAAAACAATAAAACCCAGTTGTAAGAAGAGCAGGAGAGCGAGGGGGACTATAAAGGATAAATGACCTTGACTGCAGGTTGAGAAACTCACACTTTTTTAAAAAATTTAATTTCAGGAATAGAATTCAGTGATTCATCCTAACAAGAGTCTTCCTTAATGCCCCTTGCCCAGTTAGCCCATTCCCCCACCCACAACCCATCCAACTACCCTCAGTTTGTTCTCTATATTTAAAAGTCTCTTCTATTTTGTCCCCATTCCTATTTTAGATTATTTTTCCTTCCCTTCCCTTATATTCATCTGTTTTGTATCTTAAATACCACACATTAGTGAAGTCATATGATATTTGTCTCTGACTAATTTTGCTTAGCATAATACACTCTAGTTCCATCCACTATGTTACAAATGGCTAAGATTTCTTTTTTTTTTTTAATTGCCGAGTAGTACTCCATTATATATAGTATATACACCACATCTTCTTTATCCATTCATCTGTCAATGGATATTTGGGCTCTTTCCACACTTTGATTATTGGCGATAACACCGTTATAAATATTGTGGTACATGTGGCCCTTTGAAACAGCACACCTGCATCCTTTGGATAAATACCTAGTAGTGCAATTGCTGGGTCATAGGGTAATTCTATTTTTCATTTTTTGAGGAACCTTCATACTGTTTTCCAGAGTGACTGCGCCAGTTTGCATTCCCACCAGCAGTGCAAAAGGGTTCTACTTTCTCCACATCCTTGTCAACATCTGTTGTTGCCTGAGTTGTTAAGGTTAGCCATTTTGACTGACATGAGGTGGTATCTCATTGTGGTTTTTATTTGGTTTGATTTGATCATCGCTGATGATGAGTAATATTGAGCATGTGCTTCATGTGTCTATTAGCCATCTGGATGTCTTCCTTGGAAAAGTGTCTATTTATGTCTTTTGTGCATTTCTTCACCGGATTATTTGTTTTTTGGGTGCAGAGTTTAATAAGTTCTTTATAGTTTTGGATAATAACCCTTTATCTGATGTCATTTGCAAATATCTTCTCCCATTCCATTGGTTGCCTTTTAGTTTTGCTGATTGTTTCCTTCACAGTGCAGATGCTATCTTGATGAGGTCCCAGTGGTTCCTGTTTGCTTTTGTTTCCCTTGTGTTGAGTAAGAAGCTACTGCAGCCCAGGTCAAAGAGGTTTTCGCCTGCTTTTTCCTCGAGGATTTTGATAGCTTCCTGTCTTATCATTATGTCTTTCATCCATTTTGAGTTTATTTTTGTGTATGGTGTAACAAAGTGGTCCAGGTTCATTTTCTGCATGTTTCTGTCCAGTTTTCCCAACACCATTTGTTGAAGACACTATCTTTATTCCAATGGATACTCTTTTCTGCTTTGTCAAAGATTAGTTGGCTATACATTTGTGGGTCTGTTTCTGAGTTCTCTATTCTGTTCCATTGATCTAAGTGTCAGGCACAGGAAATTCTAAGGACACAGAGGGACTTTAGGAATTATCTGATCCAAAGCCTCTGTTTTACATTTGAAAAACAAGTCACTACGACAGACCATTGACTAGCTTAAGTGTTCAGAAAGAGATCACTTTTCTTTCACTTCAACATAGTACTGAAAAGAAGAGTCACTTCTGCCAGCATTAGCAACTATTATTTACCATTCCATTCCCTAAGATGATGTGACTCCCATAGCCATGCCCTTACCATTG